>JAVLSZ010000035.1:6190000-6232500 GCA_032313775.1 Urocyon cinereoargenteus
CGGGTTAGGGTTAGGGTTAGGTTTAGGGTACGGGTTAGGGTTAGGGTACGGGTTAGTGTTAGAGTTAGGGTACGGGTTAGGGTTAGGGTTAGGATTAGGATTAGGGTTAGGAAAGGGTTAGGGTTAGGGTTAGCGTTAGGGTTAGGGTATGGGTTAGGGTTAGGGTACGGGTTAGGGTTAGGGTTCGGGTTAGGGGTTAGGGGTTAGTGATAGGGTTAGGGTTAGTGTTAGGGTTAGGGTTAGGGTACGGGTTATGGTACGGTTTAGGGTTAGGGCACGGGTTAGTGTTAGGGTTAGGGTTAGGGTTAGGGTTAGGGTACGGATTAGGGTTAGGGTACGGGTTAGGGTTAAGGTTAGGGTTAGGGTTAGGGTTAGGGTTTAGGGTTAGGGTTAGGGTTAGGGTTAGGGTTAGGGTAAGGGTTACTGGTTAGGGTTAGGGTTAGGGTTAGGGTTAGGGTACGGGTTAGGGTTAGGGTACGGGTTAGGTTTAGTGTTAGGGTTAGGGTTAGTGTTAGGGTTAGGGTTCGGGTTAGGGTACGGGTTATGGTTAGGGTTAGGTTTAGGGTTAGGTTTATGGTTATGGTTAGGGTTAGGGTTAGGTTTAGGGTACGGGTTAGGGTTAGGGTACGGGTTAGGTTTAGGGTTAGGGTTAGGGTTAGGGTTGGCTTTAGGGTACGGGATAGGGTTAGGGTTAGTGTTAGGGTACGGGTTAGTGTTAGGGTACGGTTTAGGGTTAGGGTACGGGTTAGGGTTAGGGTTAGGGTACGTTTTAGGGTTAGGGTACGGTTTAGGGTTAGGGTTAGTGTTGGGGTACGAGTTAGGTTTAGGGTACGGGTTAGGGTTAGGGTTAGGGTTAGGGTACGGGTTAGGGTTAGGGTACGGGTTAGGGTTAGGAATAGGGTTAGGGTTAGGGTACGGGTTAGGGTTAGGTTTAGGTTACGGGTTAGGGTAAGGGTTAGGGTTAGGGTTAGGGTACGGTTTAGGGTTAGGGTTATGGTATGGGTTAAGGTTAGGGTACGGGTTAGGGTTAGGGTTAGGCTTAGGGTAAGTGTTAGGGTTAGCGTACGGGTTAGGGTTAGGGTTAGGGTACGGGTTACGGTTAGGGTACGGGTTAGGGTTAATGTTAGCCTACGGGTTAGGGTTAGGGTACGGGTTAGGGTACGGGTTAGGGTTAGGGTTAGGGTTAGGGTACGGGTTAGGGTTAGGGTACGGGTTAGGGTTAGGGTTAGGGTACGGGTTAGGTTTAGGGTTAGGGTACTGTTTAGAGTACGGGTTATGGTACGGGTGAGGGGTTGGGTTATGGTTAGGGTACGGGTTAGGGTTAGGGTTAGGGGTTAGGGTTAGGGTACGTTTTAGGGTTAGGTTTAGGGTTAGGGTACGGGTTAGGGTTAGGGTTAGGGTTAGTGTTAGGGTTAAGGTACGGGTTAGGTTTAGGTTTAAGGTTAGGGTTAGGGTTAGGTTTAGGGTTTAGGGGTTAGGGTTAGGGTTAGGGTTAGGTTCAGTGTTAGGGGTTAGTGTTAGGGTTAGGGTTAGGGTACGGGTTAGGGTTAGGGTTAGGGTATGGGTTAGGTTTAGGGTACGGGTTAGGGTTAGGGTTAGGGTTAGCTTTAGGGTAAGTGTTAGAGTTAGGGTTAGTGTTAGGGTTAGGGTTAGGGTACGGGTTAGGGTTAGGGTTAGGGTACGGGTTAGGGTTAGGGTACGGGTTATGTTTAGGTTTAGAGTTAGGGTTAGGGTTAGGAAAGGGTTAGGGTTAGGGTTAGCGTTAGGGTTAGGGTACGGGTTAGGGTTAGGTTTAGGGTACGGGTTAGGGTTAGGGTTAGGGTTAGGGTTTAGGGGTTAGGGTTAGGGTTAGGGTTTGGGTTAGGGTTAGGGTACGGGTTAGGGTACGGGTTAGGGTTAGGGTACGGGATAGGGTTAGGGTTAGGTTTAGGGTTAGGGTTAGGGGCTAGGGGTTAGGGTTTGGGTTAGGGATAGGGTACGGGTTATGGTTAGGGTTAGGGTATGGGTTAGGGTTAGGGTTAGGGTTAGGGTTAGGGTACGGGTAAGGGTTAGGGTAAGGTTTAGGGTTAGGGTTAGGTGTTAGGGGTTAGGGTTAGGGTTAGGGTTAGTGTTAGGGTTAGGTTACGGGTTAGGGTACGTGTTAGGGTTAGGGTACGGGTTAGTGTTAGGGTTAGGGTTAGGGTTAGGGTTAGGGTTAGGGTACGGGTTAGGGTACGGGTTAGGGTTAGGGTACGGGTTAGGGTTAGGGTTAGGGTACGGGTTAGGTTTAGGGTACGGGTTAGGGTTAGGGTTAGGGTTAGGTTTAGGGTACGGGTTAGCGTTAGGGTTAGGGTACGGGTTAGGGTTAGGTTTAGAGTTACGGTTAGGGTACGGGTTAGGGTTAGCGTTAGGGTACGGGTTAGGGTTAGGGTTAGGGTTAGGGTTAGGGTACGTGGTATGGTTAGGGTTAGGGTACGGGGTAGGGTTAGGGTACGGGTTAGGGTTAGGGTTAGGGTACGGGTTAGGGTTAGGGTTAGGGTTAGGTGTAGGGTACGTGTTAGGGTTATGGTTATGGTTAGGGTTAGGGTTAGGGTTAAGGGTTAGGGTTAGGGTTAGGGTAAGGGTTAGGGTTAGGGTATGGTTTAGGGTACAGGTTAGGGTTAGGGTTAGGGTTAGGTGTAGGGTACGTGTTAGGGTTATGGTTAGGGTTAGGGTTAGGGTTAGGGTTAAGGGTTAGGGTTAGGGTTAGTGTAAGGGTTAGGGTTAGGGTACGGTTTAGGGTACGGGTACGGGTTAGGGTTAGGGTTAGGGTACGGGTTAGGGTTAGGATTAGGGTACGGTTTGGGGTAGGGTACGGTTTAGGGTTAGGGTTACGGTTAGGGTATGGGTTAGGGTTAGGGTACGGGTTAGGGTTAGGTTTAGGTTTAGGGTTAGGGTACGGGTTATGGTTAGGGTTAGGGTACGGGTTAGGGTTAGGGTTAGGGTTAGGGTTAGGGTTAGGGTTAGGGTACGGTTTAGGGTTAGGGTTAGGGTACAATTTAGGGTTAGGGTTAGGGTTAGGGTTAGGGTTACGGTTAGGTTTAGGGTACGGGTTAGGGTTAGGGTTAGGATTAGGGTACGGGTTAGGTTTAGGGTTAGGGTACGGGTTATGGTTAGGGTTAGGGTTAGGGTTAGGGTTAGGCTACGGGTTAGGGTTAGGGTTAGGTTTAGGGTTAGTGTTAGGGGTTAGGTGTTAGGGTGAGGGTTAGGGTTAGGGTAGAGGTTAGGGGTAGGGTTAGGGTTAGGGTTAGGGTTAGGGTACGGGTTAGGGTTAGGTTTAGGGTTAGTGTTAGGGTTAAGGGACGGGTTAGGCTTAGGATTAGGGTTAGGGTTAGGGTTAGGGGTTGGAGGTTAAGGTTAGGGTTAGGGTTAGGGTTAGTGTTAGGGTATGTGTTAGGGTTAGTGTTAGGGTTAGGATTAGGGTTAGGGTACGGGTTAGGTTTAGGGAAGGGTTAGGGTTAGGGTATGGTTTAGGGTACGGGTTAGGGTACGGGTTAGGTTTAGGGTTAACATTCGGGTTAGAGTTAGGGTTAGTGTTAGGGTTAGGGTACGGCTTAGGGTACGGGTAAGGGTACGGGTTAGGGTTAGGGTACGGGTTAGGGTTAGGGTTAGGGTTAGGGTTAGGTTGCGGTTTAGGGTTCAGGTTAGGTTTAGGGTTAGGTTTAGGGTACGGGTTAGGGTTAGGGTTAGGTTTAGGTTAGGTTACGGGTTAGGGTTAGGGTTAGGGTTAGGATTAGGTTACGGGGTAGGGTTAGGGTTAGGGTACGTTTTAGGGTTAGGGTACGGTTTAGCGTTAGGGTTAGGGTTGGGGTACGGGTTAGGGTTAGGGTACGGGTTAGTGTTAGGTTTAGGGTACGGGTTAGGGTTAGGGTACTGTTTAGGGTTAGGGTTAGGTTTAGGGTTAGGGTACGGGTTAGGGTTAGGGTTAGGGTACGGGTCACGGTTAGGGTTAGGTTTAGAGTTAGGGTTAGGGTTAGGGTACGGGTTAGGGTTAGGTTTAGGAGTTAGGGTTAGGTTTAGGGTTAGGGTTAGGGTACGGGTTAGGGTTAGTGTTAGGGTTAGGGTTAGGATCAGTGTTAGGGGTTAGTGTTAGGGTTAGGGTTAGGGTACGGGATAGGGTTAGGGTTAGGGTATGGGTTAGGTTTAGGGTACGGGTTAGGGTTAGGGTTAGGGTTAGCGTTAGGGTAAGTGTTAGAGTTAGGGTTAGTGTTAGGTTTAGGGTTAGGGTACGGGTTAGGGTTAGGGTTAGGGTACGGGTTAGGGTTAGGTTACGCGTTAGGGTTAGGGTACGGGTTAGGGTACGGTTTAGGGTTAGGGTTAGGGTTAGGGTAAGGGTTAGGGTTAGGGTTAGGGTACGGGTTAGGGTTAGGGTACGGGATAGGGTTAGGGTTAGGGTTAGGTTTAGGGTACGGGTTAGGGTTAGGGTTAGGGTACGGGTTAGGGTTAGGTTTAGGGTTAGGGTTAGGTTACGGGTTAGGGTTAGGGTTAGGGTACGGGTTAGGGTTAGGGTTAGGGTTAGGTTTAGGGTATGTGGTAGGGTTAGGGTTAGGGTACGGGTTAGGGTTAGGGTACGGGTTAGGGTTAGGGTTAGGGTTAGGGTACGTGTTAGGGTTATGGTTATGGTTAGGGTTAGGGTTAGGGTTAAGGGTTAGTGTTAGGGTTAGTGTAAGGTTTAGGGTTAGGGTACGGTTTAGGGTACGGGTTAGGGTTAGAATTAGGGTTAGGGTTAGGGTATGGGTTAGGGTTAGGATTAGGGTACGGTTTAGGGTTAGGGTACGGTTTAGGGTTAGGGTTAGGTTAGGGTACGGGTTAGGGTTAGGGTACGGGTTAGGGTTAGGGTACGGTTTAGGGTTAGGGTTAGGGTACGGGTTAAGGTTAGGGATAGGGTTAGGGTTAGAGTTACGGTTAGGGTTAGGGTACGGGTTAGGGTTAGGGTTAGGGTTAGGGTTAGGTTTAGGGTACGGGTTAGAGTTAGGGTTAGGGTACGAGTTATGGTTATGGTTAGGGTTAGGGTTAGGATTAGGCTACGGATTAGGGTTAGGGTTAAGTTTAGGGTTACTGTTAGGGGTTAGGTGTTAGGGTGAGGGTTAGGGTACGGGTTAGGGTTAGGGGTAGCGTTAGGGTTAGGGTTAGGGTTAGGGTACGGGTTAGGGTTAGGGTTAGGGTTAGTGTTAGGGTTAAGGTACGGGTTAGGGGTAGGATTAGGGTTAGGGTTAGGGTTAGGGGTTGGAGGTTAGGGTTAGGGTTAGGGTTAGGATTAGGGTTAGGGTACGGGTTAGGTTTAGGGTAAGGGTTAGTGTTAGGGTACGGTTTAGAGTACGGGTTAGGGTTAGGGTTAGGTTTAGGGTTAGGGTTCGGATTAGGGTTAGGGTTAGTGTTAGGCTTAGGGTACGGGTTAGGGTACGGGTTAGGGTAAGGGTTAGGGTTAGGGTACGGGTTAGGGTACGGGTTAGGGTTAGGGTTAGGGTTAGGGTGCGGGTTAGGGTTCGGGTTAGGGTTAGGGTTAGGGTTAGGGTTAGGGTTAGGGTACGGGTTAGGT
Source organism: Urocyon cinereoargenteus (assembly GCA_032313775.1). NCBI lineage: Eukaryota > Metazoa > Chordata > Mammalia > Carnivora > Canidae > Urocyon > Urocyon cinereoargenteus. The sequence goes on from JAVLSZ010000035.1 coordinate 6,195,558, forward strand.
TTAGGGTTAGGGTTAGGGTTAGTTTACGGGTTAGAGTTAGGGTTAGGGTTAGGATTAGGGTACGGGGTAGGGTTAGGGTTAGGGTACGGTTTAGCGTTAGGGTACGGGTTAGGGTTAGGGTTAGGGTACGTGTAAGGGTTAGGGTTACGGTACGTGTTAGGGTTAGGGTTAGGGTACGTTTTAGGGTTAGGGTACGGTTTAGGGTTAGGGTTAGGGTTGGGGTACGGGTTAGGGTTAGGGTTAGGGTAAGGGTTTAGGGGTTAGGGTTAGGGTTAGGTTTAGGGTTAGGGTACGGGTTAGGGTACGGGTTAGGGTTAGGGTTAGGGTACGTTTTAGGGTTAGGGTACGGTTTATTGTTAGGGTTAGGGTTGGGGTACGGGTTAGGGTCAGGGTACGGGTTAGGTTTAGGGTACGGGTTAGGGTTAGGGTACTGTTTAGGGTTAGGGTTAGGTTTAGGGTTAGGGTACGGGTTAGGGTTAGGTTTAGGGTACGGGTCATGGTTAGGGTTAGGTTTAGGGTTAGGGTTAGGGTTAGGGTACGGGTTAGGGTAAGGTTTAGGGGTTAGGGTTAGGGTTAGGGTTAGGGTCAGTGTTAGGGGTTAGTGTTAGGGTTAGGGTTAGGGTACGGGTTAGGGTTAGGGTTTGGGTATGTGTTAGGGTTAGGGTACGGGTTAGGGTTAGGGTTAGGGTTAGCGTTAGGGTAAGTGTTAGGGTTAGGGTTAGTGTTAGGGTTAGGTTTAGGGTACTTGTTAGGGTTAGGGTTAGGGTACGGTTTAGGCTTAGGTTACGGGTTAGGGTTAGGGTACGGGTTAGGGTACGGGTTAGGGTTAGGGTTAGGGTTAGGGTTAGGGTACGGGTTAGGGTTAGGGTACGGGTTAGGGTTTGAGTTAGGTTACGGGTTAGGGTTAGGGTTAGGGGTTAGGGTTAGGGTTACGGTTAGTGTTAGTGTACGGGTTAGGGTTAGGGTACGGGTTAGGGTTAGAGTTAGGGTTAGGGTTAGCGTACGGGTTAGGGTTAGGTTTAGGGTTAGGGTTAGGGTTAGGTTACAGTTAGGGTTAGGGTACGTGTTAGGGTAAGGGTTAGGGTTAGTGTTAGGGTTAGGAAAAGGTTAGGGTTAGGGTTAACGTTAGGGTTAGGGTGCGGGTTAGGGTTAAGATTAGGGTACGGTTTAGGGTTAGGGTTAGGGTTAGGTAAGGGTTTAGGGGTTAGGCTTAGGGTTAGGTTTAGGGTTAGTGTTAGGTTTAAGGTACGGGTTAGGTTTAGTGTTATTTTACGGGTTTGGGTTAGGGTACGGTTAGGGTTAGGGTTAGTGTTAGGGTTAGCGTTAGGGTACGGGTTACGGTTAGGGTTAGGGTTAGGGGTTTGGGTTAGGGTACAGGTTAGGGTTAGGTTTAGGGTTAGTGTACGGGTTAGGGTTAGGGTTAGGGTTAGTGTTAGGGTTAAGGTACGGGTTAGGGTTAGGGTTAAGGTTAGGGTTAGGGTTAGGTTACGGGTTAGGGTTAGGGTACGGGTTAGGGTTAGTGTTAGGGTTAGGGTTAGGGTTAGGGTACGGGTTAGGTTTAGGGTTAGGGTTAGGGTTAGGGTACGGGTTAGGGTACGGGTTCGGTTAGGGTTAGGGTTAGGGTACGGGTTAGTGTACGGGTTAGGGTTAGGGTTAGGGTACGGGTTGGGGTTAGGGTTAGGGTTAGGGTTAGGGTTTGGGTACGGGTTAGGGTTAGGGTTAGGGTTTGGGGAAGGGTTATGGTACGGGTTAGGGTACGGGTTAGGGTACGGGTTAGGGTTAGGGTTAGGGTTAGTGTACGGGTTAGGGTTAGGTTTAGGGTTTAGGGTTAGGGTTAGGGTTAGGGTTAGGTTTGGGTATGGGTTAGGGTTAGGGTACGGGTTAGGGTTAGGGTTAGGGTTAGGGTTAGTGGCTAGGCGTTAGGGTTAGGGTTAGGGTTAGGGTACGGGTTATGGTTAGGGTTAGGGTACGGGTTTAGGTTTGGGTTAGGGTTAGGTTTAGGGTACGGGTTAGGGTTAGGGTTAGGGTTAGGGTTAGGGGTTAGGGCTTAGTGTTAGGGTTAGGGTTAGGGTACGGGTTAGGGTTAGGTTTAGGGTACGGGTTAGTGTTAGGGTACGGGTTAGGGTTAGGGTTAGGGTTAGGGTACGGTTTAGGGTTAGGGTACGGGTTAGTGTTAGAGTTAGGGTACGGGTTAGGGTTAGGGTTAGGATTAGTTTTAGGGTTAGGAAAGGGTTAGGGTTAGGGTTAGCGTTAGGGTTAGGGTATGGGTTAGGGTTAGGGTACGGGTTAGGGTTAGGGTTAGGGTTCGGGTTAGGGGTTAGGGGTTAGTGATAGGGTTAGGGTTAGTGTTAGGGTTAGGGTTAGGGTATGGGTTATGGTACGGTTTACGGTTAGGGAACGGGTTAGTGTTAGGGTTAGGGTTAGGGGTTAGGGTGAGGGTTAGGGTTAGTGATAGGGTTAGGGTACGGGTTAGGTTTAGGGTTAGGGTTAGGGTCAGGGTTAGGGGTTAGGGTTAGGGTTAGGGTTAGGGTACGTGTTAGGGTTAGGGTACGGGTTAGGGTTAGGGTACGGGTTAGGGTTAGGGTTAGGGTTAGGGTTAGGGTACGGGTTAAGGTTACGGTTAGGGTTAAAGTTAGCATACGTGTTAGGGTTAGTGTTAGGGTACGGGTTAGTGTTAGGGTACGGGTTAGGGTAAGGGTACGGGTTAGGGTTAGGGTTAGGGTACGTGTTAGTGTTAGGGTTAGGGGATAGGGTTAGGGTTAGGGTACGGGTTAGGGTTAGGGTACTGGTTAGGGCATGGGTTAGGGTTAGGGTAAGGGTTAGCGATAGGGTACGGGTTAGGGTTAGTGTTAGGGTACGGGTTAGGGTTAGGGTTAGTGGTTAGGGTTAGGGTTAGGGTAAGGGTTAGGGTTAGTGTACGGGTCAGGGTTAGGGTACGGGTTAGGTTTGGGTTAGGGTTATGGTTAGGGTTAGCGTACGGGTTAGGTTTAGGGTTAGGCTTAGGGTTAGGGTTAGGGTACGGGTTAGGGTTAGGGTACGGGTTAGGGTTAGGGTTAGGGTTAGGGTTAGGGTTAGGGTTAGGGTACGGGTTAGGTTTATGGTAAGGGTTAGGTTTAGGGTACGGTTTAGGGTACGGGTTAGGGTTAGGGTTAGTGTTAGGGTTAGGGGTTAGGGTTAGGGTACGGGTTAGGGTTAGGTTGAGGGTACGGGTTAGGGTTAGGGTTAGGGTACTGGTTAGGGTTAGGGTTAGGGTTAGGTTTAGCATTAGGATTAGGGTTATGGTTAGGGTACCGGTTAGGGTTAGGGTTAGGGGTTAGGGTTAGGGTACGGGTTAGGGTTAGGGTTAGGTTTAGGGTTAGGTTTAGGGTTAGGGTACGGGTTAGGATTAGGGTTAGGGTTAGTGTTAGGGTTAAAGAACGGGTTAGGGTTAGGGTTAGGATTAGGGTTAGGATTAGGGTTAGGGTACGGGTTAGGTTTAGGATTAGGGTTAGGGTTAGGGTACGGGTTAGGGTACGGGTTAGGGTTAGGGTTAGGGTTAGGGTACGGGTTAGGCTTAGGGTTAGGGTTAGGGTTAGGGTACGGGTTAGGGTTAGGTTTAGGGTTAGGGTTAGGGTTAGGGTTACGGTACGGGTTAGGTTACGGGTTAGGGTACGGGTTAGGGTTAGGGTACGGATTAGGCTTACGGTTAGGGTTAGGGTTAGGGTGCGATCTAGGGTTCGGGTTACGGTTAGGGTTAGGGTTAGGGTTAGGGTTAGGGTTAGGTTTAGGTTTAGGGTTAGGTTTAGGGTACGGGTTATGGTTAGGGTTAGGTTTAGGTTTAGGGTTAGGGTTAGGGTACGGTTTAGGGTTAGGGTTAGGGGTTAGGGTAGGGTTAGGGTTAGGTTTAGGTTTAGGGTTAGGGTACGGGTTAGGGTTAGTGTTAGGGTTAGGGTTAGGGTCAGGGTTAGGGGTTAGGGTTAGTGTTAGGGTTAGGGTACGGGTTAGGGTTAGGGTTAGGGTACGGGTTAGGGTTAGGGTACGGGTTAGGTTACGGGTTAGGGTACGGGTTAGGGTTAGGGTACGGATTAGGCTTAGGGTTAGGGTTAGGGTTAGGGTGCGATCTAGGGTTAGGGTTAGGGTTAGGGTTAGGTTACGGGTTAGGGTTAGGGTTAGGTTTAGGTTTAGGGTTAGGGTTAGGGTACGGGTTATGGTTAGGGTTAGGTTTAGGTTTAGGGTTAGGGTTAGGGTACGGTTTAGGGTTAGGGTTAGGGGTTAGTGTTAGGGTTAGGGTTAGGGTCAGGGTTAGGGGTTAGGGTTAGTGTTAGGGTTAGGTACGGGTTAGGGTTAGGGTTAGGGTACGGGTTAGGGTTAGGGTACGGGTTAGGGTTAGGGTTAGGGTTAGTGTACGGGTTAGGGTTAGGTTTAGGGGTTAGGGTTAGGGTTAGGGCACGGTTTAGGGTTAGGGTACCGGTTAGGGTTAGGTTTAGGGTTAGGGTTAGGGTTAGGAAAGGTTAGGGTTAGGGTTAGCGTTAGGGTTAGGGTACGTGTTAGGGTTAGGGTTTGGGTACGGGTTAGGGTTAGGGTTAGGGTTAGGGTTAGGGTTAGGGGTTAGTGTTAGGGTTAGGGTTAGGGTTAGGGTTAGGTTACGGGTTAGGGTACGGGTTAGGTTTAGGGCACGGGTTAGTGTTAGGGTTAGGGTTAGGGTTAGGGTTAGGGTACGGGTCAGTGTTAGGGTACGGGTTAGGGTACGGGTTACGGTTAGGGTACGGGTTAGGGTTAGGGTTAGGGGTTAGGGTTAGGGTTAGGGTGAGGGTTAGGTTTAGGGTACGGGTTAGGGTTAGGGTTAGCGTTTGGGTTAGGGTCAGGGTTAGGGGTTAGGGTTAGTGTTAGGGTTAGGGTACGGCTTAGGGTTAGGGTACGGGTTAGGTTTAGGGTACGGGTTAGGGTTAGGGTTAGGGTACAGGTTAGGGTTAGGCTTAGGGTACGTGTTAGGGTTAGGGTTAGTGTTAGGGTTAGGTTTAGAGGTTAGGGTTATGGATAGGGTTAGGGTTAGGATTAGGGTACGGGTTAAGGTACGGGTTAGGGTTAGGTTTAGGTTTAGTGTATGGGTTAGGGTTAGGGTTAGGGTACGTTTTAGGTTTAGGGTTAGGGTACGGGTTAGGGTTAGGGTACTGTTTAGGGTTATGGTTAGGTTTAGGGTTAGGGTACGGGTTAGGGTTAGGGTACGGGTTAGGGTTACTGTTAGGGTTAGGGTTAGGGTACGGGTTAGGGTTAGGGTAGGGTACGGGTTAGGTTTAGGGTACGGTTTAGGTTTAGGGTTAGGGTAAGGGGTAGTGTTAGGGTTAGGGTACGGGTTAGGGTTAGGGTTAGGGTACGGGTTAGGGTTAGGGTACGGGTTAGGGTTAGGGTTAGGGTAGGGGTTAGGGTTAGGGTTAGGGTTAGGGTACGGGTTAGGTTAGGGCACGGGTTAGTGCTGGGTTAGGGTTAGGGTTAGGGTTAGGGTACGGGTTAGGGTTAGGGTACGGGTTAGGGTTAGTGTTAGGGTTAGGATTAGGGTTAGGGTACGGGTTTGGTTTAGGGTAAGGGTTAGGGTTAGGGTACAGGTTAGGGTACGGTTTAGGGTTAGGCTTAGGGTTAGGGTTAGGGTACGGGTTAGGGTTAGGGTTAGGGCTAGGGTTAGGGTTAGGGTACGGGTTAGGGTACGGGTTAGGGTTGGGGTTAGGTTTAGGGTACGGGTTAGGTTTAGGGTTAGGGTTAAGGTTAGGGTTAGGGTGCGGTTTAGGGTTCGGGTTCGGGTTAGGGTTAGGGTTAGGGTACAGGTTAGGGTTAGGTTTAGGTTTAGGGTTAGGTTACGGGTTAGGATTAGGGTTAGGGTTAGGATTAGGGTACGGGGTAGGGTTAGGGTTAGGGTTAGGGACGGGTTAAGGTTAGGGTACAGGTTAGGGTTAGGGTTAGGGTACGGGTTAGGGTTAGGGTACTGTTTAGGGTTAGGGTTAGGTTTAAGGTTAGGGTACAGGTTAGGGTTAGGGTTAGGTTTCGGGTTAGGGTTAGGGTTAGGGTTAGGGTACGGGTTAGGGTTAGGGTTAGGGTACGGGTTAGGGTTAGGGTACGGGTTAGGTTTAGTGTTAGGGTTAGGGTTAGTGTTATGGTTAGGGTTCGGGTTAGGGTACGGGTTATGGTTAGGGTTAGGTTTAGGGTTAGGTTTATGGTTAGGGTTAGGGTTAGGGTTAGGTTTAGGGTACGGGTTAGGGTTAGGGTACGGGTTAGGGTTAGGGTTTGGTTTAGGGTTAGGGTTAGGGTTAGCTTTAGGGTACGGGTTAGGGTTAGGGTTAGGGTTAGTGTTAGGGTACAGGTTAGTGTTAGGGTATGGTTTAGGGTTAGGGTACGGGTTAAGGTTAGGGTTAGGGTACGTTTTAGGGTTAGGGTACGGTTCAGGGTTAGGGTTAGTGTTGGGGTACGGGTTAGGTTTAGGGTACGGGTTAAGGTTAGGTTTAGGGTTAGGGTACGGGTTAGGGTTAGGGTACGGGTTAGGGTTAGGAATAGGGTTAGGGTTAGGGTACGGGTTAGGGTTAGGTTTAGGTTACGGGTTAGGGTAAGGGTTAGGGTTAGGGTACGGTTTAGGGTTAGGGTTATGGTATGGGTTAAGGTTATGGTACTGGTTAGGGTTAGGGTTAGGCTTAGTGTTAGTGTTAGGGTTAGCGTACGGGTTAGGGTTAGGGTTAGGGTACGGGTTACGGTTAGGGGACGGGTTAGGGTTAATGTTAGCGTACGGGTTAGGGTTAGGGTACGGGTTAGGGTACGGGTTAGGGTTAGGGTTAGGGTTAGGGTTAGGGTACGGGTTAGGGTTAGGGTACGGGTTAGGGTTAGGTTTAGGGTACGGGTTAGGTTTAGGGTTAGGGTACTGTTTAGAGTACGGGTTAGGGTACGGGTTAGGGGTTGGGTTATGGTTAGGGTACGGGTTAGGGTTAGGGTTAGGGGTTAGGGTACGTTTTAGGGTTAGGTTTAGGGTTAGGGTACGGGTTAGGGTTAGGGTTAGGGTTAGTGTTAGGGTTAAGGTACGGGTTAGGTTTAGGTTTAAGGTTAGGGTTAGCGTTAGGTTTAGGGTTTAGGGGTTAGGGTTAGGGTTAGGTTCAGTGTTAGGGGTTCGTGTTAGGGTTAGGGTTAGGGTACGGGTTAGGGTTAGGGTTAGGGTATGGGTTAGGTTTAGGGTACGGGTTAGGGTTAGGGTTAGGGTTAGCGTTAGGGTAAGTGTTAGAGTTAGGGTTAGTGTTAGGGTTATGGTTAGGGTACGGGTTAGGGTTAGGGTTAGGGTACGGGTTAGGGTTAGGTTACGGGTTATGGTTAGGGTACGGGTTAGGGTACGGGTTAGGGTACGGGTTAGGGTTAGGGTAAGGGTTAGGGTTAGGGTACGGGTTAGGGTTAGAGTTAGGTTACGGGTTAGGGTTAGGGTTAGGGGTTAGGGTTAGGGTTAGGGTTAGTGTTCGGGTTAGGGTTAGGGTACGGGTTAGGGTTAGAGTTAGGGTTAGGGTTAGCGTACGGGTTAGGGTTAGGTTTAGGGTTAGGGTTAGGGTACGGGTTAGGGTTAGGGTACGGGTTAGGGTTAGGTTTAGAGTTAGGGTTAGGGTTAGGAAAGGGTTAGGGTTAAGGTTAGCGTTAGGGTTAGGGTAAGGGTTAAGGTTAGGTTTAGGGTACGTGTTAGGGTTAGGGTTAGGGTTAGGGTTTAGGGGTTAGGGTTAGGGTTAGGGTTTGGGTTAGGGTTAGGGTACGGGTTAGGGTACGGGTTAGGGTTAGGGTACGGGTTAGGGTTAGGGTTAGGGGTTAGGGTTAGGGTTAGGGTTGGGTTTGGGTATGGGTTAGGGTTAGGGTACGGGTTAGGGTTAGGGTTAGGGTTAGGGTTAGGGTTAGGGGCTAGGGGTTAGGGTTTGTGTTAGGGATAGGGTACGGGTTATGTTTAGGGTTAGGGTATGGGTTAGGGTTAGGGTTAGGGTTAGTGTTCGGGTTAGGGTTAGGGTTAGGGTAAGGTTTAGGGTTAGGGTTAGGTGTTAGGGGTTAGGGTTAGGGTTAGGGTTAGTGTTAGGGTTAGGTTACGGGTTAGGGTACGTGTTAGGGTTAGGGTACGGGTTAGTGTTAGGGTTAGGGTTAGGGTTAGGGTTAGGGTTAGGGTACGGGTTAGGGTACGGGTTAGGGTTAGGGTACGGGTTAGGGTTAGGGTTAGGGTATGGGTTAGGTTTAGGATACGGGTTAGGGTTAGGGTTAGGGTTAGGTTTAGGGTACGGGTTAGGGTTAGGGTTAGGGTACGGGTTAGGGTTAGGTTTAGGGTTACGGTTAGGGTACGGGTTAGGGTTAGCGTTAGGGTACGGGTTAGGGTTAGGGTTAGGGTTAGGGTTAGGGTACGTGGTATGGTTAGGGTTAGGGTACGGGGTAGGGTTAGGGTACGGGTTAGGGTTAGTGTTAGGGTACGGGTTAGGGTTAGGGTTAGGGTTAGGTGTAGGGTACGTGTTAGGGTTATGGTTAGGGTTAGGGTTAGGGTTAGGGTTAAGGGTTAGGGTTAGGGTTAGGGTAAGGGTTAGGGTTAGGGTACGGTTTAGGGTACGGGTTAGGGTTAGGGTTAGGGTTAGGGTACGGGTTAGGGTTAGGATTAGGGTACGGTTTGGGGTAGGGTACGGTTTAGGTTTAGGGTTACGGTTAGGGTACGGGTTAGGGTTAGGGTACGGGTTAGGGTTAGGTTTAGGTTTAGGGTTAGGGTACGGGTTAGGGTTAGGGTTAGTGTACGGGTTAGGGTTAGGGTTAGGGTTAGGGTTAGGGTACGGTTTAGGGTTAGGGTTAGGGTACGAGTTAGGGTTAGTGTTAGGGTTAGGGTTAGGGTTAGGGTAACGGTTAGGTTTAGGGAACGGGTTAGGGTTAGGGTTAGGATTAGGGTACGGGTTAGGTTTAGGGTTAGGGTACGGGTTATGGTTAGGGTTAGGGTTAGGGTTAGGGTTAGGCTACGGGTTAGGGTTAGGGTTAGGTTTAGGGTTAGTGTTAGGGGTTAGGTGTTAGGGTGAGGGTTAGGGTTAGGGTAGAGGTTAGGGGTAGGGTTAGAGTTAGGGTTAGGGTTAGGGTACGGGTTAGGGTTAGGTTTAGTGTTAGTGTTAGGGTTAAGGGACGGGTTAGGGTTAGGATTAGGGTTAGGGTTAGGGTTAGGTTTTGGAGGTTAGGGTTAGGGTTAGGGTTAGGGTTAGTGTTAGGGTATGGGTTAGGGTTAGTGTTAGGGTTAGGATTAGGGTTAGGGTACGGGTTAGGTTTAGGGAAGGGTTAGGGTTAGGGTATGGTTTAGGGTACGGGTTAGGGTACGGGTTAGGTTTAGGGTTAACATTCGGGTTAGAGTTAGGGTTAGTGTTAGGGTTAGGGTACGGCTTAGGGTACGGGTAAGGGTACGGGTTAGGGTTAGGGTACGGGTTAGGGTTAGGGTTAGGGTTAGGGTTAGAGTGCGGTTTAGGGTTCAGGTTAGGGTTAGGGTTAGGTTTAGGGTACGGGTTAGGGTTAGGGTTAGGGTTAGGGTTAGGGTTAGGTTACGGGTTAGGGTTAGGGTTAGGGTTAGGATTAGGTTACGGGGTAGGGTTAGGGTTAGGGTACGTTTTAGGATTAGGGTACGGTTTAGGGTTAGGGTTAGGGTTGGGGTACGGGTTAGGGTTTGGGTACGGGTTAGTTTTAGGTTTAGGGTACGGGTTAGGGTTAGGGTACTGTTTAGGGTTAGGGTTAGGTTTAGGGTTAGGGTACGGGTTAGGGTTAGGGTTAGGGTACGGGTCATGGTTAGGGTTAGGTTTAGAGTTAGGGTTAGGGTTAGTGTACGGGTTAGGGTTAGGTTTAGGAGTTAGGGTTAGGGTTAGGGTTAGGGTACGGGTTAGGGTTAGTGTTAGGGTTAGGGTTAGGATCAGTGTTAGGGGTTAGTGTTAGGGTTAGGGTTAGGGTACGGGATAGGGTTAGGTTTAGGGTATGGGTTAGGTTTAGGGTACGGGTTAGGGTTAGGGTTAGGGTTAGTGTTAAGGTAAGTGTTAGAGTTAGGGTTAGTGTTAGGTTTAGGGTTAGGGTACGGGTTAGGGTTAGGGTACGGGTTAGGGTTAGGTTACGGGTTAGGGTTAGGGTACGGGTTAGGGTACGGGTTAGTGTTAGAGTTAGGTTACGGGTTAGGGTTAGGGTTAGGGGTTAGGCTTAGGGTTTGTGTACGGGTTAGGGTTAGGTTTCGGGTTAGGGTTAGAGTTAGGGTTAGGGTTAGCGTACGGGTTAGGGTTAGGTTTAGGGTTAGGGTTAGGGTACGGGTTAGGGTTAGGGTACGGGTTAGGGTTAGGTTTAGAGTTAGGGTTAGGGTTAGGAAAGGGTTAGGGTTAGCGTTAGGGTTAGGGTACGGGTTAGGGTTAGGTTTAGGGTACGGGTTAGGGTTAGGGTTAGGGTTTAGGGGTTAGGGTTAGGGTGAGGGTTTGGGTTAGGGTTAGGGTACGGGTTAGGGTACGGGTTAGGGTTAGGGTACGGGTTAGGGTTAGGGTTAGGGGTTAGGGTTATGGTTAGGGTTAGGGTTAGGTTTGGGTATGGGTTAGGTTTAGGGTACGGGTTAGGGTTAGGTTTAGGTTTAGGGTTAGGGTTAGGGTTAGGGGCTAGGGGTTATGGTTTGGGTTAGGGTTATGGTACGGGTTATGGTTAGGGTTAGGGTATGTGTTAGGGTTAGGGTTAGGGTTAGGGTTAGGGTACGGGTAAGGGTTAGGGTAAGGGTTAGGGTTAGGGTTAGGTGTTAGGGGTTAGGGTTAGGGTTAGGGTTACGGTTAGGGTTAGGGTACGGGTTAGGGTCCGGGTTAGGGTTAGGGTACGGGTTAGGGCCCGGGTTAGGGTTAGGGTACGGGTTAGTGTTAGGGTTAGGGTTAGGGTTAGGGTTAGGGTTAGGGTACGTGTTAGGGTCCGGGTTAGGGTTAGGGTACGGGTTAGGGCCCGGGTTAGGGTTAGGGTTAGGGTTAGGGTACGGTTTAGGGTTAGGGTACGGGTTAGGGTTACGGTTAGGGTTAGGGTACCGTTTAGGTTTAGGGTTAGGGTTACGGTTAGTGTTAGGTTTAGTGTATGGGTTAGGGTTACGGTTAGGGTAGGGGTTAGGGTTAGGGTTAGGGTTAGCGTTAGTGTACGGGTTATGGTTAGGGTTAGGTTTAGGGTTAGGGTACGGGTTAGGGTTAGGGTTATTTTACGGGTTAGGTTTAGGGTACGAGTTAGGGTTAGGGTTAGTGTTAGGGTTAGCGTTAGGGTACGGGTTAGGGTTAGGGTTAGGGTTAAGGGTTAGAGTTAGAGTACAGGTGAGGGTTAGGTTTAGCGTTAGGGTACGGGTTAGGGTTAGGGTTAGGGTTAGTGTTAGGGTTAAGGTACGGGTTAGGGTTAGGGTTAAGGTTAGGTTTAGGGTTAGGTTACGGGTTAGGGTTAGTGTACGGGTTAGGGTAGTGTTAGGGATAGGGTTAGGGGTAGGGTACGGCTTAGGGTTAGGGTACGGGTTAGGGTTAGTGTTAGGGTTAGGGTTAGTGTTAGGGTTAGGGTTAGGTTTAGGTTTAGGGTTAGGGTTAGGGTACGGGTTAGGGTACGGGTTCGGTTAGGGTTAGGGTTAGGGTACGGGTTAGGGTACGGGTTAGGGTTAGGTTTAGGGTACGGGTGGGGTTAGGGTTAGGGTTAGGGTTAGGGTTTGGGTACGGGTTATGTTTAGGGTTAGGGTTTGGGGTAGGGTTAGGGTACGGGTTAGGGTACGGGTTAGGGTTAGGGTTAGGGTTAGGGTTAGGTTACGGGTTAGGGTTAGGGTTAGGGGTTAGGTTTAGGGTTAGTGTTAGGGTTAGGTTTGGGTATGGGTTAGGGTAAGGGTACGGGTTAGGGTTAGGGTTAGGGTTAGGGATAGGGGCTAGGGGTTAGGGTTAGGGATAGGGTACGTGTTATGGTTAGGGTTAGGGTACGGGTTAGGGTACGGGTTAGGGTTAGGGTTAGGGTACGGGTTAGGGTTAGGGTTAGGGTTAGGGTTAGGGGTTAGGGGTTAGGGTTAGGGTTAGTGTTAGAGTTAGGGTATGGGTTAGGGTACGGGTTAGGGTTAGGGTACGGGATAGAGTTAGGGTTAGGGTTAGGGTTAGGGTTAGTGTTAGGGTACGGGTTAGGGCCCGGTTTAGGGTTAGGGTTAGGGTTAGGTTTAGGGTACGGTTTAGGGTTAGGGTTTGGGTTAGGGTTAGGGTACGGGTTAGGGTTAGGGTAAGGGTTAGTGTTACGGTTAGGGTTAGGGTACGGTTAGGTTTAGGGTTAGGGTTACGGTTATGGTTAGGGTTAGGGTTAGGTTTAGGGTTAGGTTTAGGGTACGGGTTAGGGTTAGGGTTAGGGTATGGGTTAGGGTTAGGGTTAGTGTTAGGGTACGGGTTAGGGTTAGGGTACGGGTTAGGGTTAGGGTTAGGGTTAGTGTTAGGGTTAGGGTACGGGTTAGGGTTAGGGTACGGGATAGGGTTAGGGTTAGGGTTAGGTTTAGGGTACGGGTTAGGGTTAGGGTTAGGGTACGGGTTAGGGTTAGGTTTAGGGTTAGGGTTAGGTTACGGGTTAGGGTTAGGGTTAGGGTACGGGTTAGGGTTAGGGTTAGGGTTAGGTTTAGGGTATGTGGTAGGGTTAGGGTTAGGGTACGGGTTAGGGTTAGGGTACGGGTTAGGGTTAGGGTTAGGGTTAGGGTACGGGTTAGGGTTATGGTTAGGGTTAGGGTTAGGATTAGGGTTAAGGGTTAGGGTTAGGGTTAGGGTAAGGGTTAGGGTTAGGTTTAGGGTTAGGGTTAGTGTACGGGTTAGGGTTAGGGTTAGGGTTAGGGTGCGGGTTAGGGTTCGGGTTAGGGTTAGGGTTAGGGTTAGGGTTAGGGTACGGGTTAGGTTTAGGGTTAGGGTTACGGTTAGTTTATGGGTTATGGTTAGGGTTAGGGTTATGATTAGGGTTAGGGTTAGGGTTAGGGTTAGGGTTAGGGTTAGGGTTAGGGGTTAGGGTTAGGGTTAGGGTTAGGGTTAGGGTTAGGGTTAGGGTTAGTGTTAGAGTTAGGGTATGGGTTAGGGTACGGGTTAGGGTTAGGGTACGGGATAGAGTTAGGGTTAGGGTTAGGGTTAGGGTTAGTGTTAGGGTACGGGTTAGGGCCCGGGTTAGGGTTAGGGTTAGGGTACGGTTTCGGGTACGGGTTAGGGTTAGAATTAGGGTTAGGGTTAGGATATGGGTTAGGGTTAGGATTAGGGTACGGTTTAGGGTTAGGGTACGGTTTAGGTTTAGGGTTAGGTTAGGGTACGGGTTAGGGTTAGGGTACGGGTTAGGGTTAGGTTTAGGGTTAGGGTTAGTGTACGGGTTAGGGTTAGGTTTAGGGTACGGGTTAGGTTTAGGGTTAGGTTTAGGGTTAGGGTACGGTTTAGGGTTAGGGTTAGGGTACGGGTTAAGGTTAGGGATAGGGTTAGGGTTAGGGTTAGGATTACGGTTAGGGTTAGGGTACGGGTTAGGGTTAGGGTTAGGGTTAGGGTTAGGGTACGGGTTAGAGTTAGGGTTAGGGTACGGGTTATGGTTAGGGTTAGGGTTAGGGTTAGGATTAGGCTACGGATTAGGGTTAGGGTTAGGTTTAGGGTTACTGTTAGGGGTTAGGTGTTAGGGTGAGGGTTAGGGTACGGGTTAGGGTTAGGGGTAGCGTTAGGGTTAGGGTTAGGGTTAGGGTACGGGTTAGGGTTAGGGTTAGGGTTAGTGTTAGGGTTAAGGTGCGGGTTAGGGGTAGGATTAGGGTTAGGGTTAGGGTTAGGGGTTGGAGGTTAGGGTTAGGGTTAGGGTTAGGATTAGGGTTAGGGTACGGGTTAGGTTTAGGGTTAGGGTACGGTTTAGAGTACGGGTTAGTGTTAGGGTTAGGGTTAGGGTTAGGGTTCGGGTTAGGGTTAGGTTTAGTGTTAGGGTTAGGGTACGGGTTAGGGTACGGGTTAGGGTAAGGGTTAGGGTTAGGGTACGGGTTAGGGTACGGGTTAGGGTTAGGGTTAGGGTTAGGGTGCGGGTTAGGGTTCGGGTTAGGGTTAGGGTTAGGGTTAGGGTTAGGGTACGGGTTAGGTTTAGGGTTAGGGTTACGGTTAGTTTATGGGTTATGGTTAGGGTTAGGGTTATGATTAGGGTACGGGGTAGGGTTAGGGTTAGGGTACGGTTTAGCGTTAGGGTACGGGTTAGGATTAGGGTTAGGGTACGTGTTAGGGTTAGGGTTAGGGTACGTTTTAGGGTTAGGGTACGGTTTAGGGTTAGGGTTAGGGTTGGGGTACGGGTTAGGGTTAGGGTTAGGGTAAGGGTTTAGGGGTTAGGGTTAGGGTTAGGTTTAGGGTTAGGGTTAGGGTTAGGGTACGGGTTAGGGTTACGGTTAGGGTACGTTTTATGGTTAGGGTACGGTTTAGGGTTAGGGTTAGGGTTGGGGTACGGGTTAAGGTCAGGGTACGGGTTAGGGTTAGGGTACGGGTTAGGGTTAGGGTACTGTTTAGGGTTAGGGTTAGGTTTAGGGTACGGGTCATGGTTAGGGTTAGGTTTAGGGTTAGGGTTAGGGTACGGGTTAGGGTTAGGTTTAGGGGTTAGGGTTAGGGTTAGGGTTAGGGTCAGTGTTAGGGGTTAGTGTTAGGGTTAGGGTTAGGGTACGGGTTAGGGTTAGGGTTAGGGTATGTGTTAGGGTTAGGGTACGGGTTAGGGTTAGTGTTAGGGTTAGCGTTAGGGTAAGTGTTAGGGTTAGGGTTAGTGTTAGGGTTAGGTTTAGGGTACGGGTTAGGGTTAGGGTTAGGGTACGGGTTAGGGTTAGGTTACGGGTTAGGGTTAGGGTACGGGTTAGGGTACGGGTTAGGGTTAGGGTTAGGGTACGGGTTAGGGTTAGGGTACGGGTTAGGGTTTGAGTTAGGTTACGGGTTAGGGTTAGGGTTAGGGGTTAGGGTTAGGGTTACTGTTAGTGTTAGTGTACGGGTTAGGGTTAGGGTACGGGTTAGGGTTAGAGTTAGGGTTAGGGTTAGCGTACGGTTTAGGGTTAGGTTTAGGGTTAGGGTTAGGGTTAGGGTACGGTTAGGGTTAGGGTACGGGTTAGGGTAAGGGTTAGGGTTAGTGTTAGGGTTAGGAAAGGGTTAGGGTTAGGGTTAACGTTAGGGTTAGGGTGCGGGTTAGGGTTAGGATTAGGGTACGGGTTAGGGTTAGGGTTAGGGTTAGGTAAGGGTTTAGGGTTTAGGGTTAGGGTTAGATTTAGGGTTAGTGTTAGGGTTAGGGTACGGGTTAGGTTTAGTGTTATTTTACGGGTTAGGGTTAAGGTACGGGTTAGGGTTAGGGTTAGTGTTAGGGTTAGCGTTAGGGTACGGGTTAGGGTTAGGTTTAGGGTTAGGGGTTTGGGTTAGGGTACAGGTTAGGGTTAGGTTTAGGGTTAGTGTACGGGTTAGGGTTAGGGTTAGGGTTAGTTTTAGGGTTAAGGTACGGGTTAGGGTTAGGGTTAAGGTTAGGGTTAGGGTTAGGTTACGGGTTAGGGTTAGGGTACGGGTTAGGGTTAGTGTTAGGGTTAGGGTTAGGGTTAGGGTACGGGTTAGGTTTAGGGTTAGGGTTAGGGTTAGGGTACGGGTTAGGGTACGGGTTCGGTTAGGGTTAGGGTTAGGGTACGGGTTAGGGTACGGGTTAGGGTTAGGGTTAGGGTACGGGTTGGTGTTAGGGTTAGGGTTAGGGTTAGGGTTTGGGTACGGGTTAGGGTTAGGGTTAGGGTTTGGGGTAGGGTTAGGGTACGGGTTAGGGTACGGGTTAGGGTTAGGTTTAGGGTTAGGGTTAGGGTACGGGTTAGGGTTAGGTTTAGGGGTTAGGGTTCGGGTTAGTGTTAGGTTTAGGTTTGGGTATGGGTTAGGGTTAGGGTACGGGTTAGGGTTAGGGTTAGGGTTAGGGTTAGTGGCTAGGCGTTAGGGTTAGGGTTAGGGTTAGGGTACGGGTTATGGTTAGGGTTAGGGTACGGGTTTAGGTTAGGGTTAGGGTTAGGGTTAGGGTACGGGTTAGGGTTAGGGTTAGGGTTAGGGTTAGGGTTAGGGGTTAGGGGTTAGTGTTAGGGTTAGTGTTAGTGTTAGGGTTAGGGTACGGGTTAGGGTACGGGTTAGGGTTAGGGTACTGGTTAGTGTTAGGGTTAGGGTTAGGTTTAGGGTTAGGGTTAGGGTTAGGGTACGGGTTAGGGTACGGGTTAGGGTACGGGTTAGGGTTAGGGTACGGGTTAGGGTTAGGGTTAGGGTACGGTTTAGGGTTAGGGTTTGGGTTAAGTTTAGGGTACGGGTTAGGGTTAGGGTATGGTTTAGGGTTACGGTTAGGGTTAGGGTACGGGTTAGGTTTAGGGTTAGGGTTACGGTTAGTGTTAGGGTTAGGGTACGGGTTAGGGTTAAGTTTAGGGTACGCGTTAGGGTTAGGGTACGGGTTAGGGTTAGGGTTAGGGTAGGGGTTAGGGTTAGGGTTAGGGTTAGGGTTAGGGTACGGGTTATGTTTAGGGTTAGGTTTAGGGTTAGGGTTAGGGTTAGGGTACGGGTTAGGGTTAGGGTTATTGTACGGGTTAGGGTTAGGGTACGGGTTAGGGTTAGGGTTAGTGTTAGGGTTAGCGTTAGGGTACGGGTTAGGGTTAGGGTTAGGGTTAGGGTTAGGGTTAGGGTACGGGTTAGGGTTAGGTTTAGGGTACGGGTTAGTGTTAGGGTACGGGTTAGGGTTAGGGTTAGGGTTAGGGTACGGGTTAGGGTTAGGGTACGTGTTAGTGTTAGAGTTAGGGTACGGGTTAGGTTTAGGGTTAGGATTAGGATTAGGGTTAGGAAAGGGTTAGGGTTTGGGTTAGCGTTAGGGTTAGGGTATGGGTTAGGGTTAGGGTACGGGTTAGGGTTAGGGTTAGGGTTCGGGTTAGGGGTTAGGGGTTAGTGATAGGGTTAGGGTTAGTGTTAGGGTTAGGGTTAGGGTACGGGTTATGGTACGGTTTAGGGTTAGGGCACGGGTTAGTGTTAGGGTTAGGGTTAGGGTTAGGGTACGGATTAGGGTTAGGCTACGGGTTAGGGTACGGGTTAGGTTTAGGGTACGGGTTAGTGTTAGGTTTAGGAGTTAGGGTGAGTGTTAGGGTTAGGGATAGTGTTAGGGTACGGGTTAGGTTTAGGGTTAGGGTTAGGGTCAGGGTTAGGGGTTAGGGTTAGGGTTAGGGTTAGGGTACGGGTTAGGGTTAGGGTACGGGTTAGGTTTAGGGTACGGGTTAGGGTTAGGGTTAGGGTACGGGTTAGGGTACGGGTTAGGGTTAGGGCACGGGTTAGTGTTAGGGTTTGGGGTAGGGTTAGGGTACGGTTTAGGGTACGGGTTAGGGTTAGGATTAGGGTTAGGGTTAGGTTACGGGTTAGGGTTAGGTTTAGGGGTTAGGTTTAGGGTTAGTGTTAGGGTTAGGTTTGGGTATGGGTTAGGGTTAGGGTACGGGTTAGGGTTAGGGTTAGGGTTAGGGATAGGGGCTAGGGGTTAGGTTTAGGGATAGGGTACAGGTTATGGTTAGGGTTAGGGTACGGGTTAGGGTACGGGTTAGGGTTAGGGTTAGGGTACGGGTTAGGGTTAGGGTTAGGGTTAGGGTTAGGGTTAGGGTTAGGGGTTAGGGGTTAGGGTTAGGGTTAGTGTTAGGGTTAGGGTATGGGTTAGGGTACGGGTTAGGGTTAGGGTACGGGATAGAGTTAGGGTTAGGGTTAGGGTTAGGGTTAGGGGTTAGGGGTTAGGGTTAGGGTTAGTGTTAGGGTTAGGGTATGGGTTAGGGTACGGGTTAGGGTTAGGGTACGGGATAGAGTTAGGGTTAGGGTTAGGGTTAGGGTTAGGGTTAGGGTACGGGTTAGGGCCCAGGTTAGGGTTAGGGTTAGGGTTAGGTTTAGGGTACGGTTTAGGGTTAGGGTTTGGGTTAGGGTTAGGGTACGGGTTAGGGTTAGGGTAAGGGTTAGGGTTACGGTTAGGGTTAGGTTACGGTTAGGTTTAGGGTTAGCGTTACGGTTAGGGTTAGGGTTAGGGTTAGGTTTAGGGTTAGGTTTAGGGTACGGGTTAGGGTTAGGGTTAGGGTATGGGTTAGGGTTAGGGTTAGTGTTAGGGTACGGGTTAGGGTTAGGGTACGGGTTAGGGTTAGGGTAAGGGTTAGTGTTACGGTTAGGGTTAGGGTACGGTTAGGTTTAGGGTTAGGGTTACGGTTAGGGTTAGGGTTAGGGTTAGGTTTAGGGTTAGGTTTAGGGTACGGGTTAGGGTTAGGGTTAGGGTATGGGTTAGGGTTAGGGTTAGTGTTAGGGTACAGGTTAGGGTTAGGGTACGGGTTAGGGTTAGGGCACGGGTTAGTGTTAGGGTTTGGGGTAGGGTTAGGGTACGGGTTAGGGCCCAGGTTAGGGTTAGGGTTAGGGTTAGGTTTAGGGTACGGTTTAGGGTTAGGGTTTGGGTTAGGGTTAGGGTACGGGTTAGGGTTAGGGTAAGGGTTAGTGTTACGGTTAGGGTTAGGGTACGGTTAGGTTTAGGGTTAGGGTTACGGTTAGGGTTAGGGTTAGGGTTAGGTTTAGGGTTAGGTTTAGGGTACGGGTTAGGGTTAGGGTTAGGGTATGGGTTAGGGTTAGGGTTAGTGTTAGGGTAAGGTTTAGGGTTAGGGTACGGGTTAGGGTTAGGGTTAGGGTTAGTGTTAGGGTTAGGGTACAGGTTAGGGTTAGGGTACGGGATAGGGTTAGGGTTAGGGTTAGGTATAGGGTACGGGTTAGGGTTAGGGTTAGGGTACGGGTTAGTGTTAGGTTTAGGGTTAGGGTTAGGTTACGGGTTAGGGTTAGGGTTAGGGTACGGGTTAGGTTAGGGTTAGGGTTAGGTTTAGGGTATGTGGTAGGGTTAGGGTTAGGGTACGGGTTAGGGTTAGGGTACGGGTTAGGGTTAGGGTTAGGGTTAGGGTACGGGTTAGGGTTATGGTTAGGGTTAGGGTTAGGGTTAGGGTTAAGGGTTAGGGTTAGGGTTAGGGTAAGGTTTAGGGTTAGGGTACGGTTTAGGGTACGGGTTAGGGTTAGAATTAGGGTTAGGGTTAGTATATGGGTTAGGGTTAGGATTAGGGTACGGTTTAGGGTTAGGGTACGGTTTAGGTTTAGGGTTAGGTTAGGGTACGGGTTAGGGTTAGGGTACGGGTTAGGGTTAGGTTTAGGGTTAGGGTTAGTGTACGGGTTAGGGTTAGGTTTAGGGTACGGGTTAGGTTTAGGGTTAGGGTTAGGGTTAGGGTACGGTTTAGGGTTAGGGTTAGGGTACGGGTTAAGGTTAGGGATAGGGTTAGGGTTAGGGTTAGGATTACGGTTAGGGTTAGGTTACGGGTTAGGGTTAGGGTTAGGGTTAGGGTACGGGTTAGAGTTAGGGTTAGGGTACGGGTTATGGTTAGGGTTAGGGTTAGGGTTAGGATTAGGCTACGGATTAGGGTTAGGGTTAGGTTTAGGGTTACTGTTAGGGGTTAGGTGTTAGGGTGAGGGTTAGTGTACGGGTTAGGGTTAGGGGTAGCGTTAGGGTTAGGGTTAGGGTTAGGGTACGGGTTAGGGTTAGGGTTAGGGTTAGTGTTAGGGTTAAGGTACGGGTTAGGGTTAAGGTACGGGTTAGGGTTAGGGTTAGGGTTAGAGGTTAGGGTTAGGGTTAGGGTTAGGGTTAGGGTTAGGGTTAGGGTTAAGGGTTAGGGTTAGGGTTAGGGTAAGGTTTAGGGTTAGGGTACGGTTTAGGGTACGGGTTAGGGTTAGAATTAGGGTTAGGGTTAGGATATGGGTTAGGGTTAGGTTTAGGGTACGGTTTAGGGTTAGGGTACGGTTTAGGTTTAGGGTTAGGTTAGGGTACGGGTTAGGGTTAGGGTACGGGTTAGGGTTAGGTTTAGGGTTAGGGTTAGTGTACGGGTTAGGGTTAGGCTTAGGGTACGGGTTAGGTTTAGGGTTAGGGTTAGGGTTAGGGTACGGTTTAGGGTTAGGGTTAGGGTACGGGTTAAGATTAGGGATAGGGTTAGGGTTAGGGTTAGGATTACGGTTAGGGTTAGGGTACGGGTTAGGGTTAGGGTTAGGGTTAGGGTTAGGGTACGGGTTAGAGTTAGGGTTAGGGTACGGGTTATGGTTAGGGTTAGGGTTAGGGTTAGGATTAGGCTACGGATTAGGGTTAGGGTTAGGTTTAGGGTTACTGTTAGGGGTTAGGTGTTAGGGTGAGGGTTAGGGTACGGGTTAGGGTTAGGGGTAGCGTTAGGGTTAGGGTTAGGGTTAGGGTACGGGTTAGGGTTAGGGTTAGGGTTAGTGTTAGGGTTAAGGTACGGGTTAGGGGTAGGATTAGGGTTAGGGTTAGGGTTAGAGGTTGGAGGTTAGGGTTAGGGTTAGGGTTAGGATTAGGGTTAGGGTACGGGTTAGGTTTAGGGTAAGGGTTAGGGTTAGGGTACGGTTTAGAGTACGGGTTAGTGTTAGGGTTAGGGTTAGGGTTAGGGTTCGGGTTAGGGTTAGGTTTAGTGTTAGGGTTAGGGTACGGGTAAGGGTACGGGTTAGGGTACGGGTTAGGGTTAGGGTACGGGTTAGGGTACGGGTTAGGGTTAGGGTACGGGTTAGGGTACGGGTTAGGGTTAGGGTTAGGGTTAGGGTGCGGGTTAGGGTTCGGGTTAGGGTTAGGGTTAGGATTAGGGTTAGGGTACGGGTTAGGTTTAGGGTTAGGGTTACGGTTAGTTTACGGGTTATGGTTAGGGTTAGGGTTATGATTAGGGTACGGTGTAGGGTTAGGGTTAGGGTACGGTTTAGCGTTAGGGTACGGGTTAGGGTTAGGGTTAGGGTACGTGTTAGGGTTAGGGTTAGGGTACGTTTTAGGGTTAGGGTACGGTTTAGGGTTAGGGTTAGGGTTGGGGTACAGGTTAGGGTTAGGGTTAGGGTAAGGGTTTAGGGGTTAGGGTTAGGTTTAGGGTTAGGGTTAGGTTTAGGGTACGGGTTAGGGTTAGGGTTAGGGTACGTTTTAGGGTTAGGGTACGGTTTAGGGTTAGGGTTAGGGTTGGGGTACGGGTTAAGGTCAGGGTACGGGTTAGGGTTAGGGTACGGGTTAGGGTTAGGGTACTGTTTAGGGTTAGGGTTAAGTTTAGTGTACGGGTCATGGTTAGGGTTAGGTTTAGGGTTAGGGTTAGGGTTAGGGTACGGGTTAGGGTTAGGTTTAGGGGTTAGGGTTAGGGTTAGGGTTAGGGTCAGGGTTAGGGGTAGTGTTAGGGTTAGGGTTAGGGTACGGATTAGGGTTAGGGTTAGGGTATGTGTTAGGGTTAGGGTACGGGTTAGGGTTAGGGTTAGGGTTAGCGTTAGGGTAAGTGTTAGGGTTAGGGTTAGTGTTAGGGTTAGGTTTAGGGTACGGGTTAGGGTTAGGGTTAGGGTACGGGTTAGGGTTAGGTTACGGGTTAGGGTTAGGGTACGGGTTAGGGTACGGGTTAGGGTTAGGGTTAGGGTTAGGGTACGGGTTAGGGTTAGGGTACGGGTTAGGGTTTGAGTTAGGTTACGGGTTAGGGTTAGGGTTATGGGTTAGGGTTAGGGTTACGGTTAGTGTTAGTGTACGGGTTAGGGTTAGGGTACGGGTTAGGGTTAGAGTTAGGGTTAGGGTTAGCGTACGGGTTAGGGTTAGGTTTAGTGTTAGGGTTAGGGTTAGGGTACGGTTAGGGTTAGGGTACGGGTTAGGGTAAGGGTTAGGGTTAGTGTTAGGGTTAGGAAAGGGTTAGGGTTAGGGTTAACGTTAGGGTTAGGGTGCGGGTTAGGGTTAGGATTAGGGTACGGGTTAGGGTTAGGGTTAGGGTTAGGTAAGGGTTTAGGGTTTAGGGTTAGGGTTAGGTTTAGGGTTAGTGTTAGGGTTAGGGTACGGGTTAGGTTTAGTGTTATTTTACGGGTTTGGGTTAAGGTACGGGTTAGGGTTAGGGTTAGTGTTAGGGTTAGCGTTAGGGTACGGGTTAGGGTTAGGGTTAGGTTTAGGGGTTTGGGTTAGGGTACAGGTTAGGGTTAGGTTTAGGGTTAGTGTACGGGTTAGGGTTAGGTTTAGGGTTAGTTTTAGGGTTAAGGTACGGGTTAGGGTTAGGGTTAAGGTTAGGGTTAGGGTTAGGTTACGGGTTAGGGTTAGGGTACGGGTTAGGGTTAGTGTTAGGGTTAGGGTTAGGGTTAGGGTACGGGTTAGGTTTAGGGTTAGGGTAAGGGTTAGGGTACGGGTTAGGGTACGGGTTCGGTTAGGGTTAGGGTTAGGGTACGGGTTAGGGTACGGGTTAGGGTTAGGGTTAGGGTACGGGTTAGGGTTAGGGTTAGGGTTAGGGTTAGGGTTTGGGTACGGGTTAGGGTTAGGGTTAGGGTTTGGGGTAGGGTTAGGGTACGGGTTAGGGTACGGGTTAGGGTTAGGTTTAGGGGTTAGGGTTAGGGTTAGGGTTAGGGTTATGTTTGGGTATGGGTTAGGGTTAGGGTACGGGTTAGGGTTAGGGTTAGGGTTAGGGTTAGTGGCTAGGCGTTAGGGTTAGGGTTAGGGTTAGGGTACGGGTTATGGTTAGGGTTAGGGTACGGGTTTAGGTTAGGGTTAGGGTTAGGGTTAGGGTACGGGTTAGGGTTAGGGTTAGGGTTAGGGTTAGGGTTAGGGGTTAGGGGTTAGTGTTAGGGTTAGGGTTAGTGTTAGGGTTAGGGTACGGGTTAGGGTACGGGTTAGGGTTAGGGTACTGGTTAGTGTTAGGGTTAGGGTTAGGGTTAGGGTTAGGGTACGGGTTAGGGTACGGGTTAGGGTTAGGGTACTGGTTAGGGTTAGGGTTAGGGTTAGGGTACGGTTTAGGGTTAGGGTTTGGGTTAAGGTTAGGGTACGGGTTAGGGTTAGGGTATGGTTTAGGGTTACGGTTAGGGTTAGGGTACGGGTTAGGTTTAGGGTTAGGGTTACGGTTAGTGTTAGGGTTAGGGTACGGGTTAGGGTTAAGTTTAGGGTACGCGTTAGGGTTAGGGTACGGGTTAGGGTTAGGGTTAGGGTAGGGGTTAGGGTTAGGGTTAGGGTTATGGTTAGGGTACGGGTATGTTTAGGGTTAGGTTTAGGGTTAGGGTTAGGGATAGGGTACGGGTTAGGGTTAGGGTTATTGTACGGGTTAGGGTTAGGGTACGGGTTAGGGTTAGGGTTAGTGTTAGGGTTAGCGTTAGGGTACGAGTTAGGGTTAGGGTTAGGGTTAGGGTTAGGGTACGGGTTAGGGTTAGGTTTAGGGTACGGGTTAGTGTTAGGGTACGGGTTAGGGTTAGGGTTAGGGTTAGGGTTAGGGTACGGGTTAGGGTTAGGGTACGGGTTAGTGTTAGAGTTAGGGTACGGGTTAGGGTTAGGGTTAGGATTAGGATTAGGGTTAGGAAAGGGTTAGGGTTAGGGTTAGCGTTAGGGTTAGGGTATGGGTTAGGGTTAGGGTACGGGTTAGGGTTAGGTTTAGGGTTCGGGTTAGGGGTTAGGGGTTAGTGATAGGGTTAGGGTTAGTGTTAGGGTTAGGGTTAGGGTACGGGTTATGGTACGGTTTAGGGTTAGGGCACGGGTTAGTGTTAGGGTTAGGGTTAGGGTTAGGGTTAGGGTACGGATTAGGGTTAGGGTACGGGTTAGGGTACGGGTTAGGTTTAGGGTACGGGTTAGGGTTAGGGTTAGGAGTTAGGGTGAGTGTTAGGGTTAGGGATAGGTTTAGGGTACGGGTTAGGTTTAGGGTTAGGGTTAGGGTCAGGGTTAGGGGTTAGGGTTAGGGTTAGGGTTAGGGTACGGGTTAGGGTTAGGGTCGGGTTAGGTTTAGGGTACGGGTTAGGGTTAGGGTTAGGGTTAGGGTTAGGATACGGGTTAGGGTTACGGTTAGGGTTAAAGTTAGCATACGTGTTAGGGTTAGGGTTAGGGTACGGGTTAGTGTTAGGGTACGGGTTAGGGTAAGGGTACGGGTTAGGGTTAGGGTTAGGGTACGTGTTAGGGTTAGGGTTAGGGGATAGGGTTAGGGTTAGGGTACGGGTTAGGGTTAGGGTACTGGTTAGCGTATGGTTTAGGGTTAGGTTAAGGGTTAGGGTTAGGGTACGGGTTAGGGTTAGTGTTAGGGTACGGGTTAGGGTTAGGGTTAGTGGTTAGGGTTAGGGTTAGGGTTAGGGTTAGGGTTAGTGTACGGGTCAGGGTTAGGGTACGGGTTAGGTTTGGGTTAGGGTTATGGTTAGGGTTAGCGTACGGGTTAGGTTTAGGGTTAGGCTTAGGGTTAGGGTTAGGATACGGGTTAGGGTTAGGGTACGGGTTAGGGTTAGGGTTAGGGTTAGGGTTAGGGTACGGGTTAGGTTTATGGTAATGGTTAGGTTTAGGGTACGGTTTAGGGTACGGGTTAGGGTTAGGGTTAGGGTTCGGGTTAGGGTTAGAGTTAGTGTTAGGGTTAGGGTACGGGTTAGGGTACGGGTTAGGGTACGGGTTAGGGTTACGGTACGGGTTAGGGTTAGGGTTAGGGTTAGGGTGCGGTTTAGGGTTTGGGTTAGGGTGAGGGTTAGGGTTAGGGTTAGGGTACGGGTTAGCGTTAGGTTAGGGTTAGTGTTAGGTTACGGGTTAGGGTTAGGGTTATGGTTAGGATTAGGGTACGGGGTAGGGTTAGGGTTAGGGTACGGGTTAGGTTTAGGGTTAGGGTACGGTTTAGGGTTAGGTTAGGGTACGGGTTAGGGGTTGGGTTATGGTTAGGGTACGGGTTAGGGTTAGGGTTAGGGGTTAGGGTTAGGGTACGGGTTAGGGTTAGTTTTAGGGTTAGTGTACGGGTTAGGGTTAGGGTTAGGGTTAGTGTTAGGGTTAAGGTACGGGTTAGGGTTAGGGTTAAGGTTAGGGTTAGGGTTAGGTTTAGGGTTTAGGGGTTAGGGTTAGAGTTAGGGTTAGGGTTAGGGTAAGGGTACGGGTTAGGTTTAGTGTTAGGCTTAGTGTTAGGGTTAGGGTACGGGTTATGGTTACGGTTAGGGTTAGGGTTAGGGTTAGGGTTAAAGAACGGGTTAGGGTTAGGGTTAGGATTAGGGTTAGGATTAGGGTTAGGGTACGGGTTAGGTTTAGGGTTAGGGTTAGGGTTAGGGTACGGGTTAGGGTACGGGTTAGGGTTAGGGTTAGGGTTAGGGTACGGGTTAGGGTTAGGGTTAGGGTTAGGGTACGGGTTAGGGTTAGGGTTAGGGTTAGGGTTAGGGTTACCGTACGGGTTAGGTTACGGGTTAGGGTACGGGTTAGGGTTAGGGTACGGATTAGGCTTAGGGTTAGGGTTAGGGTTAGGGTGCGATTTAGGGTTCGGGTTACGGTTAGGGTTAGGGTTAGGGTTAGGGTTAGGGTACGGGTTAGGGTTAGCGTTAGGGTTAGTGTTAGGGTTAGGTTACGGGTTAGGGTTAGGGTTAGGTTTAGGTTTAGGGTTAGGGTTAGGGTACGGGTTAGGGTTAGGGTTAGGGTATGTGTTAGGGTTAGGGTACGGGTTAGGGTTAGGGTTAGGTTTAGCGTTAGGGTAAGTGTTAGGGTTAGGGTTAGTGTTAGGGTTAGGTTTAGGGTACGGGTTAGGGTTAGGGTTAGGGTAAGGGTTAGGGTTAGGTTACGGGTTAGGGTTAGGGTACGGGTTAGGGTACGGGTTAGGGTTAGGGTTAGGGTTAGGGTTAGGGTACGGGTTAGGGTTACGGTACGGGTTAGGGTTTGAGTTAGGTTACGGGTTAGGGTTAGGGTTAGGGGTTAGGGTTAGGGTTACGGTTAGTGTTAGTGTACGGGTTAGGGTTAGGGTACGGGTTAGGGTTAGGGTTAGGGGACGGGTTAGGGTTAGGTTACGGGTTAGGGTTAGGGTACGGGTTAGGGTACGGGTTAGGGTTAGGGTTAGGGTTAGGGTTAGGGTACGGGTTAGGGTTAGGGTACGGGTTAGGGTTTGAGTTAGGTTACGGGTTAGGGTTAGGGTTAGGGGTTAGGGTTAGGGTTACGGTTAGTGTTAGTGTACGGGTTAGGGTTAGGGTACGGGTTAGGGTTAGAGTTAGGGTTAGGGTTAGCGTACGGGTTAGGGTTAGGTTTAGGGTTAGGGTTAGGGTTAGGGTACGGTTAGGGTTAGGGTACGGGTTAGGGTAAGGGTTAGGGTTAGTGTTAGGTTTAGGAAAGGGTTAGGGTTAGGGTTAACGTTAGGGTTAGGGTGCGGGTTAGGGTTAGGATTAGGGTACGGGTTAGGGTTAGGGTTAGGGTTAGGTAAGGGTTTAGGGTTTAGGGTTAGGGTTAGGTTTAGGGTTTGTGTTAGGGTTAGGGTACGGGTTAGGTTTAGTGTTATTTTACGGGTTTGGGTTAAGGTAC
Organism: Urocyon cinereoargenteus; assembly: GCA_032313775.1. NCBI lineage: Eukaryota > Metazoa > Chordata > Mammalia > Carnivora > Canidae > Urocyon > Urocyon cinereoargenteus. Next base: position 6,221,811 of record JAVLSZ010000035.1, read on the forward strand.
GGGTTAGGGTTAGGGTTAGTGATAGGGTTAGCGTTAGGGTACGGGTTAGGGTTAGGGTTAGGTTTAGGGGTTTGGGTTAGGGTACAGGTTAGGGTTAGGTTTAGGGTTAGTGTACGGGTTAGGGTTAGGTTTAGGGTTAGTTTTAGGGTTAAGGTACGGGTTAGGGTTAGGGTTAAGGTTAGGGTTAGGGTTAGGTTACGGGTTAGGGTTAGGGTACGGGTTAGGGTTAGTGTTAGGGTTAGGGTTAGGGTTAGGGTACGGGTTAGGTTTAGGGTTAGGGTAAGGGTTAGGGTACGGGTTAGGGTACGGGTTCGGTTAGGGTTAGGGTTAGGGTACGGGTTAGGGTACGGGTTAGGGTTAGGGTTAGGGTACGGGTTGGGGTTAGGGTTAGGGTTAGGGTTAGGGTTTGGGTACGGGTTAGGGTTAGGGTTAGGGTTTGGGGTAGGGTTAGGGTACGGGTTAGGGTACGGGTTAGGGTTAGGGTTAGGGTTAGGGTTAGGGTACGGGTTAGGGTTAGGTTTAGGGGTTAGGGTTAGGGTTAGGGTTAGGGTTAGGTTTGGGTATGGGTTAGGGTTAGGGTACGGGTTAGGGTTAGGATTAGGGTTAGGGTTAGTGGCTAGGCGTTAGGGTTAGGGTTAGGGTTAGGGTACGGGTTATGGTTAGGGTTAGGGTACGGGTTTAGGTTAGGGTTAGGGTTAGGTTTAGGGTACGGGTTAGGGTTAGGGTTAGGGTTAGGGTTAGGGTTAGGGTTAGGGGTTAGGGGTTAGTGTTAGGGTTAGGGTTAGTGTTAGGGTTAGGGTACGGGTTAGGGTACGGGTTAGGGTTAGGGTACTGGTTAGTGTTAGGGTTAGGGTTAGGGTTAGGGTTAGGGTACGGGTTAGGGTACGGGTTAGGGTTAGGGTACGGGTTAGGGTTAGGGTTAGGGTTAGGGTACGGTTTAGGGTTAGGGTTTGGGTTAAGGTTAAGGTACGTGTTAGGGTTAGGGTATGGTTTAGGGTTACGGTTAGGGTTAGGGTACGGGTTAGGTTTAGGGTTAGGGTTACGGTTAGTGTTAGGGTTAGGGTACGGGTTAGGGTTAAGTTTAGGGTACGCGTTAGGGTTAGGGTACGGGTTAGGGTTAGGGTTAGGGTAGGGGTTAGGTTTAGGGTTAGGGTTAGGGTTAGGGTACGGGTTAGGGTTAGGGTTATTGTACGGGTTAGGGTTAGGGTACGGGTTAGGGTTAGGGTTAGTGTTAGGGTTAGCGTTAGGGTACGGGTTAGGGTTAGGGTTAAGGTTAGGGTTAGGGTTAGGTTTAGGGTTTAGGGGTTAGGGTTAGAGTTAGGGTTAGGGTTAGGGTAAGGGTACGGGTTAGGTTTAGTGTTAGGCTTAGTGTTAGGGTTAGGGTACGGGTTATGGTTACGGTTAGGGTTAGGGTTAGGGTTAGGGTTAAAGAACGGGTTAGGGTTAGGGTTAGGATTAGGGTTAGGATTAGGGTTAGGGTACGGGTTAGGTTTAGGGTTAGGGTTAGGGTTAGGGTACGGGTTAGGGTACGGGTTAGGGTTAGGGTTAGGGTTAGTGTACGGGTTAGGGTTAGGGTTAGGGTTAGGGTACGGGTTAGGGTTAGGGTTAGGGTTAGGGTTAGGGTTACCGTACGGGTTAGGTTACGGGTTAGGGTACGGGTTAGGGTTAGGGTACGGATTAGGCTTAGGGTTAGGGTTAGGGTTAGGGTGCGATTTAGGGTTCGGGTTACGGTTAGGGTTAGGGTTAGGGTTAGGGTTAGGGTTAGGGTACGGATTAGGGTTAGCGTTAGGGTTAGGGTTAGGGTTAGGTTACGGGTTAGGGTTAGGGTTAGGTTTAGGTTTAGGGTTAGGGTTAGGGTACGGGTTAGGGTTAGGGTTAGGGTATGTGTTAGGGTTAGGGTACGGGTTAGGGTTAGGGTTAGGGTTAGCGTTAGGGTAAGTGTTAGGGTTAGGGTTAGTGTTAGGGTTAGGTTTAGGGTACGGGTTAGGGTTAGGGTTAGGGTACGGGTTAGGGTTAGGTTACGGGTTAGGGTTAGGGTACGGGTTAGGGTACGGGTTAGGGTTAGGGTTAGGGTTAGGGTTAGGGTACGGGTTAGGGTTACGGTACGGGTTAGGGTTTGAGTTAGGTTACGGGTTAGGGTTAGGGTTAGGGGTTAGGGTTAGGGTTACGGTTAGTGTTAGTGTACGGGTTAGGGTTAGGGTACGGGTTAGGGTTAGGGTTAGGGTACGGGTTAGGGTTAGGTTACGGGTTAGGGTTAGGGTACGGGTTAGGGTACGGGTTAGGGTTAGGGTTAGGGTTAGGGTTAGGGTACGGGTTAGGGTTAGGGTACGGGTTAGGGTTTGAGTTAGGTTACGGGTTAGGGTTAGGGTTAGGGGTTAGGGTTAGGGTTACGGTTAGTGTTAGTGTACGGGTTAGGGTTAGGGTACGGGTTAGGGTTAGAGTTAGGGTTAGGGTTAGCGTACGGGTTAGGGTTAGGTTTAGGGTTAGGGTTAGGGTTAGGGTACGGTTAGGGTTAGGGTACGGGTTAGGGTAAGGGTTAGGGTTAGTGTTAGGTTTAGGAAAGGGTTAGGGTTAGGGTTAACGTTAGGGTTAGGGTGCGGGTTAGGGTTAGGATTAGGGTACGGGTTAGGGTTAGGGTTAGGGTTAGGTAAGGGTTTAGGGTTTAGGGTTAGGGTTAGGTTTAGGGTTTGTGTTAGGGTTAGGGTACGGGTTAGGTTTAGTGTTATTTTACGGGTTTGGGTTAAGGTACGGGTTAGGGTTAGGGTTAGTGTTAGGGTTAGCGTTAGGGTACGGGTTAGGGTTAGGGTTAGGTTTAGGGGTTTGGGTTAGGGTACAGGTTAGGGTTAGGTTTAGGGTTAGTGTACGGGTTAGGGTTAGGTTTAGGGTTAGTTTTAGGGTTAAGGTACGGGTTAGGGTTAGGGTTAAGGTTAGGGTTAGGGTTAGGTTACGGGTTAGGGTTAGGGTACGGGTTAGGGTTAGTGTTAGGGTTAGGGTTAGGGTTAGGGTACGGGTTAGGTTTAGGGTTAGGGTAAGGGTTAGGGTACGGGTTAGGGTACGGGTTCGGTTAGGGTTAGGGTTAGGGTACGGGTTAGGGTACGGGTTAGGGTTAGGGTTAGGGTACGGGTTGGGGTTAGGGTTAGGGTTAGGGTTAGGGTTTGGGTACGGGTTAGGGTTAGGGTTAGGGTTTGGGGTAGGGTTAGGGTACGGGTTAGGGTACGGGTTAGGGTTAGGGTTAGGGTTAGGGTTAGGGTACGGGTTAGGGTTAGGTTTAGGGGTTAGGGTTAGGGTTAGGGTTAGGGTTAGGTTTGGGTATGGGTTAGGGTTAGGGTACGGGTTAGGGTTAGGATTAGGGTTAGGGTTAGTGGCTAGGCGTTAGGGTTAGGGTTAGGGTTAGGGTTAGGGTACGGGTTTAGGTTAGGGTTAGGGTTAGGTTTAGGGTACGGGTTAGGGTTAGGGTAGGGTTAGGGTTAGGGTTAGGGGTTAGGGGTTAGTGTTAGGGTTAGGGTTAGTGTTAGGGTTAGGGTACGGGTTAGGGTACGGGTTAGGGTTAGGGTACTGGTTAGTGTTAGGGTTAGGGTTAGGGTTAGGGTTAGGGTACGGGTTAGGGTACGGGTTAGGGTTAGGGTACGGGTTAGGGTTAGGGTTAGGGTTAGGGTACGGTTTAGGGTTAGGGTTTGGGTTAAGGTTAGGGTACGTGTTAGGGTTAGGGTATGGTTTAGGGTTACGGTTAGGGTTAGGGTACGGGTTAGGTTTAGGGTTAGGGTTACGGTTAGTGTTAGGGTTAGGGTACGGGTTAGGGTTAAGTTTAGGGTACGCGTTAGGGTTAGGGTACGGGTTAGGGTTAGGGTTAGGGTAGGGGTTAGGGTTAGGGTTAGGGTTATGGTTAGGGTACGGGTTATGTTTAGGGTTAGGTTTAGGGTTAGGGTTAGGGTTAGGGTACGGGTTAGGGTTAGGGTTATTGTACGGGTTAGGGTTAGGGTACGGGTTAGGGTTAGGGTTAGTGTTAGGGTTAGCGTTAGGGTACGGGTTAGGGTTAGGGTTAGGGTTAGGGTTAGGGTACGGGTTAGGGTTAGGTTTAGGGTACGGGTTAGTGTTAGGGTACGGGTTAGGGTTAGGGTTAGGGTTAGGGTACGGGTTAGGGTTAGGGTACGGGTTAGTGTTAGAGTTAGGGTACGGGTTAGGGTTAGGGTTAGGATTAGGATTAGGGTTAGGAAAGGGTTAGTGTTAGGGTTAGCGTTAGGGTTAGGGTATGGGTTAGGGTTAGGGTACGGGTTAGGGTTAGGGTTAGGGTTCGGGTTAGGGGTTAGGGGTTAGTGATAGGGTTAGGGTTAGTGTTAGGGTTAGGGTTAGGGTACGGGTTATGGTACGGTTTAGGGTTAGGGCACGGGTTAGTGTTAGGGTTAGGGTTAGGGTTAGGGTTAGGGTACGGATTAGGGTTAGGGTACGGGTTAGGGTACGGGTTAGGTTTAGGGTACGGGTTAGGGTTAGGGTTAGGAGTTAGGGTGAGTGTTAGGGTTAGGGATAGGGTTAGGGTACGGGTTAGGTTTAGGGTTAGGGTTAGGGTCAGGGTTAGGGGTTAGGGTTAGGGTTAGGGTTAGTGTACGGGTTAGGGTTAGGGTCGGGTTAGGTTTAGGGTATGGGTTAGGGTTAGGGTTAGGGTTAGGGTTAGGATACGGGTTAGGGTTACGGTTAGGGTTAAAGTTAGCATACGTGTTAGGGTTAGGGTTAGGGTACGGGTTAGTGTTAGGGTACGGGTTAGGGTAAGGGTACGGGTTAGGGTTAGGGTTAGGGTACGTGTTAGGGTTAGGGTTAGGGGATAGGGTTAGGGTTAGCGTACGGGTTAGGGTTAGGGTACTGGTTAGCGTATGGTTTAGGTTTAGGTTAAGGGTTAGGGTTAGGGTACGGGTTAGGGTTAGTGTTAGGGTACGGGTTAGGGTTAGGGTTAGTGGTTAGGGTTAGGGTTAGGGTTAGGGTTAGGGTTAGTGTACGGGTCAGGGTTAGGGTACGGGTTAGGTTTGGGTTAGGGTTATGGTTAGGGTTAGCGTACGGGTTAGGTTTAGGGTTAGGCTTAGGGTTAGGGTTAGGATACGGGTTAGGGTTCGGGTACGGGTTAGGGTTAGGGTTAGGGTTAGGGTTAGGGTACGGGTTAGGTTTATGGTAATGGTTAGGTTTAGGGTACGGTTTAGGGTACGGGTTAGGGTTAGGGTTAGGGTTAGGGTTCGGGTTAGGGTTAGAGTTAGTGTTAGGGTTAGGGTACGGGTTAGGGTACGGGTTAGGGTACGGGTTAGGGTTACGGTACGGGTTAGGGTTAGGGTTAGGGTTAGGGTGCGGTTTAGGGTTCGGTTTAGGGTGAGGGTTAGGGTTAGGGTTAGGGTACGGGTTAGCGTTAGGTTTAGGGTTAGTGTTAGGTTACGGGTTACGGTTAGGGTTATGGTTAGGATTAGGGTACGGGGTAGGGTTAGGGTTAGGGTACGGGTTAGCTTTAGGGTACGGGTTAGGGTTAGGGTTAGGGTACGTGTTAGGGTTAGGGTTAAGGTACGTGTTAGGGTTAGGGTTACGGTTAGGGTTAGGGTACGGGTTAGGGTTAGGATTAGGGTTAGGGTTAGGGTACGGGTTAGGGTTAGGGTTAGGGTACGGGTTAGGGTAAGGGTTAGCGTTAGGGTTAGGGTACGGTTTAGGTTTAGGGTTATGGTATGGGTTAGGGTTAGGGTACGGGTTAGGGTACGGGTTAGGGTTAGGGTTAGTGTTAGGGTTAGCGTACGGGTTAGGGTTAGGGTTAGGGTATGGGTTACGGTTAGGGTACGGGTTAGGGTTAATGTTAGCGTACGGGTTAGGGCTAGGGTACGGGTTAGGGTACGGGTTAGGGTTAGGGTTAGGGTTAGGGTACGGGTTAGGGTTTGGGTACGGGTTAGGTTTAGGGTTAGGGTACGGGTTAGGTTTAGGGTTAGGGTACGGTTTAGGGTTAGGTTAGGGTACGGGTTAGGGGTTGGGTTATGGTTAGGGTACGGGTTAGGGTTAGGGTTAGGGGTTAGGGTTAGGGTACGGGTTAGGGTTAGTTTTAGGGTTAGTGTACGGGTTAGGGTTAGGGTTAGGGTTAGTGTTAGGGTTAAGGTACGGGTTAGGGTTAGGGTTAAGGTTAGGGTTAGGGTTAGGTTTAGGGTTTAGGGGTTAGGGTTAGAGTTAGGGTTAGGGTTAGGGTAAGGGTACGGGTTAGGTTTAGTGTTAGGCTTAGTGTTAGGGTTAGGGTACGGGTTATGGTTAGGGTTAGGGTTAGGGTTAGGGTTAGGGTTAAAAACGGGTTAGGGTTATGGTTAGGATTAGGGTTAGGATTAGGGTTAGGGTACGGGTTAGGTTTAGGGTTAGGGTTAGGGTTAGGGTACGGATTAGGGTACGGGTTAGGGTTAGGGTTAGGGTTAGGGTACGGGTTAGGGTTAGGGTACGGATTAGGCTTAGGGTTAGGGTTAGGGTTAGGGTGCGATTTAGGGTTCGGGTTACGGTTAGGGTTAGGGTTAGGGTTAGGGTTAGGGTACGGGTTAGGGTTAGGGTTAGGGTTAGGGTTAGGGTTAGGGTTAGGGTTAGGTTACGGGTTAGGGTTAGGGTTAGGTTTAGGTTTAGGGTTAGGGTTAGGGTACGGGTTATGGTTAGGGTTAGGTTTAGGTTTAGGGTTAGGTTTAGGGTACGGTTTAGGGTTAGGGTTAGGGGTTAGGGTTAGGGTTAGTGTTAGATTTAGGTTTAGGGTTAGGGTACGGGTTAGGGTTAGTGTTAGGGTTAGGGTTAGGATCAGGGTTAGGGGTTAGGGTTAGTGTTAGGGTTAGGGTACGGGTTAGGGTTAGGGTTAGGGTACGGGTTAGGGTTAGGGTACTGGTTAGTGTTAGGGTTAGGGTTAGGGTTAGCGTTAGGGTACGGGTTAGGGTTAGGGTTAGGGTTAGGGTTAGGGTACTGGTTAGGGTTAGGGTACTGGTTAGGGTTAGGGTACGGGTTAGGGTTAGGGTACGGGTTAGGTTTAGGGTTAGGGTACGTGTTAGGGTTAGGGTTAGGGGTTAGGGTTAGTGTTAGGGTTAGGGTTCGGGTTAGGGTACGGGTTATGGTTAGGGTTAGGTTTAGGGTTAGGTTTATGGTTAGGGTTAGGGTTAGGGTTAGGTTTAGGGTACGGGTTAGGGTTAGGGTACGGGTTAGGGTTAGGGTTAGGGTTAGGGTTAGGGTTAGCTTTAGGGTACGGGTTAGGGTTAGGGTTAGGGTTAGTGTTAGGGTACGGGTTAGTGTTAGGGTACGGTTTAGGGTTAGGGTACGGGTTAGGGTTAGGGTTAGGGTACGTTTTAGGTTTAGGGTACGGTTTAGTGTTAGGGTTAGTGTTGGGGTACGGGTTAGGTTTAGGGTACGGGTTAGGGTTAGGTTTAGGGTACGGGTTAGGGTTAGGGTACGGGTAGGGTTAGGGTTAGGGTACGGGTTAGGGTACGGGTTAGGGTTAGGTTTAGGTTACGGGTTAGGGTAAGGGTTAGGGTTAGGGTTAGGGTACGGTTTAGGGTTAGCGTTATGGTATGGGGTAAGGTTAGGGTACGGGTTAGGGTTAGGGTTAGGCTTAGGGTTAGTGTTAGGTTTAGCGTACGGGTTAGGGTTAGGGTTAGGTTACGGGTTACGGTTAGGGTACGGGTTAGGGTTAATGTTAGCGTACGGGTTAGGGTTAGGGTACGGGTTAGGGTACGGGTTAGGGTACGGTTTAGGGTTAGGGTACGGGTTAGGGTTAGGGTACGGGTTAGGGTTAGTGTTAGGGTACGGGTTAGGTTTAGGGTTAGGGTACTGTTTAGAGTACGGGTTATGGTACGGGTTAGGGGTTGGGTTATGGTTAGGGTACGGGTTAGGGTTAGGGTTAGGGGTTAGGGTTAGGGTACGGGTTAGGGTTAGGTTTAGGGTTAGGGTACGGGTTAGAGTTAGGGTTAGGGTTAGTGTTAGGGTTAAGGTACGGGTTAGGTTTAGGTTTAAGGTTAGGGTTAGGGTTAGGTTTAGGGTTTAGGGGTTAGGGTTAGAGTTAGGGTTAGGGTTAGGGTAAGGGTACGGGTTAGGTTTAGTGTTAGGCTTAGTGTTAGGGTTAGGGTACGGGTTAGGGTTAGGGTTAGGGTTAGGGTTAGGGGTTAGGGTTAGGGTTAGGGTACGGTTTAGGGTTAGGGTTTGGGTTAGGGTTAGGGTACGGGTTAGGGCCCGGGTTAGTGTTAGGGTTAGGGTTAGGGTTAGGGTTAGGGTTTAGGGGTTAGTGTTAGGGTTAGGGTTAGGGTTAGGGGTTAGGGTTAGGGTTAGGGTACGGGTTAGGGTTAGGGTACGGGTTAGGGTTAGGGTACGGGTTAAGGCCCGGGTTAGGGTTAGGGTTAGGGTTAGGGTTAGGGTTCGGTTTAGGGTTAGTGTTATGGTTAGGTTTAGGATTAGGGTTAGGGTTAGGGTTAGGGTACGGGTTAGGGTTAGGATTAGTGGTTAGGGTTAGGGTACGGGTTAGGGTTTGAGTTAGGTTACGGGTTAGGGTTAGGGTTAGGGGTTAGGGTTAGGGTTACGGTTAGTGTTAGTGTACGGGTTAGGGTTAGGGTACGGGTTAGGGTTAGAGTTAGGGTTAGGGATAGCGTACGGTTTAGGGTTAGGTTTAGGGTTAGGGTTAGGGTTAGGGTACGGTTAGGGTTAGGGTACGGGTTAGGGTAAGGGTTAGGGTTAGTGTTAGGGTTAGGAAAGGGTTAGGGTTAGGGTTAACGTTAGGGTTAGGGTGCGGGTTAGGGTTAGGATTAGGTTACGGGTTAGGGTTAGGGTTAGGGTTAGGTAAGGGTTTAGGGTTTAGGGTTAGGGTTAGGTTTAGGGTTAGTGTTAGGGTTAGGGTACGGGTTAGGTTTAGTGTTATTTTACGGGTTTGGGTTAAGGTACGGGTTAGGGTTAGGTTTAGTGTTAGGGTTAGCGTTAGGGTACGGGTTAGGGTTAGGTTTAGGGTTAGGGGTTTGGGTTAGGGTACAGGTTAGGGTTAGGTTTAGGGTTAGTGTACGGGTTAGGGTTAGGGTTAGGGTTAGTTTTAGGGTTAAGGTACGGGTTAGGGTTAGGGTTAAGGTTAGGGTTAGGGTTAGGTTACGGGTTAGGGTTAGGGTACGGGTTAGGGTTAGTGTTAGGGTTAGGGTTAGGGTTAGGGTACGGGTTAGGTTTAGGGTTAGGGTTAGGGTTAGGGTACGGGTTAGGGTACGGGTTCGGTTAGGGTTAGGGTTAGGGTACGGGTTAGGGTACGGGTTAGGGTTAGGGTTAGGGTACGGGTTGGGGTTAGGGTTAGGGTTAGGGTTAGGGTTTGGGTACGGGTTAGGGTTAGGGTTAGGGTTTGGGGTAGGGTTAGGGTACGGGTTAGGGTACGGGTTAGGGTTAGGGTTAGGGTTAGTGTTAGGGTACGGGTTAGGGTTAGGTTTAGGGGTTAGGGTTCGGGTTAGGGTTAGGGTTAGGTTTGGGTATGGGTTAGGGTTAAGGTACGGGTTAGGGTTAGGGTTAGGGTTAGGGTTAGTGGCTAGGCGTTAGGGTTAGGGTTAGGGTTAGGGTACGGGTTATGGTTAGGGTTAGGGTACGGGTTTAGGTTAGGGTTAGGGTTAGGGTTAGGGTACGGGTTAGGGTTAGGGTTAGGGTTAGGGTTAGGGTTAGGGGTTAGGGGTTAGTGTTAGGGTTAGTGTTAGTGTTAGGGTTAGGGTACGGGTTAGGGTACGGGTTAGGGTTAGGGTACTGGTTAGTGTTAGGGTTAGGGTTAGGGTTAGGGTTAGGGTACGGGTTAGGGTACGGGTTAGGGTACGGGTTAGGGTTAGGGTACGGTTTAGGGTTAGGGTTAGGGTTAGGGTACGGTTTAGGGTTAGGGTTTGGGTTAAGTTTAGGGTACGGGTTAGGGTTAGGGTATGGTTTAGGGTTACGGTTAGGGTTAGGGTACGGGTTAGGTTTAGGGTTAGGGTTACGGTTTTGTTAGGGTTAGGGTACGGGTTAGGGTTAAGTTTAGGGTACGCGTTAGGGTTAGGGTACGGGTTAGGGTTAGGGTTAGGGTAGGGGTTAGGGTTAGGGTTAGGGTTAGGGTTAGGGTACGGGTTATGTTTAGGGTTAGGTTTAGGGTTAGGGTTAGGGTTAGGGTACGGGTTAGGGTTAGGGTTATTGTACGGGTTAGGGTTAGGGTACGGGTTAGGGTTAGGGTTAGTGTTAGGGTTAGCGTTAGGGTACGGGTTAGGGTTAGGGTTAGGGTTAGGGTTAGGGTTAGGGTACGGGTTAGGGTTAGGTTTAGGGTACGGGTTAGTGTTAGGGTACGGGTTAGGGTTAGGTTTAGGGTTAGGGTACGTGTTAGGGTTAGGGTACGGGTTAGTGTTAGAGTTAGGGTACGGGTTAGGGTTAGGGTTAGGATTAGGATTAGGGTTAGGAAAGGGTTAGGGTTAGGGTTAGCGTTAGGGTTAGGGTATGGGTTAGGGTTAGGGTACGGGTTAGGGTTAGGGTTAGGGTTCGGGTTAGGGGTTAGGGGTTAGTGATAGGGTTAGGGTTAGTGTTAGGGTTAGGGTTAGGGTACGGGTTATGGTACGGTTTAGGGTTAGGGCACGGGTTAGTGTTAGGGTTAGGGTTAGGGTTAGGGTACGGGTTAGGGTTAGGGTTAGGGTTAGGGTACGGATTAGGGTTAGGGTACGGGTTAAGGTACGGGTTAGGTTTAGGGTACGGGTTA
>JAVLSZ010000035.1:6237500-6257500 GCA_032313775.1 Urocyon cinereoargenteus
GGGTTAGGGTTAGGGTTAGGGTTAGGGTACGGGTTAGGGTACGGGTTAGGGTTAGGGTACGGGTTAGGGTTAGGGTTAGGGTTAGGGTACGGTTTAGGGTTAGGGTTTGGGTTAAGGTTAGGGTACGGGTTAGGTTTAGGGTATGGTTTAGGGTTACGGTTAGGGTTAGGGTACGGGTTAGTTTTAGGGTTAGGGTTACGGTTAGTGTTAGGGTTAGGGTACGGGTTAGGGTTAAGTTTAGGGTACGCGTTAGGGTTAGGGTACGGGTTAGGGTTAGGGTTAGGGTAGGGGTTAGGGTTAGGGTTAGGGTTATGGTTAGGGTACGGGTTATGTTTAGGGTTAGGTTTAGGGTTAGGGTTAGGGTTAGGGTACGGGTTAGGGTTAGGGTTATTGTACGGGTTAGGGTTAGGGTACGGGTTAGGGTTAGGGTTAGTGTTAGGGTTAGCGTTAGGGTACGGGTTAGGGTTAGGTTTAGGGTTAGGGTTAGGGTACGTGTTAGGGTTAGGTTTAGGGTACGGGTTAGTGTTAGGGTACGGGTTAGGGTTAGGGTTAGGGTTAGGGTACGGGTTAGGGTTAGGGTACGGGTTAGTGTTAGAGTTAGGGTACGGGTTAGGGTTAGGGTTAGGATTAGGATTAGGTTTAGGAAAGGGTTAGGGTTAGGGTTAGCGTTAGGGTTAGGGTATGGGTTAGGGTTAGGGTACGGGTTAGGGTTAGGGTTAGGGTTCGGGTTAGGGGTTAGTGGTTAGTGATAGGGTTAGGGTTAGTGTTAGTGTTAGGGTTAGGGTACGGGTTATGGTACGGTTTAGGGTTAGGGCACGGGTTAGTGTTAGGGTTAGGGTTAGGGTTAGGGTTAGGGTACGGATTAGGGTTAGGGTACGGGTTAGGGTACGGGTTAGGTTTAGGGTACGGGTTAGGGTTAGGGTTAGGAGTTAGGGTGAGTGTTAGGGTTAGGGATAGGTTTAGGGTACGGGTTAGGTTTAGGGTTAGGGTTAGGGTCAGGGTTAGGGGTTAGGGTTAGGGTTAGGGTTAGGGTACGGGTTAGGGTTAGGGTCGGGTTAGGTTTAGGGTACGGGTTAGGGTTAGGGTTAGGGTTATGGTTAGGATACGGGTTAGGGTTACGGTTAGGGTTAAAGTTAGCATACGTGTTAGGGTTAGGGTTAGGGTACGGGTTAGTGTTAGGGTACGGGTTAGGGTAAGGGTACGGGTTAGGGTTAGGGTTAGGGTACGTGTTAGGGTTAGGGTTAGGGGATAGGGTTAGGGTTATGGTACGGGTTAGGGTTAGGGTACTGGTTAGCGTATGGGTTAGGGTTAGGTTAAGGGTTAGGGTTAGGGTACGGGTTAGGGTTAGTGTTAGGGTACGGGTTAGGGTTAGGGTTAGTGGTTAGGGTTAGGGTTAGGGTTAGGGTTAGGGTTAGTGTACGGGTCAGGGTTAGGGTACGGGTTAGGTTTGGGTTAGGGTTATGGTTAGGGTTAGCGTACGGGTTAGGTTTAGGGTTAGGCTTAGGGTTAGGGTTAGGATACGGGTTAGGGTTAGGGTACGGGTTAGGGTTAGGGTTAGGGTTAGGGTTAGGGTACGGGTTAGGTTTATGGTAATGGTTAGGTTTAGGGTACGGTTTAGGGTACGGGTTAGGGTTAGGGTTAGGGTTCGGGTTAGGGTTAGAGTTAGTGTTAGGGTTAGGGTACGGGTTAGGGTACGGGTTAGGGTACGGGTTATGGTTACGGTACGGGTTAGGGTTAGGGTTAGGGTTTGGGTGCGGTTTAGGGTTCGGGTTAGGGTGAGGGTTAGGGTTAGGGTTAGGGTACGGGTTAGCGTTAGGTTTAGGGTTAGTGTTAGGTTACGGGTTAGGGTTAGGGTTATGGTTAGGATTAGGGTACGGGGTAGGGTTAGGGTTAGGGTACGGGTTAGTTTTAGGGTACGGGTTAGGGTTAGGGTTAGGGTACGTGTTAGGGTTAGGGTTAAGGTACGTGTTAGGGTTAGGGTTACGGTTAGGGTTAGGGTTAGGGTAGAGGTTAGGGTTAGGGATAGGGTTAGGGTTAGGTTAAGGTACGGGTTAGGGTACGGGTTAGGGTACGGGTTAGGGTTAGGTGACGGGTTAGGGTTAGGGTTAGGGTACGTTTTAGGGTTAGGGTACGGTTTAGGGTTAGGTTTAGGGTTGGAGTACGGGTTAGGGTTAGGGTACGGGTTAGGGTTAGGGTTAGGGTACGGGTTAGGGTTAGGGTACGGGTAGGGTTAGGGTTAGGGTACGGGTTAGGGTTAGGGTACGGGTTAGGGTTAGGATTAGGGTTAGGGTTAGGGTACGGGTTAGGGTTAGGGTTAGGGTACGGGTTAGGGTAAGGGTTAGCGTTAGGGTTAGGGTACGGTTTAGGTTTAGGGTTATGGTATGGGTTAGGGTTAGGGTACGGGTTAGGGTACGGGTTAGGGTTAGGGTTAGTGTTAGGGTTAGCGTACGGGTTAGGGTTAGGGTTAAGGTATGGGTTACGGTTAGGGTACGGGTTAGGGTTAATGTTAGCGTACGGGTTAGGGCTAGGGTACGGGTTAGGGTACGGGTTAGGGTTAGGGTTAGGGTTAGGGTACGGGTTAGGGTTTGGGTACGGGTTAGGGTTAGGCTTAGGGTACGGGTTAGGTTTTGGGTTAGGGTACGGTTTAGGGTTAGGTTAGGGTACGGGTTAGGGGTTGGGTTATGGTTAGGGTACGGGTTAGGGTTAGGGTTAGGGGTTAGGGTTAGTGTACGGGTTAGGGTTAGTTTTAGGGTTAGTGTACGGGTTAGGGTTAGGGTTAGGGTTAGTGTTAGGGTTAAGGTACGGGTTAGGGTTAGGGTTAAGGTTAGGGTTAGGGTTAGGTTTAGGGTTTAGGGGTTAGGGTTAGAGTTAGGGTTAGGGTTAGGGTAAGGGTACGGGTTAGGTTTAGTGTTAGGCTTAGTGTTAGGGTTAGGGTACGGGTTATGGTTAGGGTTAGGGTTAGGGTTAGGGTTAGGGTTAAAGAACGGGTTAGGGTTAGGGTTAGGATTAGGGTTAGGATTAGGGTTAGGGTACGGGTTAGGTTTAGGGTTAGGGTTAGTGTTAGGGTACGGGTTAGGGTACGGGTTAGGGTTAGGGTTAGGGTTAGGGTACGGGTTAGGGTTAGGGTTAGGGTTAGGGTACGGGTTAGGGTTAGGGTTAGGGTTAGGGTTAGGGTTAGGGTTACGGTACGGGTTAGGTTACGGGTTAGGGTACGGGTTAGGGTTAGGGTACGGATTAGGCTTAGGGTTAGGGTTAGGGTTAGGGTGCGATTTAGTGTTCGGGTTACGGTTAGGGTTAGGGTTAGGGTTAGGGTTAGGGTACGGGTTAGGGTTAGGGTTAGGGTTAGGGTTAGGGTTAGGTTACGGGTTAGGGTTAGGGTTAGGTTTAGGTTTAGGGTTAGGGTTAGGGTACGGGTTAGGGTTAGGGTTAGGGTATGTGTTAGGTTTAGGGTACGGGTTAGGGTTAGGGTTAGGGTACGGGTTAGGGTTAGGTTACGGGTTAGGGTTAGGGTACGGGTTAGGGTACGGGTTAGGGTTAGGGTTAGGGTTAGGGTTAGGGTACGGGTTAGGGTTAGGGTACGGGTTAGGGTTTGAGTTAGGTTACGGGTTAGGGTTAGGGTTAGGGGTTAGGGTTAGGGTTACGGTTAGTGTTAGTGTACGGGTTAGGGTTAGGGTACGGGTTAGGGTTAGAGTTAGGGTTAGGGATAGCGTACGGGTTAGGGTTAGGTTTAGGGTTAGGGTTAGGGTTAGGGTACGGTTAGGGTTAGGGTACGGGTTAGGGTAAGGGTTAGGGTTAGTGTTAGGGTTAGGAAAGGGTTAGGGTTAGGGTTATCGTTAGGTTTAGGGTGCGGGTTAGGGTTAGGATTAGGGTACGGGTTAGGGTTAGGGTTAGGGTTAGGTAAGGGTTTAGGGTTTATGGTTAGGGTTAGGTTTAGGGTTAGTGTTAGGGTTAGGGTACGGGTTAGGTTTAGTGTTATTTTACGGGTTAGGGTTAAGGTACGGGTTAGGGTTAGGGTTAGTGTTAGGGTTAGCGTTAGGGTACGGGTTAGGGTTAGGTTTAGTTTTAGGGGTTTGGGTTAGGGTACAGGTTAGGGTTAGGTTTAGGGTTAGTGTACGGGTTAGGGTTAGGTTTAGGGTTAGTTTTAGGGTTAAGGTACGGGTTAGGGTTAGGGTTAAGGTTAGGGTTAGGGTTAGGTTACGGGTTAGGGTTAGGGTACGGGTTAGGGTTAGTGTTAGGGTTAGGGTTAGGGTTAGGGTACGGGTTAGGTTTAGGGTTAGGGTAAGGGTTAGGGTACGGGTTCGGTTAGGGTTAGGGTTAGGGTACGGGTTAGGGTACGGGTTAGGGTTAGGGTTAGGGTACGGGTTGGGGTTAGGGTTAGGGTTAGGGTTAGGGTTTGGGTACGGGTTAGGGTTAGGGTTAGGGTTTGGGGTAGGATTAGGGTACGGGTTAGGGTACGGGTTAGGGTTAGGGTTAGGGTTAGGGTTAGGGTACGGGTTAGGGTTAGGTTTAGGGGTTAGGGTTAGGGTTAGGGTTAGGGTTAGGGTTAGTGGCTAGGCGTTAGGGTTAGGGTTAGGGTTAGGGTACGGGTTATGGTTAGGGTTAGGGTACGGGTTTAGGTTAGGGTTAGGGTTAGGGTTAGGGTACGGGTTAGGGTTAGGGTTAGGGTTAGGGTTAGGGGTTAGGGGTTAGTGTTAGGGTTAGGGTTAGTGTTAGGGTTAGGGTACGGGTTAGGGTACGGGTTAGGGTTAGGGTACTGGTTAGTGTTAGGGTTAGGGTTAGGGTTAGGGTTAGGGTACGGGTTAGGGTTAGGGTACGGGTTAGGGTTAGGGTTAGGGTTAGGGTACGGTTTAGGGTTAGGGTTTGGGTTAAGGTTAGGGTACGGGTTAGGGTTAGGGTATGGTTTAGGGTTACGGTTAGGGTTAGGTTACGGGTTAGGTTTAGGGTTAGGGTTACGGTTAGTGTTAGGGTTAGGGTACGGGTTAGGGTTAAGTTTAGGGTACGCGTTAGGGTTAGGGTACGGGTTAGGGTTAGGGTTAGGGTAGGGGTTAGGGTTAGGGTTAGGGTTATGGTTAGGGTACGGGTTATGTTTAGGGTTAGGTTTAGGGTTAGGGTTAGGGTTAGGGTACGGGTTAGGGTTAGGGTTATTGTACGGGTTAGGGTTAGGGTACGGGTTAGGGTTAGGGTTAGTGTTAGGGTTAGCGTTAGGGTACGGGTTAGGGTTAGGGTTAGGGTTAGGGTTAGGGTACGGGTTAGGGTTAGGTTTAGGGTACGGGTTAGTGTTAGGGTACGGGTTAGGGTTAGGGTTAGGTTTAGGGTACGGGTTAGGGTTAGGGTACGGGTTAGTGTTAGAGTTAGGGTACGGGTTAGGGTTAGGGTTAGGATTAGGATTAGGGTTAGGAAAGGGTTAGGGTTAGGGTTAGCGTTAGGGTTAGGGTATGGGTTAGGGTTAGGGTACGGGTTAGGGTTAGGGTTAGGGTTCGGGTTAGGGGTTAGGGGTTAGTGATAGGGTTAGGGTTAGTGTTAGGGTTAGGGTTAGGGTACGGGTTATGGTACGGTTTAGGGGTAGGGCACGGGTTAGTGTTAGGGTTAGGGTTAGGGTTAGGGTTAGGGTACGGATTAGGGTTAGGGTTAGGAGTTAGGGTGAGTGTTAGGGTTAGGGATAGGGTTAGGGTACGGGTTAGGTTTAGGGTTAGGGTTAGGGTCAGGGTTAGGGGTTAGGGTTAGGGTTAGGGTTAGGGTACGGGTTAGGGTTAGGGTCGGGTTAGGTTTAGGGTACGGGTTAGGGTTAGGGTTAGGGTTAGGGTTAGGATACGGGTTAGGGTTACGGTTAGGGTTAAAGTTAGCATACGTGTTAGGGTTAGGGTTAGGGTACGGGTTAGTGTTAGGGTACGGGTTAGGGTAAGGGTACGGGTTAGGGTTAGGGTTAGGGTACGTGTTAGGGTTAGGGTTAGGGGATAGGGTTAGGGTTAGGGTACGGGTTAGGGTTAGGGTACTGGTTAGCGTATGGTTTAGGGTTAGTTTAAGGGTTAGGGTTAGGGTACGGGTTAGGGTTAGTGTTAGGGTACGGGTTAGGGTTAGGGTTAGTGGTTACGGTTAGGGTTAGGGTTAGGGTTAGGGTTAGTGTACGGGTCAGGGTTAGGGTACGGGTTAGGTTTGGGTTAGGGTTATGGTTAGGGTTAGCGTACGGGTTAGGTTTAGGGTTAGGCTTAGGGTTAGGATTAGGATACGGGTTAGGGTTAGGGTACGGGTTAGGGTTAGGGTTAGGGTTAGGGTTAGGGTACGGGTTAGGTTTATGGTAATGGTTAGGTTTAGGGTACGGTTTAGGGTACGGGTTAGGGTTAGGGTTAGGGTTAGGGTTCGGGTTAGGGTTAGAGTTAGTGTTAGGGTTAGGGTACGGGTTAGGGTACGGGTTAGGGTACGGGTTAGGGTTACGGTACGGGTTAGGGTTAGGGTTAGGGTTAGGGTGCGGTTTAGGGTTCGGGTTAGGGTGAGGGTTAGGGTTAGGGTTAGGGTACGGGTTAGCGTTAGGTTTAGGGTTAGTGTTAGGTTACGGGTTAGGGTTAGGGTTATGGTTAGGATTAGGGTACGGGGTAGGGTTAGGGTTAGGGTACGGGTTAGCTTTAGGGTACGGGTTAGGGTTAGGGTTAGGGTACGTGTTAGGGTTAGGGTTAAGGTACGTGTTAGGGTTAGGGTTACGGTTAGGGTTAGGGTTAGGGTAGAGGTTAGGGTTAGGGATAGGTTTAGGGTTAGGTTAAGGTACGGGTTAGGGTACGGGTTAGGGTACGGGTTAGGGTTAGGGTACGGGTTAGGGTTAGGGTTAGGGTACGTTTTAGGGTTAGGGTACGGTTTAGGGTTAGGGTTAGGGTTGGAGTACGGGTTAGGGTTAGGGTACGGGTTAGGGTTAGGGTTAGGGTTAGGGTACGGGTTAGGGTTTGGGTACGGGTTAGGTTTAGGGTTAGGGTACGGGTTAGGTTTAGGGTTAGGGTACGGTTTAGGGTTAGGTTAGGGTACGGGTTAGGGGTTGGGTTATGGTTAGGGTACGGGTTAGGGTTAGGGTTAGGGGTTAGGGTTAGGGTACGGGTTAGGGTTAGTTTTAGGGTTAGTGTACGGGTTAGGGTTAGGGTTAGGGTTAGTGTTAGGGTTAAGGTACGGGTTAGGGTTAGGGTTAAGGTTAGGTTTAGGGTTAGGTTTAGAGTTTAGGGGTTAGGGTTAGAGTTAGGGTTAGGGTTAGGGTAAGGGTACGGGTTAGGTTTAGTGTTAGGCTTAGTGTTAGGGTTAGGGTACGGGTTATGGTTAGGGTTAGGGTTAGGGTTAGGGTTAGGGTTAAAGAACGGGTTAGGGTTAGGGTTAGGATTAGGGTTAGGATTAGGGTTAGGGTACGGGTTAGGTTTAGGGTTAGGGTTAGGGTTAGGATACGGGTTAGGGTACGGGTTAGGGTTAGGGTTAGGGTTAGGGTACGGGTTAGGGTTAGGGTTAGGGTTAGGGTACGGGTTAGGGTTAGGGTTAGGGTTAGGGTTAGGGTTAGGGTTACGGTACGGGTTAGGTTACGGGTTAGGGTACGGGTTAGGGTTAGGGTACGGATTAGGCTTAGGGTTAGGGTTAGGGTTAGGGTGCGATTTAGGGTTCGGGTTACGGTTAGGGTTAGGGTTACGGTTAGGGTTAGGGTACGGGTTAGGGTTAGGGTTAGGGTTAGGGTTAGGTTACGGGATAGGGTTAGGGTTAGGTTTAGGTTTAGGGTTAGGGTTAGGGTACGGGTTAGGGTTAGGGTTAGGGTATGTGTTAGGGTTAGGGTAAGGGTTAGGGTTAGGGTTAGGGTTAGCGTTAGGGTAAGTGTTAGGGTTAGGGTTAGTGTTAGGGTTAGGTTTAGGGTACGGGTTAGGGTTAGGGTTAAGGTACGTGTTAGGGTTAGGGTTACGGTTAGGGTTAGGGTACTGGTTAGTGTTAGGGTTAGGGTTAGGGTTAGCGTTAGGGTACGGGTTAGGGTTAGGGTTAGGGTTAGGGTTAGGGTACTGGTTAGGGTTAGGGTACTGGTTAGGGTTAGGGTACGGGTTAGGGTTAGGGTACGGGTTAGGTTTAGGGTTAGGGTACGTGTTAGGTTTAGGGTTAGGGGTTAGGGTTAGGGTTAGGGTTAGGGTACGGGTTAGGGTTAGGGTACGGGTTAGGGTTAGGGTTAGGGTTAGGGTACGGGTTAGGGTCAGGGTACAGGTTAGGGTTAGGTTTAGGGTACGGTTTAGGGTTAGGTTTAGGGGTTAGGGTTAGGGTTAGCGCACGGTTTAGGGTTAGGGTACCGGTTAGGGTTAGGGTTAGGGTTAGGGTTAGGGTTAGGGTTAGGAAAGGGTTAGGGTTAGGGTTAGCGTTAGGGTTAGGGTACGGGTTAGGGTTAGGGTTTGGGTACGGGTTAGGGTTAGGGTTAGGGTTAGGGTTAGGGTTAGGGGTTAGTGTTAGGGTTAGGGTTAGGGTTAGGTTACGGGTTAGGGTACGGGTTAGGTTTAGGGCACGGGTTAGTGTTAGGGTTAGTGTTAGGGTTAGCGTACGGGTTAGGGTTAGGGTACGGGTTAGGGTACGGGTTACGGTTAGGGTACGGGTTAGGGTTAGGGTTAGGGTACGGGTTAGGGTTAGTGTTAGGGTTAGGGTTAGGGTACGGGTTAGGTTTAGGGTAGGGTACGGGTTAGGTTTAGGGTACGGTTTACGTTTAGGGTTAGGGTTAGGGGTAGTGTTAGGGTTAGGGTACGGGTTAGGGTTAGGGTTAGGGTACGGGTTAGGGTTAGGGTACGGGTTAGGGTTAGGGTTAGGGTAGGGGTTAGGGTTAGGGTTAGGGTTAGGGTACGGGTTAGGGTTAGGGCACGGGTTAGTGTTAGGGTTAGGGTTAGGGTTAGGGTTAGGGTACGGGTTAGGGTTAGGGTACGGGTTACGGTTAGTGTTAGGGTTAGGATTAGGGTTAGGGTACGGGTTTGGTTTAGGGTAAGGGTTAGGGTTAGGGTACAGGTTAGGGTACGGTTTAGGGTTAGGCTTAGGGTTAGGGTTAGGGTACGGGTTAGGGTTAGGGTTAGGGCTAGGGTTAGGGTTAGGGTACGGGTTAGGGTACGGGTTAGGGTTGGGGTTAGGTTTAGGGTACGGGTTAGGTTTAGGGTTAGGGTTAATGTTAGGGTTAGGGTGTGGTTTAGGGTTCGGGTTAGGGTTAGGGTTAGGGTTAGGGTACAGGTTAGTGTTAGGTTTAGGTTTAGGGTAAGGTTACGGGTTAGGGTTAGGGTTAGGGTTAGGATTAGGGTACGGGGTAGGGTTAGGGTTAGGGTTAGGGAAGGGTTAAGGTTAGGGTACGGGTTAGGGTTAGGGTTAGGGTACGGGTTAGGGTTAGGGTACTGTTTAGGGTTAGGGTTAGGTTTAAGGTTAGGGTACGGGTTAGGGTTATTGTTAGGTTTCGGGTTAGGGTTAGGGTTAGGGTACGGGTTAGGGTTAGGGTTAGGGTACGGGTTAGGGTTAGGGTACGGGTTAGGTTTAGTGTTAGGGTTAGGGTTAGTGTTAGGGTTAGGGTTCGGGTTAGGGTACGGGTTATGGTTAGGGTTAGGTTTAGGGTTAGGTTTATGGTTAGGGTTAGGGTTAGGGTTAGGTTTAGGGTACGGTTTAGGGTTAGGGTACGGGTTAGGGTTAGGGTTAGGGTACGTTTTAGGTTTAGGGTACGGTTTAGTGTTAGGGTTAGTGTTGGGGTACGGGTTAGGTTTAGGGTACGGGTTAGGGTTAGGTTTAGGGTACGGGTTAGGGTTAGGGTACGGGTAGGGTTAGGATTAGGGTTAGGGTTAGGGTACGGGTTAGGGTTAGGTTTAGGTTACGGGTTAGGGTAAGGGTTAGGGTTAGGGTTAGGGTACGGTTTAGGGTTAGCGTTATGGTATGGGGTAAGGTTAGGGTACGGGTTAGGGTTAGGGTTAGGCTTAGGGTTAGTGTTAGGTTTAGCGTACGGGTTAGGGTTAGGGTTAGGTTACGGGTTACGGTTAGGGTACGGGTTAGGGTTAATGTTAGCGTACGGGTTAGGGTTAGGGTACGGGTTAGTGTACGGGTTAGGGTACGGTTTAGGGTTAGGGTACGGGTAGGGTTAGGGTACGGGTTAGGGTTAGTGTTAGGGTACGGGTTAGGTTTAGGGTTAGGGTACTGTTTAGAGTACGGGTTATGGTACGGGTTAGGGGTTGGGTTATGGTTAGGGTACGGGTTAGAGTTAGGGTTAGGGGTTAGGGTTAGGGTACGGGTTAGGGTTAGGTTTAGGGTTAGGGTACGGGTTAGAGTTAGGGTTAGGGTTAGTGTTAGGGTTAAGGTACGGGTTAGGTTTAGGTTTAAGGTTAGGGTTAGGGTTAGGTTTAGGGTTTAGGGGTTAGGGTTAGAGTTAGGTTTAGGGTTAGGGTAAGGGTACGGGTTAGGTTTAGTGTTAGGCTTAGTGTTAGGGTTAGGGTACGGGTTATGGTTAGGGTTAGGGTTAGGGGTTAGGGTTAGGGTTAGGGTACGGTTTAGGGTTAGGGTTTGGGTTAGGGTTAGGGTACGGGTTAGGGCCCGGGTTAGTGTTAGGGTTAGGGTTAGGGTTAGGGTTAGGGTTTAGGGGTTAGTGTTAGGGTTAGGGTTAGGGTTAGGGGTTAGGGTTAGGGTTAGGGTACGGGTTAGGGTTAGGGTACGGGTTAGGGTTAGGGTACGGGTTAAGGCCCGGGTTAGGGTTAGGGTTAGGGTTAGGTTAAGGGTTCGGTTTAGGGTTAGTGTTATGGTTAGGTTTAGGATTAGGGTTAGGGTTAGGGTTAGGGTACGGGTTAGGGTTAGGATTAGTGGTTAGGGTTAGGGTACGGGTTAGGGTTTGAGTTAGGTTACGGGTTAGGGTTAGGGTTAGGGGTTAGGGTTAGGGTTACGGTTAGTGTTAGTGTACGGGTTAGGGTTAGGGTACGGGTTAGGGTTAGAGTTAGGGTTAGGGTTAGCGTACGGTTTAGGGTTAGGTTTAGGGTTAGGGTTAGGGTTAGGGTACGGTTAGGGTTAGGGTACGGGTTAGGGTAAGGGTTAGGGTTAGTGTTAGGGTTAGGAAAGGGTTAGGGTTAGGGTTAACGTTAGGGTTAGGGTGCGGGTTAGGGTTAGGATTAGGGTACGGGTTAGGGTTAGGGTTAGGTAAGGGTTTAGGGTTTAGGGTTAGGGTTAGGTTTAGGGTTAGTGTTAGGGTTAGGGTACGGGTTAGGTTTAGTGTTATTTTACGGGTTTGGGTTAAGGTACGGGTTAGGGTTAGGGTTAGTGTTAGGGTTAGCGTTAGGGTACGGGTTAGGGTTAGGTTTAGGGTTAGGGGTTTGGGTTAGGGTACAGGTTAGGGTTAGGTTTAGGGTTTGTGTACGGGTTAGGGTTAGGGTTAGGGTTAGTTTTAGGGTTAAGGTACGGGTTAGGGTTAGGGTTAAGGTTAGGGTTAGGGTTAGGTTACGGGTTAGGGTTAGGGTACGGGTTAGGGTTAGTGTTAGGGTTAGGGTTAGGGTTAGGGTACGGGTTAGGTTTAGGGTTAGGGTTAGGGTTAGGGTACGGGTTAGGGTACGGGTTCGGTTAGGGTTAGGGTTAGGGTACGGGTTAGGGTACGGGTTATTGTTAGGGTTAGGGTACGGGTTGGGGTTAGGGTTAGGGTTAGGGTTAGGGTTTGGGTACGGGTTAGGGTTAGGGTTTGGGGTAGGGTTAGGGTACGGGTTAGGGTACGGGTTAGGGTTAGGGTTCGGGTTAGGGTTAGGGTACGGGTTAGGGTTAGGTTTAGGGGTTAGGGTTCGGGTTAGGGTTAGGGTTAGGTTTGGGTATGGGTTAGGGTTAAGGTACGGGTTAGGGTTAGGGTTAGGGTTAGGGTTAGTGGCTAGGCGTTAGGGTTAGGGTTAGGGTTAGGGTACGGGTTATGGTTAGGGTTAGGGTACGGGTTTAGGTTAGGGTTAGGGTTAGGTTTAGGGTACGGGTTAGGGTTAGGGTTAGGGTTAGGGTTAGGGTTAGGGGTTAGGGGTTAGTGTTAGGGTTAGTGTTAGTGTTAGGGTTAGGGTACGGGTTAGGGTACGGGTTAGGGTTAGGGTACTGGTTAGTGTTAGGGTTAGGGTTAGGGTTAGGGTACGGGTTAGGGTACGGGTTAGGGTACGGGTTAGGGTTAGGGTACGGGTTAGGGTTAGGGTTAGGGTTAGGGTACGGTTTAGGGTTAGGGTTTGGGTTAAGTTTAGGGTACGGGTTAGGGTTAGGGTATGGTTTAGGGTTACGGTTAGGGTTACGGTACGGGTTAGGTTTAGGGTTAGGGTTACGGTTAGTGTTAGGGTTAGGGTACGGGTTAGGGTTAAGTTTAGGGTACGCGTTAGGGTTAGGGTACGGGTTAGGGTTAGGGTTAGGGTAGGGGTTAGGGTTAGGGTTAGGGTTAGGGTTAGGGTACGTGTTATGTTTAGGGTTAGGTTTAGGGTTAGGGTTAGGGTTAGGGTACGGGTTAGGGTTAGGGTTATTGTACGGGTTAGGGTTAGGTTACGGGTTAGGGTTAGGGTTAGTGTTAGGGTTAGCGTTAGGGTACGGGTTAGGGTTAGGGTTAGGGTTAGGGTTAGGGTACGGGTTAGGGTTAGGTTTAGGGTACGGGTTAGTGTTAGGGTACGGGTTAGGGTTAGGGTTAGGGTTAGGGTACGGGTTAGGGTTAGGGTACGGGTTAGTGTTAGAGTTAGGGTACGGGTTAGGGTTAGGGTTAGGATTAGGATTAGGGTTATGAAAGGGTTAGGGTTAGGGTTAGCGTTAGGGTTAGGGTATGGGTTAGGGTTAGGGTACGGGTTAGGGTTAGGGTTAGGGTTCGGGTTAGGGGTTAGGGGTTAGTGATAGGGTTAGGGTTAGTGTTAGGGTTAGGGTTAGGGTACGGGTTATGGTACGGTTTAGGGTTAGCGCACGGGTTAGTGTTAGGGTTAGGGTTAGGGTTAGGGTTAGGGTACGGATTAGGGTTAGGGTACGGGTTAGGGTACGGGTTAGGTTTAGGGTACGGGTTAGGGTTAGGGTTAGGAGTTAGGGTGAGTGTTAGGGTTAGGGATAGGGTTAGGGTACGGGTTAGGTTTAGGGTTAGGGTTAGGGTCAGGGTTAGGGGTTAGGGTTAGGGTTAGGGTACGGGTTAGGGTTAGGGTACGGGTTAGGTTTAGGGTACGGGTTAGGGTTAGGGTTAGGGTACGGGTTAGGGTACGGGTTAGGGTTAGGGCACGGGTTAGTGTTAGGGTTTGGGGTAGGGTTAGGGTACGGGTTAGGGTACGGGTTAGGGTTAGGATTAGGGTTAGGGTTAGGTTACGGGTTAGGGTTAGGTTTAGGGGTTAGGTTTAGGGTTAGTGTTAGGGTTAGGTTTGGGTATGGGTTAGGGTTAGGTTTAGGGTTAGGGTACGTGTTAGGTTTAGTGTTAGGGGTTAGGGTTAGGGTTAGGGTTAGGGTACGGGTTAGGGTTAGGGTACGGGTTAGGGTTAGGGTTAGGGTTAGGGTACGGGTTAGGGTCAGGGTACAGGTTAGGGTTAGGTTTAGGGTACGGTTTAGGGTTAGGTTTAGGGGTTAGGGTTAGGGTTAGCGCACGGTTTAGGGTTAGGGTACCGGTTAGGGTTAGGGTTAGGGTTAGGGTTAGGGTTAGGGTTAGGGTTAGGAAAGGGTTAGGGTTAGGGTTAGCGTTAGGGTTAGGGTACGGGTTAGGGTTAGGGTTTGGGTACGGGTTAGGGTTAGGGTTAGGGTTAGGGTTAGGGTTAGGGGTTAGTGTTAGGGTTAGGGTTAGGGTTAGGTTACGGGTTAGGGTACGGGTTAGGTTTAGGGCACGGGTTAGTGTTAGGGTTAGGGTTAGGGTTAGCGTACGGGTTAGGGTTAGGGTACGGGTTAGGGTACGGGTTACGGTTAGGGTACGGGTTAGGGTTAGGGTTAGGGTACGTGTTAGGGTTAGTGTTAGGGTTAGGGTTAGGGTACGGGTTAGGGTTAGGGTAGGGTACGGGTTAGGTTTAGGGTACGGTTTAGGTTAAGGGTTAGGGTTAGGGTTAGTGTTAGGGTTAGGGTACGGGTTAGGGTTAGGGTTAGGGTACGGGTTAGGGTTAGGGTACGGGTTAGGGTTAGGGTTAGGGTAGGGGTTAGGGTTAGGGTTAGGGTTAGGGTTAGGGTACGGGTTAGGGTTAGGGCACGGGTTAGTGTTAGGGTTAGGGTTAGGGTTAGGGTTAGGGTACGGGTTAGGGTTAGGGTACGGGTTAGGGTTAGTGTTAGGGTTAGGATTAGGGTTAGGGTACGGGTTTGGTTTAGGGTAAGGGTTAGGGTTAGGGTACAGGTTAGGGTACGGTTTAGGGTTAGGCTTAGGGTTAGGGTTAGGGTACGGGTTAGGGTTAGGGTTAGGGCTAGGGTTAGGGTTAGGGTACGGGTTAGGGTACGGGTTAGGGTTGGGGTTAGGTTTAGGGTACGGGTTAGGTTTAGGGTTAGGGTTAATGTTAGGGTTAGGGTGTGGTTTAGGGTTCGGGTTAGGGTTAGGGTTAGGGTTAGGGTACAGGTTAGTGTTAGGTTTAGGTTTAGGGTAAGGTTACGGGTTAGGGTTAGGGTTAGGGTTAGGGTTAGGATTAGGGTACGGGGTAGGGTTAGGGTTAGGGTTAGGGACGGGTTAAGGTTAGGGTACGGGTTAGGGTTAGGGTTAGGGTACGGGTTAGGGTTAGGGTACTGTTTAGGGTTAGGGTTAGGTTTAAGGTTAGGGTACGGGTTAGGGTTATTGTTAGGTTTCGGGTTAGGGTTAGGGTTAGGGTACGGGTTAGGGTTAGGGTTAGTGTACGGGTTAGGGTTAGGGTACGGGTTAGGTTTAGTGTTAGGGTTAGGGTTAGTGTTAGGGTTAGGGTTCGGGTTAGGGTACGGGTTATGGTTAGGGTTAGGTTTAGGGTTAGGTTTATGGTTAGGGTTAGGGTTAGGGTTAGGTTTAGGGTACGGGTTAGGGTTAGGGTACGGGTTAGTGTTAGGGTTAGGGTTAGGGTTAGGGTTAGGGTTAGCTTTAGGGTACGGGTTAGGGTTAGGGTTAGGGTTAGTGTTAGGGTACGGGTTAGTGTTAGGGTACGGTTTAGGGTTAGGGTACGGGTTAGGGTTAGGGTTAGGGTACGTTTTAGGTTTAGGGTACGGTTTAGTGTTAGGGTTAGTGTTGGGGTACGGGTTAGGTTTAGGGTACGGGTTAGGGTTAGGTTTAGGGTACGGGTTAGGGTTAGGGTACGGGTAGGGTTAGGGTTAGGGTACGGGTTAGGGTTAGGGTACGGGTTAGGGTTAGGATTAGGGTTAGGGTTAGGGTACGGGTTAGGTTTAGGTTTAGGTTACGGGTTAGGGTAAGGGTTAGGGTTAGGGTTAGGGTACGGTTTAGGGTTAGCGTTATGGTATGGGGTAAGGTTAGGTTACGGGTTAGGGTTAGGGTTAGGCTTAGGGTTAGTGTTAGGTTTAGCGTACGGTTTAGGGTTAGGGTTAGGTTACGGGTTACGGTTAGGGTACGGGTTAGGGTTAATGTTAGCGTACGGGTTAGGGTTAGGGTACGGGTTAGGGTACGGGTTAGGGTACGGTTTAGGGTTAGGGTACGGGTTAGGGTTAGGGTACGGGTTAGGGTTAGTGTTAGGGTATGGGTTAGGTTTAGGGTTAGGGTACTGTTTAGAGTACGGGTTATGGTACGGGTTAGGGGTTGGGTTATGGTTAGGGTACGGGTTAGGGTTAGGGTTAGGGGTTAGGGTTAGGGTACGGGTTAGGGTTAGGTTTAGGGTTAGGGTACGGGTTAGAGTTAGGGTTAGGGTTAGTGTTAGGGTTAAGGTACGGGTTAGGTTTAGGTTTAAGGTTAGGGTTAGGGTTAGGTTTAGGGTTTAGGGGTTAGGGTTAGAGTTAGGTTTAGGGTTAGGGTAAGGGTACGGGTTAGGTTTAGTGTTAGGCTTAGTGTTAGGGTTAGGGTACGGGTTATGGTTAGGGTTAGGGTTAGGGTTAGGGGTTAGGGTTAGGGTTAGGGTACGGTTTAGGGTTAGGGTTTGGGTTAGGGTTAGGGTACGGGTTAGGGCCCGGGTTAGTGTTAGGGTTAGGGTTAGGGTTAGGGTTAGGGTTTAGGGGTTAGTGTTAGGGTTAGGGTTAGGGTTAGGGGTTAGGGTTAGGGTTAGGGTACGGGTTAGGGTTAGGGTACGGGTTAGGGTTAGGGTACGGGTTAAGGCCCGGGTTAGGGTTAGGGTTAGGGTTAGTGTACGGGTTAGGGTTAGGATTAGTGGTTAGGGTTAGGGTACGGGTTAGGGTTTGAGTTAGGTTACGGGTTAGGGTTAGGGTTAGGGGTTAGGGTTAGGGTTACGGTTAGTGTTAGTGTACGGGTTAGGGTTAGGGTACGGGTTAGGGTTAGAGTTAGGGTTAGGGTTAGCGTACGGTTTAGGGTTAGGTTTAGGGTTAGGGTTAGGGTTTGGGTACGGTTAGGGTTAGGGTACGGGTTAGGGTAAGGGTTAGGGTTAGTGTTAGGGTTAGGAAAGGGTTAGGGTTAGGGTTAACGTTAGGGTTAGGGTGCGGGTTAGGGTTAGGATTAGGGTACGGGTTAGGGTTAGGGTTAGGGTTAGGTAAGGGTTTAGGGTTTAGGGTTAGGGTTAGGTTTAGGGTTAGTGTTAGGGTTAGGGTACGGGTTAGGTTTAGTGTTATTTTACGGGTTTGGGTTAAGGTACGGGTTAGGGTTAGGGTTAGTGTTAGGTTTAGCGTTAGGGTACGGGTTAGGGTTAGGTTTAGGGTTAGGGGTTTGGGTTAGGGTACAGGTTAGGGTTAGGTTTAGGGTTAGTGTACGGGTTAGGGTTAGGGTTAGGGTTAGTTTTAGGGTTAAGGTACGGGTTAGGGTTAGGGTTAAGGTTAGGGTTAGGGTTAGGTTACGGGTTAGGGTTAGGGTACGGGTTAGGGTTAGTGTTAGGGTTAGGGTTAGGGTTAGGGTACGGGTTAGGTTTAGGGTTAGGGTTAGGGTTAGGGTACGGGTTAGGGTACGGGTTCGGTTAGGGTTAGGGTTAGGGTACGGGTTAGGGTACGGGTTATTGTTAGGGTTAGGGTACGGGTTGGGGTTAGGGTTAGGGTTAGGGTTAGGGTTTGGGTACGGGTTAGGGTTAGGGTTAGTGTTTGGGGTAGGGTTAGGGTACGGGTTAGGGTACGGGTTAGGGTTAGGGTTAGGGTTAGGGTTAGGGTTAGGGTTAGGGTACGGGTTAGGGTTAGGTTTAGGGGTTAGGGTTCGGGTTAGGGTTAGGGTTAGGTTTGGGTATGGGTTAGGGTTAAGGTACGGGTTAGGGTTAGGGTTAGGGTTAGGGTTAGTGGCTAGGCGTTAGGGTTAGGGTTAGGGTTAGGGTACGGGTTATGGTTAGGGTTAGGGTACGGGTTTAGGTTAGGGTTAGGGTTAGGGTTAGGCTACGGGTTAGGGTTAGGGTTAGGGTTAGGGTTAGGGGTTAGGGGTTAGTGTTAGGGTTAGTGTTAGTGTTAGGGTTAGGGTACGGGTTAGGGTACGGGTTAGGGTTAGGGTACTGGTTAGTGTTAGGGTTAGGGTTAGGGTTAGGGTTAGGGTACGGGTTAGGGTACGGGTTAGGGTACGGGTTAGGGTTAGGGTACGGGTTAGGGTTAGGGTTAGGGTTAGGGTACGGTTTAGGGTTAGGGTTTGGGTTAAGTTTAGGGTACGGGTTAGGGTTAGGGTATGGTTTAGGGTTACGGTTAGGGTTAGGGTACGGGTTAGGTTTAGGGTTAGGGTTACGGTTAGTGTTAGGGTTAGGGTACGGGTTAGGGTTAAGTTTAGGGTACGCGTTAGGGTTAGGGTAAGGGTTAGGGTTAGGGTTAGGGTAGGGGTTAGGGTTAGGGTTAGGGTTAGGGTACGGGTTATGTTTAGGGTTAGGTTTAGGGTTAGGGTTAGGGTTAGGGTACGGGTTAGGGTTAGGGTTATTGTACGGGTTAGGGTTAGGGTACGGGTTAGGGTTAGGGTTAGTGTTAGGGTTAGCGTTAGGGTACGGGTTAGGGTTAGGGTTAGGGTTAGGGTTAGGGTACGGGTTAGGCTTAGGTTTAGGGTACGGGTTAGTGTTAGGGTACGGGTTAGGGTTAGGGTTAGGGTTAGGGTACGGGTTAGGGTTAGGGTACGGGTTAGTGTTAGAGTTAGGGTATGGGTTAGGGTTAGGGTTAGGATTAGGATTAGGGTTAGGAAAGGGTTAGGGTTAGGGATAGCGTTAGGGTTAGGGTATGGGTTAGGGTTAGGATACGGGTTAGGGTTAGGGTTAGGGTTCGGGTTAGGGGTTAGGTGTTAGTGATAGGGTTAGGGTTAGTGTTAGGGTTAGGGTTAGGGTACGGGTTATGGTACGGTTTAGGGTTAGGGCACGGGTTAGTGTTAGGGTTAGGGTTAGGGTTAGGGTTAGGGTACGGATTAGGGTTAGGGTACGGGTTAGGGTACGGGTTAGGTTTAGGGTACGGGTTAGGGTTAGGGTTAGGAGTTAGGGTGAGTGTTAGGGTTAGGGATAGGGTTAGGGTACGGGTTAGGTTTAGGGTTAGGGTTAGGGTCAGGGTTAGGGGTTAGGGTTAGGGTTAGGGTTAGGGTACGGGTTAGGGTTAGGGTACGGGTTAGGTTTAGGGTACGGGTTAGGGTTAGGGTTAGGGTACGGGTTAGGGTACGGGTTAGGGTTAGGGCACGGGTTAGTGTTAGGGTTTGGGGTAGGGTTAGGGTACGGGTTAGGGTACGGTTTAGGGTTAGGATTAGGGTTAGGGTTAGGTTACGGGTTAGGGTTAGGTTTAGGGGTTAGGTTTAGGGTTAGTGTTAGGGTTAGGTTTGGGTATGGGTTAGGGTTAGGGTACGGGTTAGGGTTAGGGTTAGGGTTAGTGATAGGGGCTAGGGGTTAGGTTTAGGGATAGGGTACGGGTTATGGTTAGGGTTAGGGTACGGGTTAGGGTACGGGTTAGGGTTAGGGTTAGGGTACGGGTTAGGGTTAGGGTTAGGGTTAGGGTTAGGGTTAGGGGTTAGGGGTTAGGGTTAGGGTTAGTGTTAGGGTTAGGGTATGGGTTAGGGTACGGGTTAGGGTTAGGGTACGGGATAGAGTTAGGGTTAGGGTTAGGGTTAGGGTACGGGTTAGGGCCCAGGTTAGGGTTAGGGTTAGGGTTAGGTTTAGGGTACGGTTTAGGGTTAGGGTTTGGGTTAGGGTTAGGGTACGGGTTAGGGTTAGGGTAAGGGTTAGTGTTACGGTTAGGGTTAGGGTACGGTTAGGTTTAGGGTTAGGGTTACGGTTAGGGTTAGGGTTAGGGTTAGGTTTAGGGTTAGGTTTAGGGTACGGGTTAGGGTTAGGGTTAGGGTATGGGTTAGGGTTAGGGTTAGTGTTAGGGTACGGGTTAGGGTTAGGGTACGGGTTAGGGTTAGGGTTAGGGTTAGTGTTAGGGTTAGGGTACGGGTTAGGGTTAGGGTACGGGATAGGGTTAGGGTTAGGGTTAGGTTTAGGGTACGGGTTAGGGTTAGGGTTAGGGTACGGGTTAGGGTTAGGTTTAGGGTTAGGGTTAG
Source organism: Urocyon cinereoargenteus (assembly GCA_032313775.1). NCBI lineage: Eukaryota > Metazoa > Chordata > Mammalia > Carnivora > Canidae > Urocyon > Urocyon cinereoargenteus. The sequence goes on from JAVLSZ010000035.1 coordinate 6,256,972, forward strand.
GTTACGGGTTAGGGTTAGGGTTAGGGTACGGGTTAGGGTTATGGTTAGGGTAAGGTTTAGGGTATGTGGTAGGGTTAGGGTTAGGGTACGGGTTAGGGTTAGGGTACGGGTTAGGGTTAGGGTTAGGGTTAGGGTACGGGTTAGGGTTATGGTTAGGGTTAGGGTTAGGGTTAGGGTTAAGGGTTAGGGTTAGGGTTAGGGTAAGGTTTAGGGTTAGGGTACGGTTTAGGGTACGGGTTAGGGTTAGAATTAGGCTTAGGGTTAGGATATGGGTTAGGGTTAGGATTAGGGTACGGTTTAGGGTTAGGGTACGGTTTAGGTTTAGGGTTAGGTTAGGGTACGGGTTAGGGTTAGGGTACGGGTTAGGGTTAGGTTTAGGGTTAGGGTTAGTGTACGGGTTAGGGTTAGGTTTAGGGTACGGGTTAGGTTTAGGGTTAGGGTTAGGGTTAGGGTACGGTTTAGGGTTAGGGTTAGGGTACGGGTTAAGGTTAGGGATAGGGTTAGGGTTAGGGTTAGGATTACGGTTAGG
>JAVLSZ010000035.1:6262500-6277500 GCA_032313775.1 Urocyon cinereoargenteus
AGGGTTAGGGTTAGGGTACGGGTTAGTGTTAGGGTACGGGTTAGGGTAAGGGTACGGGTTAGGGTTAGGGTTAGGGTACGTGTTAGGGTTAGGGTTAGGGGATAGGGTTAGGGTTAGGGTACGGGTTAGGGTTAGGGTACTGGTTAGCGTATGGTTTAGGGTTAGGTTAAGGGTTAGGGTTAGGGTACGGGTTAGGGTTAGTGTTAGGGTACGGGTTAGGGTTAGGGTTAGTGGTTAGGGTTAGGGTTAGGGTTAGGGTTAGGGTTAGTGTACGGGTCAGGTTTAGGGTACGGGTTAGGTTTGAGTTAGGGTTATGGTTAGGGTTAGCGTACGGGTTAGGTTTAGGGTTAGGCTTAGGGTTAGGGTTAGGATACGGGTTAGGGTTAGGGTACGGGTTAGGGTTAGGGTTAGGGTTAGGGTTAGGGTACGGGTTAGGTTTATGGTAATGGTTAGGTTTAGGGTACGGTTTAGGGTACGGGTTAGGGTTAGGGTTAGGGTTAGGGTTCGGGTTAGGTTTAGATTTAGTGTTAGGGTTAGGGTACGGGTTAGGGTACGGGTTAGGGTACGGGTTAGGGTTACGGTACGGGTTAGGGTTAGGGTTAGGGTTAGGGTGCGGATTAGGGTTCGGGTTAGGGTGAGGGTTAGGGTTAGGGTTAGGGTACGGGTTAGCGTTAGGTTTAGGGTTAGTGTTAGGTTACGGGTTAGGGTTAGGGTTATGGTTAGGATTAGGGTACGGGGTAGGGTTAGGGTTAGGGTACGGGTTAGCTTTAGGGTACGGGTTAGGGTTAGGGTTAGGGTACGTGTTAGGGTTAGGGTTAAGGTACGTGTTAGGGTTAGGGTTACGGTTAAGGTTAGGGTTAGGGTAGAGGTTAGGGTTAGGGATAGGGTTAGGGTTAGGTTAAGGTACGGGTTAGGGTACGGGTTAGGGTACGGGTTAGGGTTAGGGTATGGGTTAGGGTTAGGGTTAGGGTACGTTTTAGGGTTAGGGTACGGTTTAGGGTTAGGGTTAGGGTTGGAGTACGGGTTAGGGTTAGGGTACGGGTTAGGGTTAGGGTTAGGGTACGGGTTAGGGTTAGGGTACGGGTAGGGTTAGGGTTAGGGTACGGGTTAGGGTTAGGGTACGGGTTAGGGTTAGGATTAGGGTTAGGGTTAGGGTACGGGTTAGGGTTAGGGTTAGGGTACGGGTTAGGGTAAGGGTTAGCGTTAGGGTTAGGGTACGGTTTAGGTTTAGGGTTATGGTATGGGTTAGGGTTAGGGTACGGGTTAGGGTACGGGTTAGGGTTAGGGTTAGTGTTAGGGTTATCGTACGGGTTATGGTTAGGGTTAGGGTATGGGTTACGGTTAGGGTACGGGTTAGGGTTAATGTTAGCGTACGGGTTAGGGCTAGGGTACGGGTTAGGGTACGGGTTAGGGTTAGGGTTAGGGTACGGGTTAGGGTTAGGGTACGGGTTAGGGTTAGGGTTAGGGTACGGGTTAGGTTTAGGGTTAGGGTACGGTTTAGGGTTAGGTTAGGGTACGGGTTAGGGGTTGGGTTATGGTTAGGGTACGGGTTAGGGTTAGGGTTAGGGGTTAGGGTTAGGGTACGGGTTAGGGTTAGTTTTAGGGTTAGTGTACGGGTTAGGGTTAGGGTTAGGGTTAGTGTTAGGGTTAAGGTACGGGTTAGGGTTAGGGTTAAGGTTAGGGTTAGGGTTAGGTTTAGGGTTTAGGGGTTAGGGTTAGAGTTAGGGTTAGGGTTAGGGTAAGGGTACGGGTTAGGTTTAGTGTTAGGCTTAGTGTTAGGGTTAGGGTACGGGTTATGGTTAGGGTTAGGGTTAGGGTTAGGGTTAGGGTTAAAGAACGGGTTAGGGTTAGGGTTAGGATTAGGGTTAGGATTAGGGTTAGGGTACGGGTTAGGTTTAGGGTTAGGGTTAGGGTTAGGGTACGGGTTAGGGTACGGGTTAGGGTTAGGGTTAGGGTTAGGGTACGGGTTAGGGTTAGGGTTAGGGTTAGGGTACGGGTTAGGGTTAGGGTTAGGGTTAGGGTTAGGGTTAGGGTTACGGTACGGGTTAGGTTACGGGTTAGGGTACGGGTTAGGGTTAGGGTACGGATTAGGCTTAGGGTTAGGGTTAGGGTTAGGGTGCGATTTAGGGTTCGGGTTACGGTTAGGGTTAGGGTTAGTGTTAGGGTTAGGGTACGGGTTAGGGTTAGGGTTAGGGTTAGGGTTAGGTTACGGGTTAGGGTTAGGGTTAGGTTTAGGTTTAGGGTTAGGGTTAGGGTACGGGTTATGGTTAGGGTTAGGTTTAGGTTTAGGGTTAGGGTTAGGTTACGGTTTAGGGTTAGGGTTAGGGGTTAGGGTTAGGGTTAGTGTTAGGTTTAGGTTTAGGGTTAGGGTACGGGTTAGGGTTAGTGTTAGGGTTAGGGTTAGGATCAGGGTTAGGGGTTAGGGTTAGTGTTAGGGTTAGGGTACGGGTTAGTGTTAGGGTTAGGGTACGGGTTAGGGTTAGTGTACTGGTTAGTGTTAGGGTTAGGGTTAGGGTTAGCGTTAGGGTACGGGTTAGGGTTAGGGTTAGGGTTAGGGTTAGGGTACTGGTTAGGGTTAGGGTACTGGTTAGGGTTAGGGTACGGGTTAGGGTTAGGGTACGGGTTAGGTTTAGGGTTAGGGTACGTGTTAGGGTTAGGTTTAGGGGTTAGGGTTAGGGTTAGGGTACGGGTTAGGGTTAGGGTACGGGTTAGGGTTAGGGTTAGGGGTAGGGTACGGGTTAGGGTCAGGGGACAGGTTAGGGTTAGGTTTAGGGTACGGTTTAGGGTTAGGTTTAGGGGTTAGGGTTAGGGTTAGGGCACGGTTTAGGGTTAGGGTACCGGTTAGGGTTAGGGTTAGGGTTAGGGTTAGGGTTAGGGTTAGGAAAGGTTTAGGGTTAGGGTTAGCGTTAGGGTTAGGGTACGGGTTAGGGTTAGGGTTTGGGTACGGGTTAGGGTTAGGGTTAGGGTTAGGGTTAGGGTTAGGGGTTAGTGTTAGGGTTAGGGTTAGGGTTAGGTTACGGGTTAGGGTACGGGTTAGGTTTAGGGCACGGGTTAGTGTTAGGGTTAGGGTTAGGGTTAGCGTACGGGTTAGGGTTAGGGTACGGGTTAGGGTACGGGTTACGGTTAGGGTACGGGTTAGGGTTAGGGTTAGGGTACGGGTTAGGTTTAGTGTTAGGGTTAGGGTTAGGGTACGGGTTAGGGTTAGGGTAGGGTACGGGTTAGGTTTAGGGTACGGTTTAGGTTTAGGGTTAGGGTTAGGGGTAGTGTTAGGGTTAGGGTACGGGTTAGGGTTAGGGTTAGGGTACGGGTTAGGGTTAGGGTACGGGTTAGGGTTAGGGTTAGGGTAGGGGTTAGGGTTAGGGTTAGGGTTAGGGTACGGGTTAGGGTTAGGGCACGGGTTAGTGTTAGGGTTAGGGTTAGGGTTAGGGTTAGGGTACGGGTTAGGGTTAGTGTACGGTTTAGTGTTAGTGTTAGGGTTAGGATTAGGGTTAGGGTACGGGTTTGGTTTAGGGTAAGGGTTAGGGTTAGGGTACAGGTTAGGGTACGGTTTAGGGTTAGGCTTAGGGTTAGGGTTAGGGTACGGGTTAGGGTTAGGGTTAGGGCTAGGGTTAGGGTTAGGGTACGGGTTAGGGTACGGGTTAGGGTTGGGGTTAGGTTTAGGGTTAGGGTTAGGGTTAGGGTTAGGGTTAGGGTTAGGGTTAGGGTTAGGATTAGGGTACGGGGTAGGGTTAGGGTTAGGGTTAGGATTAGGGTACGGGTTAGGGTTAGAGTTAGGGTTAGTAATAGGGTACGGGTTAGTGTTAGGGTACGGTTTAGTGTTAGGGTACGGGTTAGGGTTAGGGTTAGGGTACGTTTTAGGTTTAGGGTACGGTTTAGTGTTAGGGTTAGTGTTGGGGTACGGGTTAGGTTTAGGGTGCGGGTTAGGGTTAGGTTTAGGGTACGGGTTAGGGTTAGGGTACGGGTAGGGTTAGGGTTAGGGTACGGGTTAGGGTTAGGGTACGGGTTAGGGTTAGGATTAGGGTTAGGGTTAGGGTACGGGTTAGGGTTAGGTTTAGGTTACGGGTTAGGGTAAGGGTTAGGGTTAGGGTTAGGGTACGGTTTAGGGTTAGCGTTATGGTATGGGGTAAGGTTAGGGTACGGGTTAGGGTTAGGGTTAGGCTTAGGGTTAGTGTTAGGTTTAGCGTAAGGGTTAGTGTTAGGGTTAGGTTACGGGTTACGGTTAGGGTACGGGTTAGGGTTAATGTTAGCGTACGGGTTAGGGTTATGGTACGGGTTAGGGTACGGGTTAGGGTACGGTTTAGGGTTAGGGTACGGGTTAGGGTTAGGGTACGGGTTAGGGTTAGTGTTAGGGTACGGGTTAGGTTTAGGGTTAGGGTACTGTTTAGAGTACGGGTTATGGTACGGGTTAGGGGTTGGGTTATGGTTAGGGTACGGGTTAGGTTTAGGGTTAGGGGTTAGGGTTAGGGTACGGGTTAGGGTACGCGTTAGATTTAGGGTTAGGGTTAGTGTTAGGGTTAAGGTACGGGTTAGGTTTAGGTTTAAGGTTAGGGTTAGGGTTAGGTTTAGGGTTTAGGGGTTAGGGTTAGAGTTAGGGTTAGGGTTAGGGTAAGGGTACGGGTTAGGTTTAGTGTTAAGCTTAGTGTTAGGGTTAGGGTACGGGTTATGGTTAGGGTTAGGGTTAGGGTTAGGGGTTAGGGTTAGGGTTAGGGTACGGTTTAGGGTTAGGGTTTGGGTTAGGGTTAGGGTACGGGTTAGGGCCCGGGTTAGTGTTAGGGTTAGGGTTAGGGTTAGGGTTAGGGGTTAGGGGTTAGTGTTAGGGTTAGGGTTAGGGTTAGGGTTAGGGGTTAGGGTTAGGGTTAGGGTACGGGTTAGGGTTAGGGTACGGGTTAGGGTTAGGGTACGGGTTAAGGCCCGGGTTAGGGTTAGGGTTAGGGTTAGGGTTAGGGTTCGGTTTAGGGTTAGTGTTATGGTTAGGTTTAGGATTAGGGTTAGGGTTAGGGTTAGGGTACGGGTTAGGGTTAGGATTAGTGGTTAGGGTTAGGGTACGGGTTAGGGTTAGGGTGAGGGTACGGGTTAGGGTTAGGGTTAGGGTACGGGTTAGGGTTAGGGTTAGGGTTAGGTTTAGGATTAGTGTTAGGTTTATGGTTAGGGTACTGGTTAGGGTTAGGGTTAGGGGTTAGGGTTAGGGTACGGGTTAGGGTTAGGGTTAGGGTTAGGGTTAGGTTTAGGGTTAGGGTACGGGTTAGGATGAGGGTTAGGGTTAGTGTTAGGGTTAAAGAACGGGTTAGGGTTAGGGTTAGGATTAGGGTTAGGATTAAGGTTAGGGTACGGTTTAGGTTTAGGGTAAGGGTTAGGGTTAGGGTACGGGTTAGGGTACGGGTTAGGGTTAGGATTAGGGTTAGGGTACGGTTTAGGGTTAGGGTTAGGGTTAGGGTTAGGAAAGGGTTAGGGTTAGGGTTAGGGTTAGGTTTAGGGTTAGTGTTAGGGTTACTGTACCGGTTAGGTTACAGGTTAGGGTACGGGTTAGGGTTAGGGTACGGATTAGGCTTAGGGTTAGGGTTAGGGTTAGGGTGCGGTTTAGGGTTCGGTTTACGGTTAGGGTTAGGGTTAGGGTTAGGGTACGGGTTAAGGTTAGGGTTAGGGTTAGGTTACGGGTTAGGGTTAGGGTTAGGTTTAGGTTTAGGGTTAGGGTTAGGGTACGGGTTATGGTTAGGGTTAGGTTTAGGTTTAGGGTTAGGGTTAGGGTACGGTTTAGGGTTAGGGTTAGGGTTAGGGTTAGGTTTAGGGTACGGGTTAGGGTTAGGGTACGGGTTAGGGTTAGGGTTAGGGTTAGTGTTAGGGTTAGGGTTAGCTTTAGGGTACGGGTTAGGGTTAGGGTTAGGGTTAGGGTTAGGGTACGGGTTAGTGTTAGGGTTAGGGTACGGTTTAGGGTTAGGGTACGGGTTAGGGTTAGGGTTAGGGTACGTTTTAGGGTTAGGGTACTGTTTAGGGTTAGGGTTAGTATTGGGGTACGGGTTAGGATTAGGGTACGGGTTAGGGTTAGGGTTAGGGTACGGGTTAGGTTTAGGGTACGGGTAGGGTTAGGGTTAGGGTACCGGTTAGGGTTAGGGTACGGGTTAGGGTAAGGGTTAGGGTTAGGGTTAGGGTTCGGTTTAGGTTTAGGGTTATGGTATGGGTTAAGGTTAGGGTACGGGTTAGGGTTAGGGTTAGGCTTAGGGTTAGTGTTAGGGTTAGCGTACGGGTTAGGGTTAGGGTTAGGGTACGGGTTACGGTTAGGGTACGGGTTAGGGTTAATGTTAGCGTACGGGTTAGGGTTAGGGTACGGGTTAGGGTTAGGGTTAGGGTTAGGGTACGGGTTAGAGTTAGGGTACGGGTTAGGGTTAGGGTTAGGGTACGGGTTAGGTTTAGGGTTAGGGTACGGTTTAGGGTACGGGTTAGGGTATGGGTTAGTGGTTGGGTTATGGTTAGGGTACGGGTTAGGGTTAGGGTTAGGGGTTAGGGTTAGGGTACCGGTTAGGGTTAGGTTTAGGGTTAGGGTACGGGTTAGGGTTAGGGTTAGTGTTAGTGTTAGGGTTAAGGTACTGGTTAGGTTTAGGGTTAAGTTTAGGGATAGGGTTAGGTTTAGGGTTTAGGGGTTAGGGTTAGAGTTAGGGTTAGGGTAAGGGTACGGGTTAGGTTTAGTGTTAGGCTTAGTGTTAGGGTTAGGGTACGGGTTATGGTTAGGGTTAGGGTTAGGGTTAGGGGTTAGGGTTAGGGTTAGGGTACGGTTTAGGGTTAGGGTTTGGGTTAGGGTTAGGGTACGGGTTAGGGCCCGTGTTAGGGTTAGGGTTAGGGTTAGTGTTAGGGTTAGGGGTTAGGGGTTAGTGTTAGGGTTAGGGTTAGGGTTAGGGGTTAGGGTTAGGGTTAGGGTACGGGTTAGGTTTAGGATACGGGTTAGGGTTAAGGTACGGGTTAGGGCCCGGGTTTGGGTTAGGGTTAGGGTTAGGGTTAGGGTACGGGTTAGGTTTAGGGTTAGGGGTTAGGGTTAGGGTACGGGTTAGGGTTAGGGTGAGGGTACGGGTACGGGTTAGGGTTAGGGTACGGGTTAGGGTTAGGGTTAGGGTTAGGTTTAGGATTAGGGTTAGGGTTATGGTTAGGGTACGGGTTAGGGTTAGGGTTAGGGTACGGGTTAGGGTACGGGTTAGGGTTAGGGTTAGGTTTAGGGTTAGGGTACAGGTTAGGATTAGGGTTAGGGTTAGTGTTAGGGTTAAAGAACGGGTTAGGGTTAGGGTTAGGATTAGGGTTAGGATTAGGGTTAGGGTACGGTTTAGGTTTAGGGTAAGGGTTAGGGTTAGGGTACGGGTTAGGGTACGGTTTAGGGTTAGGGTACGTGTTAGGGTACGGTTTAGGTTTAGGGTTAGGGTTAGGGTTAGGGTACGGGTTAGGGTTAGGGTTAGGGTTAGGGTTAGGGTTACGGGACGGGTTAGGTTACGGGTTAGGGTACGGGTTAGTGTTAGGGTACGGATTAGGCTTAGGGTTAGGGTTAGGGTTAGGGTGCGGTTTAGGGTTCGGGTTACGGTTAGGGTTAGGGTTAGGGTTAGGGTTAGGTTTAGGGTACGGGTTAGGGTTAGGGTTAGGGTTATGGTTAGGTTATGGGTTAGGGTTAGGGTTAGGGTTAGGTTTAGGGTTAGGGTTAGGGTACGGGTTAGGGTTAGTGTTAGGGTTAGGGTTAGGGTCAGGGTTAGGGGTTAAGGTTAGTGTTAGGGTTAGGGTACGGGTTAGGGTTAGGGTTAGGGTACGGTTTAGGGTTAGGGTACTGGTTAGTGTTAGGGTTAGGGTTAAGGTTAGCGTTAGGGTACGGGTTAGGTTTAGGGTTAGGGTTAGGGTTAGGGTTAGGGTACTGGTTAGGGTTAGGGTTAGGGTACTGTTTAGGGTTAGGGTACGGGTTAGGGTTAGGATACGGGTTAGGGTTAGGGTTAGGGTACGTGTTAGGGTTAGGGTTAGGGGTTAGGGTTAGGGTTAGGGTTAAGGTACGGGTTAGGGTTAGGGTACGGGTTAGGGTTAGGGTTAGGGTTAGGGTTAGGGTACGGGTTAGGGTCAGGGTACAGGTTAGGGTTAGGGTTAGGGTACGGTTTAGGGTTAGGTTTAGGGGTTAGGGTTAGGGTTAGGGCACGGTTTAGGGTTAGGGTACCGGTTAGGGTTAGGATTATGGTTAGGGTTAGGTTTATGGTTAGGAAAGGGTTAGGGTTAGGGTTAGCGTTAGGGTTAGGGTACGGGTTAGGGTTAGGGTTTGGGTACGGGTTAGGGTTAGGGTCAGGGTTAGGGTTAGGGTTAGGGGTTAGTGTTAGGGTTAGGGTTAGGGTTTGGGTTAGGTTACGGGTTAGGGTACGCGTTAGGTTTAGGGCACGGGTTAGTGTTAGTGTTAGGGTTAGGGTTAGGGTTAGGGTACGGTTTAGGGTTAGGGTACGGGTTAGGGTACGGGTTACGGTTAGGGTACGGGTTAGGGTTAGGGTTAGGGGTTAGGGTTAGGGTTAGGGTGAGGGTTAAGGTTAGGGTACGGGTTAGGGTTAGGGTTAGGGTTTGGGTTAGGGTCAGGTTTAGGGGTTAGGTTTAGTGTTAGGGTTAGGGTACGGGTTAGGGTTAGGGTACGGGTTAGGTTTAGGGTACGGGTTAGGGTTAGGGTTAGGGTTAGGTTTAGGATTAGGGTTAGGGTTATGGTTAGGGTACGGTTTAGGGTTAGGGTTAGGGTACGGGTTAGAGTTAGGGTACGGGTTAGGGTTAGGGTTAGGGTACGGGTTAGGTTTAGGGTTAGGGTACGGTTTAGGGTACGGGTTAGGGTATGGGTTAGTGGTTGGGTTATGGTTAGGGTACGGGTTAGGGTTAGGGTTAGGGGTTAGGGTTAGGGTACGGGTTAGGGTTAGGTTTAGGGTTAGGGTACGGGTTAGGTTTAGGGTTAGGGTTAGTGTTAGGGTTAAGGTACGGGTTAGGTTTAGGGTTAAGTTTAGGGTTAGGGTTAGGTTTAGGGTTTAGGGGTTAGGGTTAGAGTTAGGGTTAGGGTAAGGGTACGGGTTAGGTTTAGTGTTAGGCTTAGTGTTAGGGTTAGGGTACGGGTTATGGTTAGGGTTAGGGTTAGGGTTAGGGATTAGGGTTAGGGTTAGGGTACGGTTTAGGGTTAGGGTTTGGGTTAGGGTTAGGGTACGGGTTAGGGCCCGGGTTAGGGTTAGGGTTAGGGTTAGGGTTAGGGTTAGGGGTTGGGGGTTAGTGTTAGGGTTAGGGTTAGGGTTAGGGGTTAGGGTTAGGGTTAGGGTACGGGTTAGGTTTAGGATACGGGTTAGGGTTAAGGTACGGGTTAGGGCCCGGGTTAGGGTTAGGGTTAGGGTTAGGGTTAGTGTACGGTTTAGGGTTAGTGTTAGGGTTAGGTTTAGGATTAGGGTTAGGGTTAGGGTTAGGGTACGGGTTAGGTTTAGGGTTAGGGGTTAGGGTTAGGGTACGGGTGAGGGTTAGGGTGAGGGTACGGGTTAGGGTTAGGGTTAGGGTACGGGTTAGGGTTAGGGTTAGGGTTAGGTTTAGGATTAGGGTTAGGGTTATGGTTAGGGTAAGGGTTAGGGTTAGGGTTAGGGGTTAGGGTTAGGGTACGTGTTAGGGTACGGGTTAGGGTTAGTGTTAGGTTTAGGGTTAGGGTACAGGTTAGGATTAGGGTTAGGGTTAGTGTTAGTGTTAAAGAATGGGTTAGGGTTAGGGTTAGGATTAGGGTTAGGATTAGGGTTAGGGTACGGTTTAGGTTTAGGGTAAGGGTTAGTGTTAGGGTACGGGTTAGGGTACGGGTTAGGGTTAGGGTACGGGTTAGGGTACGGTTTAGGTTTAGGGTTAGGGTTAGGGTTAGGGTACGGGTTAGGGTTAGGGTTAGGGTTAGGGTTAGGGTTAGGGCTACGGGACGGGTTAGGTTACGGGTTAGGGTACTGGTTAGTGTTAGGGTACGGATTAGGCTTAGGTTTAGGGTTAGGGTTAGGGTGCGGTTTAGGGTTCGGGTTACGGTTAGGGTTAGGGTTAGGGTACGGGTTAGGGTTAGGGTTAGGGTTAGGTTATGGGTTAGGGTTAGGGTTAGGTTTAGGTTTAGGGTTAGGGTTAGGGTACGGGTTATGGTTAGGGTTAGGTTTAGGTTTAGGGTTAGGGTTAGGGTACGGTTTAGGGTTAGGGTTAGGGGTTAGGGTTAGGGTTAGGGTTAGGTTTAGGGTTAGGGTTAGGGTACGGGTTAGGGTTAGTGTTAGGGTTAGGGTTAGGGTCAGGGTTAGGGGTTAGGGTTAGTGTTAGGGTTAGGGTACGGGTTAGGGTTAGGGTTAGGGTACGGTTTAGGGTTAGGGTACTGGTTAGTGTTAGGGTTAGGGTTAGGGTAAGCGTTAGGGTACGGGTTAGGGTTAGGGTTAGGGTTAGGGTTAGGGTTAGGGTTAGGGTCCTGGTTAGGGTTAGTGTTAGGGTACTGTTTAGGGTTAGGGTACGGGTTAGGGTTAGGATACGGGTTAGGGTTAGGGTTAGGGTACGTGTTAGGGTTAGGGTTAGGGGTTAGGGTTAGGGTTATGGTTAAGGTACGGGTTAGGGTTAGGGTACGGGTTAGGGTTAGGGTTAGGGTTAGGGTTAGGGTTAGGGTACGGGTTAGGGTCAGGGTACAGGTTAGGGTTAGGGTTAGGGTACGGTTTAGGGTTAGGTTTAGGGGTTAGGGTTAGGGTTAGGGCACGGTTTAGGGTTAGGGTACCGGTTAGGGTTAGGATTATGGTTAGGGTTAGGGTTAGGGTTAGGAAAGGGTTAGGGTTAGGGTTAGCGTTAGGGTTAGGGTACGGGTTAGGGTTAGGGTTTGGGTACGGGTTAGGGTTAGGGTCAGAGTTAGGGTTAGGGTTAGGGGTTAGTGTTAGGGTTAGGGTTAGGGTTTGGGTTAGGTTACGGGTTAGGGTACGCGTTAGGTTTAGGGCACGGGTTAGTGTTAGTGTTAGGGTTAGGGTTAGGGTTAGGGTACGGGTTAGGGTTAGGGTACGGGTTAGGGTACGGTTTACGGTTAGGGTACGGGTTAGGTTTAGGGTTAGGGGTTAGGGTTAGGGTTAGGGTGAGGGTTAAGGTTAGGGTACGGGTTAGGGTTAGGGTTAGGGTTTGGGTTAGGGTCAGGTTTAGGGGTTAGGTTTAGTGTTAGGGTTAGGGTACGTGTTAGGGTTAGGGTACGGGTTAGGTTTAGGGTACGGGTTAGGGTTAGGGTTAGGGTACGGGTTAGGGTTAGGGTTAGGGTACGTGTTAGGGTTAGGGTTAGTGTTAGGGTTAGGTTTAGAGGTTAGGGTTATGGACAGGGTTAGGGTTAGGATTAGGGTACGGGTTAGGGTACGGTTTAGGGTTAGGTTTAGGTTTAGGGTATGGGTTAGGGTTAGGGATAGGGTACGTTTTAGGGTTATGGTTAGGGTATGGGTTAGGGTTAGGCTATTGTTTAGGGTTATGGTTAGGTTTAGGGTTAGGGTACTTGTTAGGGTTAGGGTTGGGGACGTGTTAGGGTTAGTGTTAGTGTTAGGGTTAGGGTACGGGTTAGGGTTAGGGTAGGGTACGGGTTAGGTTTAGGGTACGGTTTAGGTTTAGGGTTAGGGTTAGGGTTAGTGTTAGGGTTAGATTACGGGTTAGGGTTCGGGTTAGGGTACGGGTTAGGGTTAGGGTACGGGTTAGGGTTAGGGTTAGGGTAGGGGTTAGAGTTAGGGTTAGGGTTAGGGTACGGGTTAGGGTTAGGGCACGGGTTAGTGTTAGGGTTAGGGTTAGGGTTAGGTTTAGGGTACGGGTTAGGGTTAGGGGACGGGTTAGGGTTACTGTTAGGGTTAGGATTAGGGTTAGGGTAAGGGTTTGGTTTAGGGTAAGGGTTAGGGTTAGGGTACAGGTTAGGGTACGGTTTAGGGTTAGGCTTAGGGTTAGGGTTAGGGTACGGTTTAGGGTTAGGGTTAGGGCTAGGGTTAGGGTTAGGGTACGGGTTAGGGTACGGGTTAGGGTAGGGGTTAAGTTTAGGGTACGGTTTAGGGTTAGGGTTAGGGTTAAAGTTAGGGTTAGGGTGCGGTTAGGGTTCGGGTTAGGGTTAGGGTTAGGGTTAGGGTTAGGGTACGGGTTATGGTTAGGGTTAGGGTTAGGGTTAGTTTACGGGTTAGGGTTAGGGTTAGGTTTAATGTTAGGGTACGTTTTAGGGTTAGGGTTAGGGTACGGGTTAGGGTTAGGGTACGGGTTAGGGTAAGGGTACGGGTTAGGGTTAGGTTTAGGGTACGGGTTAGGGTTAGGCTACTGGTTAGGGTACGGGTTAGTGTTAGGGTAAGGGTTAGGGTTAGGATATGGGTTAGGATTAGGGTTAGGGTACGGGTTAGGGTTAGGGTTAGGGTTAGGGTTAGGGTTATGTTAGGGTTAGGGTTAGGGTTAGTGTACGGGTTAGGGTTAGGGTACGGGTTAGGTTTGGGTTAGGGTTAGGGTTAGGGTTAGCGTACGGGTTAGGGTTAGGGTTAGGCTTAGGGTTAGCGTTAGGGTGGGTAAGGGTTAGGGTACGGGTTAGGGTTAGGTTTAGGGTAAGGGTACGGTTTAGGGTTCGGGTTAGAGTTAGGGTTAGGGTACGGGTTAGGGTTAGGGTTAGGTTTAGGGTTAGCTTACGGGTCAGGGTTTGGGTTAGGTACGTGGTAGGGTTAGGGTTAGGGTACGGGTTAGGGTTAGGGTACGGGTTAGGGTTAGGGTAGGGTACGGGTTAGGGTTAGGGTTAGGGTTAGGGTTAGGGTACGTGTTAGGGTTATGCTTAGGGTTAGGGTTATGGTTAGGGTTAAGGGTTAGGGTTAGGGTTAGGGTAAGGGTTAGGGTACGTGTTAGGGTTAGGGCACGGGTTAGTGTTAGGGTTAGGGTTAGGGTTAAGGTTAGGGTACGGGTTAGGGTTAGGGTACGGTTTAGGGTACGGGTTAGGGTTAGGGTACGGGTTAGGGTTAGGTTTAGGGATTAGGGTGAGGGTTAGGGATAGGGTTAGGTTTAGGGTACGGGTTAGGGTTAGGTTTAGGGTTAGGGTCAGGGTTAGGGGTTAGGGTTAGGGTTAGGGTTAGGGTACGGGTTAGGGTTAGGGTACGGGTTAGGTTTAGGGTACGGGTTAGGGTTAGGATTATGGTTAGGGTAGGGTTAGGGTTAGGGTACGGGTTAGGGTTAGGGTTAGGGTTAGTGTAAGGGTACGGGTTAGGGTTAGGGTTAGGGTACGGGTTAGGTTTAGGGTACGGGTTAGGGTAAGGGTACGGGTTAGGGTTAGCGTTAGGGTACGTGTTAGAGTTAGGGTTAGGGGTTAGGTTTAGGGTTAGGGTTAGGGTACGGTTTAGGGTTAGGGTTAGGGGTTAGGGTTAGGGTTAGGTTTAGGGTTAGGGTTAGGGTACGGGTTAGGGTTAGGGTACTGGTTAGTGTTAGGGTTAGGGTTAGGGTTAGCGTTAGGGTACGGTTTAGGGTTAGGGTTAGGGTTAGGGTTAGGGTTAGGGTACTGGTTAGGGTTAGGGTTAGGGTACTGGTTAGGGTTAGGGTACGGGTTAGGGTTAGCGTACGGGTTAGGTTTAGGGTACGGGTTAGGGTACGGGTTAGGGTTAGGGTACGGGTTAGGGTCAGGGTACAGGTTAGGGTTAGGGTTAGGGTAAGGTTTAGATTTAGGGTTAGGCTTAGGGTTAGGGTTACGGTACGGTTTAGGGTTAGGGTACGGGTTACGTTAGGGTTTGGGTTATGTTTAGGATTAGGGTTAGGGTACGGTTTAGGTTTCGGGTTACGGTTAGTGTTAGGGTTAGGGTACGGGTTAGGGTTAGGGTTAGGGGTAGGGTTAGGTTACGGTTTAGGGTTCGGGTTAGGGTTAGGGTTAGGGTACGTGGTAGGGTTAGGGTACGGGTTAGGGTTAGGGTACAGGTTAGGGTTAGGATTAGGGTACAGATTAGGGTTTGGGTTAGGGTTAGGGTACGTGTTAGGGTTAGGGTTAGGGTACGGGTTAGGGTTAGGGTTAGGCTTAGGGTTAGCATTAGGGTACGATTTAGGGTTAGGGTACAGGTTAGGGTTAGGGTTAGGGTACGGGTTAGGGTTTGGGTTAGGGTTAGGGTATGTGTTAGGGTTAGGGTTAGGGTTAGGGTTAAGGGTTAGGGTTAGGGTTAGGGTTAGGGTTAGGGTTAGTGTACGGGTTAGGGTACGGGTTAGGGTTAGTGTTAGGGTTAGTGTTAGGGTACGTGGTAGGTTTAGGATTAGGGTACGGTTTAGGTTTATGGTACGGTTTAGGGTTAGGGTTAGGGTACGGGTTAGGTTTAGGGATAGGGTACGTGTTAGGGTTAGGGTACGGTTTAGGGTTAGGGTTACGGTTAGGGTTAGGGTACGTGTTAGGGTTAGGGTTAGGGTACGGGTTAGGGTTAGGGTAGGGTTAGGGTTAGGGTTAGGGTACGGGTTAGGGTTAGGGTTAGGGTTAGGGTACGGGTTAGGGTCAGGGTACAGGTTAGGGTTAGGGTTAGGGTAAGGTTTAGATTTAGGGTTAGGCTTAGTGTTAGGGTTACGGTACGGTTTAGGGTTAGGGTACGGGTTACGTTAGGGTTTGGGTTATGTTTAGGATTAGGGTTAGGGTACGGTTTAGGTTTCGGGTTACGGTTAGTGTTAGGGTTAGGGTACGGGTTAGGGTTAGGGTTAGGGGTAGGGTTAGGTTACGGTTTAGGGTTCGGGTTAGGGTTAGGGTTAGGGTACGTGGTAGGGTTAGGGTACGGGTTAGGGTTAGGGTACAGGTTAGGGTTAGGATTAGGGTACGGATTAGGGTTTGGGTTAGGGTTAGGGTACGTGTTAGGGTTAGGGTTAGGGTACGGGTTAGGGTTAGGGTTAGGCTTAGGGTTAGCCTTAGGGTACGGTTTAGGGTTAGGGTACAGGTTAGGGTTAGGGTTAGGGTACGGGTTAGGGTTTGGGTTAGGGTTAGGGTATGTGTTAGGGTTAGGGTTAGGGTTAGGGTTAAGGGTTAGGGTTAGGGTTAGGGTTAGGGTTAGGGTTAGG
>JAVLSZ010000035.1:6282500-6292500 GCA_032313775.1 Urocyon cinereoargenteus
GGCCCGGGTTAGGGTTAGGGTTAGGGTTAGGGTTAGGGTTAGGGGTTGGGGGTTAGTGTTAGGGTTAGGGTTAGGGTTAGGGGTTAGGGTTAGGGTTAGGGTACGGGTTAGGTTTAGGATACGGGTTAGGGTTAAGGTACGGGTTAGGGCCCGGGTTAGGGTTAGGGTTAGGGTTAGGGTTAGTGTACGGTTTAGGGTTAGTGTTAGGGTTAGGTTTAGGATTAGGGTTAGGGTTAGGGTTAGGGTACGGGTTAGGTTTAGGGTTAGGGGTTAGGGTTAGGGTACGGGTGAGGGTTAGGGTGAGGGTACGGGTTAGGGTTAGGGTTAGGGTACGGGTTAGGGTTAGGGTTAGGGTTAGGTTTAGGATTAGGGTTAGGGTTATGGTTAGGGTAAGGGTTAGGGTTAGGGTTAGGGGTTAGGGTTAGGGTACGTGTTAGGGTACGGGTTAGGGTTAGTGTTAGGTTTAGGGTTAGGGTACAGGTTAGGATTAGGGTTAGGGTTAGTGTTAGGGTTAAAGAATGGGTTAGGGTTAGGGTTAGGATTAGGGTTAGGATTAGGGTTAGGGTACGGTTTAGGTTTAGGGTAAGGGTTAGTGTTAGGGTACGGGTTAGGGTACGGGTTAGGGTTAGGGTACGGGTTAGGGTACGGTTTAGGTTTAGGGTTAGGGTTAGGGTTAGGGTACGGGTTAGGGTTAGGGTTAGGGTTAGGGTTAGGGTTAGGGTTACGGGACGGGTTAGGTTACGGGTTAGGGTACTGGTTAGTGTTAGGGTACGGATTAGGCTTAGGTTTAGGGTTAGGGTTAGGGTGCGGTTTAGGGTTCGGGTTACGGTTAGGGTTAGGGTTAGGGTACGGGTTAGGGTTAGGGTTAGGGTTAGGTTATGGGTTAGGGTTAGGGTTAGGTTTAGGTTTAGGGTTAGGGTTAGGGTACGGGTTATGGTTAGGGTTAGGTTTAGGTTTAGGGTTAGGGTTAGGGTACGGTTTAGGGTTAGGGTTAGGGGTTAGGGTTAGGGTTAGGGTTAGGTTTAGGGTTAGGGTTAGGGTACGGGTTAGGGTTAGTGTTAGGGTTAGGGTTAGGGTCAGGGTTAGGGGTTAGGGTTAGTGTTAGGGTTAGGGTACGGGTTAGGGTTAGGGTTAGGGTACGGTTTAGGGTTAGGGTACTGGTTAGTGTTAGGGTTAGGGTTAGGGTAAGCGTTAGGGTACGGGTTAGGGTTAGGGTTAGGGTTAGGGTTAGGGTTAGGGTCCTGGTTAGGGTTAGTGTTAGGGTACTGTTTAGGGTTAGGGTACGGGTTAGGGTTAGGATACGGGTTAGGGTTAGGGTTAGGGTACGTGTTAGGGTTAGGGTTAGGGGTTAGGGTTAGGGTTAGGGTTAAGGTACGGGTTAGGGTTAGGGTACGGGTTAGGGTTAGGGTTAGGGTTAGGGTTAGGGTTAGGGTACGGGTTAGGGTCAGGGTACAGGTTAGGGTTAGGGTTAGGGTACGGTTTAGGGTTAGGTTTAGGGGTTAGGGTTAGGGTTAGGGCACGGTTTAGGGTTAGGGTACCGGTTAGGGTTAGGATTATGGTTAGGGTTAGGGTTAGGGTTAGGAAAGGGTTAGGGTTAGGGTTAGCGTTAGGGTTAGGGTACGGGTTAGGGTTAGGGTTTGGGTACGGGTTAGGGTTAGGGTCAGAGTTAGGGTTAGGGTTAGGGGTTAGTGTTAGGGTTAGGGTTAGGGTTTGGGTTAGGTTACGGGTTAGGGTACGCGTTAGGTTTAGGGCACGGGTTAGTGTTAGTGTTAGGGTTAGGGTTAGGGTTAGGGTACGGGTTAGGGTTAGGGTACGGGTTAGGGTACGGTTTACGGTTAGGGTACGGGTTAGGTTTAGGGTTAGGGGTTAGGGTTAGGGTTAGGGTGAGGGTTAAGGTTAGGGTACGGGTTAGGGTTAGGGTTAGGGTTTGGGTTAGGGTCAGGTTTAGGGGTTAGGTTTAGTGTTAGGGTTAGGGTACGGGTTAGGGTTAGGGTACGGGTTAGGTTTAGGGTACGGGTTAGGGTTAGGGTTAGGGTACGGGTTAGGGTTAGGGTTAGGGTACGTGTTAGGGTTAGGGTTAGTGTTAGGGTTAGGGTACGGATTCGGTTTAGGGTTAGGGTTAGGGTTAGTTTTAGGGTTAGCGTACGGGTTAGGGTTAGGGTTAGGGTACGGGTTAGGGTTAGTGTACGGGTTAGGGTTAGGGTTAGGGTAGGGGTTATGGTTAGGGTTAGGGTTTGGGTTAGGGTTACGGTTAGGTTTAGGGTGAGAGTACGGGTTAGGTTTCGGGTTAGGGTTAGGGTTAGGGTTCGGGTTAGAGTTAGGGTACGGTTTAGGGTTAGGGTACGGTTTAGGGTTAGGTTTAGGGTAGGGGTTAGGTTTAGGGTTAGGGTTAGGGTTCTCGTTAGGGTTAGGGTTAGGTTTAGGGTGAGAGTACGGGTTAGGGTTCGGGTTAGGGTTAGGGTTAGGGTACGGGTTAGAGTTAGGGTACGGGTTAGGGTTAGGGTTAGGGTACTGGTTAGGGTACGGGTTAGGGTACGGGTTAGTGTTAGGGTTAGGGTTAGGGTACGGGTTAGGGTTAGGGTTAGGTTTAGGGTACGGTTTAGGGTTAGGGTTAGGGGTTAGGGTTAGGGTATGGGTTAGGGTTAGGGTTAGGATTAGGGTTAGGGTTAGAGTACAGGTTAGGGTTAGGGTACGGGTTAGGGATAGGTTTAGGGTACGGGTTAGGGTTAGGGTTAGGGTTAGGGTTAGGGTTATGGGTTAGGTGTTAGGGTTAGGTTTAGGTTTAGGGTTAAGGTACGGGATAGTGTACGAGTTAGGGATAGGGTTAGGGTTAGTGTACGGGTTAGGGTTAGTGTTAGGGTTAGGGTTAGTGTTAGGTTACGGGTTAGGGTTAGGGTTAGGGTAAGGGTTAGTGTACGGGTTAGGGTTAGGGTTAGGGTTAGGGTTAGGTTTAGTGTACGGGTTAGGGTTAGGGTTAGGGTACTGGTTAGGGTACGGGTTAGGGTTGGGGTACGGGTTAGGGTACGGGTTAGGGTACGGGTTAGGGTACGGGTTAGGGTTAGGGTTAGGGTACGGGATAGGGTTAGGGTACGGGTTAGGGTTAGGGTACGGGTTAGGGTTAGGTTTAGGGTTAGGGTTAGGGTTAGGGTTAGGGTACGGTTTAGGTTTAGGGTACGGGTTAGGGTTAGGGTTATTGTACGGGTTAGGGTTAGGGTTAGGGGTTAGGGTTAGGTTTAGGGTTAGGGTACGGTTTAGGGTTAGGGTTAGGGGTTAGGGTTAGGGTTAGGGTTAGGGTACGGTTTAGGTTTAGGGTTCGGGTTAGTGTTAGGGTTATTGTACGGGTTAGCGTTAGGGTTAGGGTACGGGTTAGGGTTAGTGTTAGGGTTAGGGTTAGGGTTAGCGTACGGGTTAGTGTTAGGGTTAGGTTTAGGGTTAGGTTTAGGGTACGGGTTAGGTTTTGGGTACGGGTTAGGGTTAGGGTTAGGGTTAGGGTTAGGGTTAGGGTTAGGGTATGGGTTAGGGCTAGGTTTAGGGTTAGGGTTAGGGTCAGGGTTAGGGGTTAGGGTTAGGGTTAGGGTTAGGGGACGGGTTAGGTTTAGGGTACGGGTTAGGTTTAGGGTACGGTTTAGGGTTAGGTTTAGGGTACGGGTTAGGGTTAGGGTTAGGGTACGTGTTAGGGTTAGGGTTAGGGTTAGGGTTAGGGTTAGGGTTCGAGGTTAGGTTTAGGGATAGGGTTAGGGTTAGGATTAGGGTACGGGTTAGGGTACGGGTTAGGGTTAGGTTTAGGGTTAGGGTATGGGTTAGGGTTAGGGTTAGGGTACGTTTTAGGGTAAGGGTTAGGGTACTGGATAGGGTTAGGGTACTGTTTAGGATTAGGGTTAGGTTTAGGTTTAGGGTACGGTTTAGGGTTAGGGTTAGGGTTCGGGTTAGGGTTAGGGTTAGGGTTCGGTTTAGGGTTAGGGTTAGGGTACGGGTTAGGGTTAGGGTACGAGTTAGGTTTAGGGTTAGGGTTAGGGTTAGTGTTAGGGTTAGGTTACGGGTTAGGGTTAGGGTTAGGCTTAGGGTACTGGTTAGGGTTAGGATACGGGTTAGGGTTAGGGTAAGGGTAGGGGTTAGGGTTAGGTTTAGGGTTAGGTTTAGGGTACGGGTTATGGTTAGGGTTAGTTTTAGGGTTAGGGTTAGGGTTAGAGTACGGTTTAGGGTTAGGGTTAGGGTACGTGTTAGGGTTAGGGTACGGGTTAGGGTTAGGGTTAGGGTTAGCGTTAGGTTACGGGTTAGGGTTAGGGTTAGGGTTAGGGTACGTGTTAGGGTTAGGGTACGGGTTAGGTTTAGGGTACGTGTTAGGGTTGGGTACGGGTTAGGGTTAGGGTACGGGTTAGGGTTAGGGTTAGGGTTAGGGTACGGGTTAGGGTTAGGGTACGGGTTAGGGTTAGAGTTAGGGTACGGGTTAGGGTTAGATTATGGGTTAGTTTTAGGGTACGGGTTAGGGTTAGGGTTAGTCTACGGGTTAGGGTTAGGGTTAGGGTACGTGTTAGGGTTAGGGTTAGGGTTAGGGTTAGGGTTAGAGGTTAGGGTTAGGGATAGGGTTAGGGTTAGGTTTAGGGTACGGGTTAAGGTACGGGTTAGGGTTAGGTTTAGTGTTAGGTTATGGGTTAGGGTTAGGGTACGTTTTAGGTTTAGGGTTAGGGTACGGGTTAGGGTTAGGTTACTGTTTAGGGTTAGGGTTAGGCTTAGGGTTAGGGTACGGGTTAGGGTTAGGGTTAGGGTACGTGTTAGGTTTAGGGTTAGGGTTAGGGTTAGGGTATGGGTTAGGGTTAGGGTTAGGGTACGGGTTAGGGTTAGGGTATGGGTTATGTTTAGGGTTAGGGTTAGGGTTAGTGTTAGGGTTAGGGTACGGGTTAGGGTTAGGGTTAGGGTTAGGGTACGGGTTAGGGTTAGGGTACGGGTTAGGGTTAGGGTTAGGGTAGGGGTTTGGGTTAGGGGTAGGTTTAGGGTTAGGGTACGGGTTATGGTTAGGGTTAGGTTTAGGGTTAGGTTTAGCTTTAGGGTACGTGTTAGGGTTAGGGTTAGGGTTAGGGTACGGGTTAGGGTTAGGTTTAGGGTACGGGTTAGGGTTAGGGTACGGGTTAGGGTAAGGGTCGGGTTAGGGTTAGGGTTAGGGTTAGGGTTAGGGTTAGGGTTAGCTTTAGGTTTAGGGTTAGGGTTAGGGTACGGGTTATGGTTAGGGTTAGGTTTAGGTTTAGGGTTAGGGTTAGGGTACGGTTTAGGGTTAGGGTTAGGGGTTAGGGTTAGGGTTAGGGTTAGGTTTAGGGTTAGGGTTAGGGTACGGGTTAGGGTTAGTGTTAGGGTTAGGGTTAGGGTCAGGGTTAGGGGTTAAGGTTAGTGTTAGGGTTAGGGTACGGGTTAGGGTTAGGGTTAGGGTACGGTTTAGGGTTAGGGTACTGGTTAGTGTTAGGGTTAGGGTTAAGGTTAGCGTTAGGGTACGGGTTAGGGTTAGGGTTAGGGTTAGGGTTAGGGTTAGGGTACTGGTTAGGGTTAGGGTTAGGGTACTGTTTAGGGTTAGGGTACGGGTTAGGGTTAGGATACGGGTTAGGGTTAGGGTTAGGGTACGTGTTAGGTTTAGGGTTAGGGGTTAGGGTTAGGGTTAGGGTTAAGGTACGGGTTAGGGTTAGGGTACGGGTTAGGGTTAGGGTTAGGGTTAGGGTTAGGGTACGGGTTAGGGTCAGGGTACAGGTTAGGGTTAGGGTTAGGGTACGGTTTAGGGTTAGGTTTAGGGGTTAGGGTTAGGGTTAGGGCACGGTTTAGGGTTAGGGTACCGGTTAGGGTTAGGATTATGGTTAGGGTTAGGTTTATGGTTAGGAAAGGGTTAGGGTTAGGGTTAGCGTTAGGGTTAGGGTACGGGTTAGGGTTAGGGTTTGGGTACGGGTTAGGGTTAGGGTCAGGGTTAGGGTTAGGGTTAGGGGTTAGTGTTAGGGTTAGGGTTAGGGTTTGGGTTAGGTTACGGGTTAGGGTACGCGTTAGGTTTAGGGCACGGGTTAGTGTTAGTGTTAGGGTTAGGGTTAGGGTTAGGGTACGGTTTAGGGTTAGGGTACGGGTTAGGGTACGGGTTACGGTTAGGGTACGGGTTAGGGTTAGGGTTAGGGGTTAGGGTTAGGGTTAGGGTGAGGGTTAAGGTTAGGGTACGGGTTAGGGTTAGGGTTAGGGTTTGGGTTAGGGTCAGGTTTAGGGGTTAGGTTTAGTGTTAGGGTTAGGGTACGGGTTAGGGTTAGGGTACGGGTTAGGTTTAGGGTACGGGTTAGGGTTAGGGTTAGGGTTAGGTTTAGGATTAGGGTTAGGGTTATGGTTAGGGTACGGTTTAGGGTTAGGGTTAGGGTACGGGTTAGAGTTAGGGTACGGGTTAGGGTTAGGGTTAGGGTACGGGTTAGGTTTAGGGTTAGGGTACGGTTTAGGGTACGGGTTAGGGTATGGGTTAGTGGTTGGGTTATGGTTAGGGTACGGGTTAGGGTTAGGGTTAGGGGTTAGGGTTAGGGTACGGGTTAGGGTTAGGTTTAGGGTTAGGGTACGGGTTAGGGTTAGGGTTAGGGTTAGTGTTAGGGTTAAGGTACGGGTTAGGTTTAGGGTTAAGTTTAGGGTTAGGGTTAGGTTTAGGGTTTAGGGGTTAGGGTTAGAGTTAGGGTTAGGGTAAGGGTACGGGTTAGGTTTAGTGTTAGGCTTAGTGTTAGGGTTAGGGTACGGGTTATGGTTAGGGTTAGGGTTAGGGTTAGGAATTAGGGTTAGGGTTAGGGTACGGTTTAGGGTTAGGGTTTGGGTTAGGGTTAGGGTACGGGTTAGGGCCCGGGTTAGGGTTAGGGTTAGGGTTAGGGTTAGGGTTAGGGGTTGGGGGTTAGTGTTAGGGTTAGGGTTAGGGTTAGGGGTTAGGGTTAGGGTTAGGGTACGGGTTAGGTTTAGGATACGGGTTAGGGTTAAGGTACGGGTTAGGGCCCGGGTTAGGGTTAGGGTTAGGGTTAGGGTTAGTGTACGGTTTAGGGTTAGTGTTAGGGTTAGGTTTAGGATTAGGGTTAGGGTTAGGGTTAGGGTACGGGTTAGGTTTAGGGTTAGGGGTTAGGGTTAGGGTACGGGTGAGGGTTAGGGTGAGGGTACGGGTTAGGGTTAGGGTTAGGGTACGGGTTAGGGTTAGGGTTAGGGTTAGGTTTAGGATTAGGGTTAGGGTTATGGTTAGGGTAAGGGTTAGGGTTAGGGTTAGGGGTTAGGGTTAGGGTACGTGTTAGGGTACGGGTTAGGGTTAGTGTTAGGTTTAGGGTTAGGGTACAGGTTAGGATTAGGGTTAGGGTTAGTGTTAGGGTTAAAGAATGGGTTAGGGTTAGGGTTAGGATTAGGGTTAGGATTAGGGTTAGGGTACGGTTTAGGTTTAGGGTAAGGGTTAGTGTTAGGGTACGGGTTAGGGTACGGGTTAGGGTTAGGGTACGGGTTAGGGTACGGTTTAGGTTTAGGGTTAGGGTTAGGGTTAGGGTACGGGTTAGGGTTAGGGTTAGGGTTAGGGTTAGGGTTAGGGTTACGGGACGGGTTAGGTTACGGGTTAGGGTACTGGTTAGTGTTAGGGTACGGATTAGGCTTAGGTTTAGGGTTAGGGTTAGGGTGCGGTTTAGGGTTCGGGTTACGGTTAGGGTTAGGGTTAGGGTACGGGTTAGGGTTAGGGTTAGTGTTAGGTTATGGGTTAGGGTTAGGGTTAGGTTTAGGTTTAGGGTTAGGGTTAGGGTACGGGTTATGGTTAGGGTTAGGTTTAGGTTTAGGGTTAGGGTTAGGGTACGGTTTAGGGTTAGGGTTAGGGGTTAGGGTTAGGGTTAGGGTTAGGTTTAGGGTTAGGGTTAGGGTACGGGTTAGGGTTAGTGTTAGGGTTAGGGTTAGGGTCAGGGTTAGGGGTTAGGGTTAGTGTTAGGGTTAGGGTACGGGTTAGGGTTAGGGTTAGGGTACGGTTTAGGGTTAGGGTACTGGTTAGTGTTAGGGTTAGGGTTAGGGTAAGCGTTAGGGTACGGGTTAGGGTTAGGGTTAGGGTTAGGGTTAGGGTTAGGGTCCTGGTTAGGGTTAGTGTTAGGGTACTGTTTAGGGTTAGGGTACGGGTTAGGGTTAGGATACGGGTTAGGGTTAGGGTTAGGGTACGTGTTAGGGTTAGGGTTAGGGGTTAGGGTTAGGGTTAGGGTTAAGGTACGGGTTAGGGTTAGGGTACGGGTTAGGGTTAGGGTTAGGGTTAGGGTTAGGGTTAGGGTACGGGTTAGGGTCAGGGTACAGGTTAGGGTTAGGGTTAGGGTACGGTTTAGGGTTAGGTTTAGGGGTTAGGGTTAGGGTTAGGGCACGGTTTAGGGTTAGGGTACCGGTTAGGGTTAGGATTATGGTTAGGGTTAGGGTTAGGGTTAGGAAAGGGTTAGGGTTAGGGTTAGCGTTAGGGTTAGGGTACGGGTTAGGGTTAGGGTTTGGGTACGGGTTAGGGTTAGGGTCAGAGTTAGGGTTAGGGTTAGGGGTTAGTGTTAGGGTTAGGGTTAGGGTTTGGGTTAGGTTACGGGTTAGGGTACGCGTTAGGTTTAGGGCACGGGTTAGTGTTAGTGTTAGGGTTAGGGTTAGGGTTAGGGTACGGGTTAGGGTTAGGGTACGGGTTAGGGTACGGTTTACGGTTAGGGTACGGGTTAGGTTTAGGGTTAGGGGTTAGGGTTAGGGTTAGGGTGAGGGTTAAGGTTAGGGTACGGGTTAGGGTTAGGGTTAGGGTTTGGGTTAGGGTCAGGTTTAGGGGTTAGGTTTAGTGTTAGGGTTAGGGTACGGGTTAGGGTTAGGGTACGGGTTAGGTTTAGGGTACGGGTTAGGGTTAGGGTTAGGGTACGGGTTAGGGTTAGGGTTAGGGTACGTGTTAGGGTTAGGGTTAGTGTTAGGGTTAGGTTTAGAGGTTAGGGTTATGGACAGGGTTAGGGTTAGGATTAGGGTACGGGTTAGGGTACGGTTTAGGGTTAGGTTTAGGTTTAGGGTATGGGTTAGGGTTAGGGATAGGGTACGTTTTAGGGTTAGGGTTAGGGTATGGGTTAGGGTTAGGCTATTGTTTAGGGTTATGGTTAGGTTTAGGGTTAGGGTACTTGTTAGGGTTAGGGTTGGGGACGTGTTAGGGTTAGTGTTAGTGTTAGGGTTAGGGTACGGGTTAGGGTTAGGGTAGGGTACGGGTTAGGTTTAGGGTACGGTTTAGGTTTAGGGTTAGGGTTAGGGTTAGTGTTAGGGTTAGATTACGGGTTAGGGTTCGGGTTAGGGTACGGGTTAGGGTTAGGGTACGGGTTAGGGTTAGGGTTAGGGTAGGGGTTAGAGTTAGGGTTAGGGTTAGGGTACGGGTTAGGGTTAGGGCACGGGTTAGTGTTAGGGTTAGGGTTAGGGTTAGGTTTAGGGTACGGGTTAGGGTTAGGGGACGGGTTAGGGTTACTGTTAGGGTTAGGATTAGGGTTAGGGTAAGGGTTTGGTTTAGGGTAAGGGTTAGGGTTAGGGTACAGGTTAGGGTACGGTTTAGGGTTAGGCTTAGGGTTAGGGTTAGGGTACGGTTTAGGGTTAGGGTTAGGGCTAGGGTTAGGGTTAGGGTACGGGTTAGGGTACGGGTTAGGGTAGGGGTTAAGTTTAGGGTACGGTTTAGGGTTAGGGTTAGGGTTAAAGTTAGGGTTAGGGTGCGGTTAGGGTTCGGGTTAGGGTTAGGGTTAGGGTTAGGGTTAGGGTACGGGTTATGGTTAGGGTTAGGGTTAGGGTTAGGGTACGGGTTAGGGTTAGGGTTAGGTTTAATGTTAGGGTACGTTTTAGGGTTAGGGTTAGGGTACGGGTTAGGGTTAGGGTACGGGTTAGGGTAAGGGTACGGGTTAGGGTTAGGTTTAGGGTACGGGTTAGGGTTAGGGTACTGGTTAGGGTACGGGTTAGTGTTAGGGTAAGGGTTAGGGTTAGGATATGGGTTAGGATTAGGGTTAGGGTACGGGTTAGGGTTAGGGTT
>JAVLSZ010000035.1:6295000-6312500 GCA_032313775.1 Urocyon cinereoargenteus
GTTTAGGGTTAGGGTACAGGTTAGGGTTAGGGTTAGGGTACGGGTTAGGGTTTGGGTTAGGGTTAGGGTATGTGTTAGGGTTAGGGTTAGGGTTAGGGTTAAGGGTTAGGGTTAGGGTTAGGGTTAGGGTTAGGGTTAGGGTTAGTGTACGGGTTAGGGTACGGGTTAGGGTTAGTGTTAGGGTTAGTGTTAGGGTACGTGGTAGGTTTAGGATTAGGGTACGGTTTAGGTTTATGGTACGGTTTAGGGTTAGGGTTAGGGTACGGGTTAGGTTTAGGGATAGGGTACGTGTTAGGGTTAGGGTACGGTTTAGGGTTAGGGTTACGGTTAGGGTTAGGGTACGTGTTAGGGTTAGGGTTAGTGTACGGGTTAGGGTTAGGGTAGGGTTAGGGTTAGGGTTAGGGTACGGATTCGGTTTAGGGTTAGGGTTAGGGTTAGTTTTAGGGTTAGCGTACGGGTTAGGGTTAGGGTTAGGGTACGGGTTAGGGTTAGTGTACGGGTTAGGGTTAGGGTTAGGGTAGGGGTTATGGTTAGGGTTAGGGTTTGGGTTAGGGTTACGGTTAGGTTTAGGGTGAGAGTACGGGTTAGGTTTCGGGTTAGGGTTAGGGTTAGGGTTCGGGTTAGAGTTAGGGTACGGTTTAGGGTTAGGGTACGGTTTAGGGTTAGGTTTAGGGTAGGGGTTAGGTTTAGGGTTAGGGTTAGGGTTCTCGTTAGGGTTAGGGTTAGGTTTAGGGTGAGAGTACGGGTTAGGGTTCGGGTTAGGGTTAGGGTTAGGGTACGGGTTAGAGTTAGGGTACGGGTTAGGGTTAGGGTTAGGGTACTGGTTAGGGTACGGGTTAGGGTACGGGTTAGTGTTAGGGTTAGGGTTAGGGTACGGGTTAGGGTTAGGGTTAGGTTTAGGGTACGGTTTAGGGTTAGGGTTAGGGGTTAGGGTTAGGGTATGGGTTAGGGTTAGGGTTAGGATTAGGGTTAGGGTTAGAGTACAGGTTAGGGTTAGGGTACGGGTTAGGGATAGGTTTAGGGTACGGGTTAGGGTTAGGGTTAGGGTTAGGGTTAGGGTTATGGGTTAGGTGTTAGGGTTAGGTTTAGGTTTAGGGTTAAGGTACGGGATAGTGTACGAGTTAGGGATAGGGTTAGGGTTAGTGTACGGGTTAGGGTTAGTGTTAGGGTTAGGGTTAGTGTTAGGTTACGGGTTAGGGTTAGGGTTAGGGTAAGGGTTAGTGTACGGGTTAGGGTTAGGGTTAGGGTTAGGGTTAGGTTTAGTGTACGGGTTAGGGTTAGGGTTAGGGTACTGGTTAGGGTACGGGTTAGGGTTGGGGTACGGGTTAGGGTACGGGTTAGGGTACGGGTTAGGGTACGGGTTAGGGTTAGGGTTAGGGTACGGGATAGGGTTAGGGTACGGGTTAGGGTTAGGGTACGGGTTAGGGTTAGGTTTAGGGTTAGGGTTAGGGTTAGGGTTAGGGTACGGTTTAGGTTTAGGGTACGGGTTAGGGTTAGGGTTATTGTACGGGTTAGGGTTAGGATTAGGGGTTAGGGTTAGGGTTAGGGTTAGGGTACGGTTTAGGGTTAGGGTTAGGGGTTAGGGTTAGGGTTAGGGTTAGGGTACGGTTTAGGTTTAGGGTACGGGTTAGTGTTAGGGTTATTGTACGGGTTAGCGTTAGGGTTAGGGTACGGGTTAGGGTTAGTGTTAGGGTTAGGGTTAGGGTTAGCGTACGGGTTAGTGTTAGGGTTAGGTTTAGGGTTAGGTTTAGGGTACGGGTTAGGTTTTGGGTACGGGTTAGGGTTAGGGTTAGGGTTAGGGTTAGGGTTAGGGTTAGGGTATGGGTTAGGGCTAGGTTTAGGGTTAGGGTTAGGGTCAGGGTTAGGGGTTAGGGTTAGGGTTAGGGTTAGGGGACGGGTTAGGTTTAGGGTACGGGTTAGGTTTAGGGTACGGTTTAGGGTACGGTTTAGGGTACGGGTTAGGGTTAGGGTTAGGGTACGTGTTAGGGTTAGGGTTAGGGTTAGGGTTAGGGTTAGGGTTCGAGGTTAGGTTTAGGGATAGGGTTAGGGTTAGGATTAGGGTACGGGTTAGGGTACGGGTTAGGGTTAGGTTTAGGGTTAGGGTATGGGTTAGGGTTAGGGTTAGGGTACGTTTTAGGGTTAGGGTTAGGGTACTGGATAGGGTTAGGGTACTGTTTAGGATTAGGGTTAGGTTTAGGTTTAGGGTACGGTTTAGGGTTAGGGTTAGGGTTCGGGTTAGGGTTAGGGTTAGGGTTCGGTTTAGGGTTAGGGTTAGGGTACGGGTTAGGGTTAGGGTACGAGTTAGGTTTAGGGTTAGGGTTAGGGTTAGTGTTAGGGTTAGGTTACGGGTTAGGGTTAGGGTTAGGCTTAGGGTACTGGTTAGGGTTAGGATACGGGTTAGGGTTAGGGTAAGGGTAGGGGTTAGGGTTAGGTTTAGGGTTAGGTTTAGGGTACGGGTTATGGTTAGGGTTAGTTTTAGGGTTAGGGTTAGGGTTAGAGTACGGTTTAGGGTTAGGGTTAGGGTACGTGTTAGGGTTAGGGTACGGGTTAGGGTTAGGGTTAGGGTTAGCGTTAGGTTACGGGTTAGGGTTAGGGTTAGGGTTAGGGTACGTGTTAGGGTTAGGGTACGGGTTAGGTTTAGGGTACGTGTTAGGGTTGGGTACGGGTTAGGGTTAGGGTACGGGTTAGGGTTAGGGTTAGGGTTAGGGTACGGGTTAGGGTTAGGGTACGGGTTAGGGTTAGAGTTAGGGTACGGGTTAGGGTTAGATTATGGGTTAGTTTTAGGGTACGGGTTAGGGTTAGGGTTAGTCTACGGGTTAGGGTTAGGGTTAGGGTACGTGTTAGGGTTAGGGTTAGGGATAGGGTTAGGGTTAGAGGTTAGGGTTAGGGATAGGGTTAGGGTTAGGTTTAGGGTACGGGTTAAGGTACGGGTTAGGGTTAGGTTTAGTGTTAGGTTATGGGTTAGGGTTAGGGTACGTTTTAGGTTTAGGGTTAGGGTACGGGTTAGGGTTAGGTTACTGTTTAGGGTTAGGGTTAGGCTTAGGGTTAGGGTACGGGTTAGGGTTAGGGTTAGGGTACGTGTTAGGTTTAGGGTTAGGGTTAGGGTTAGGGTATGGGTTAGGGTTAGGGTTAGGGTACGGGTTAGGGTTAGGGTATGGGTTATGTTTAGGGTTAGGGTTAGGGTTAGTGTTAGGGTTAGGGTACGGGTTAGGGTTAGGGTTAGGGTTAGGGTACGGGTTAGGGTTAGGGTACGGGTTAGGGTTAGGGTTAGGGTAGGGGTTTGGGTTAGGGGTAGGTTTAGGGTTAGGGTACGGGTTATGGTTAGGGTTAGGTTTAGGGTTAGGTTTAGCTTTAGGGTACGTGTTAGGGTTAGGGTTAGGGTTAGGGTACGGGTTAGGGTTAGGTTTAGGGTACGGGTTAGGGTTAGGGTACGGGTTAGGGTAAGGGTCGGGTTAGGGTTAGGGTTAGGGTTAGGGTTAGGGTTAGGGTTAGCGTACGGGTTAGGGTTAGGGTTAGTTTTAGGGTTAGGGTCAGGGTACGGGTTAGGGTTAGGGTACGGGTTAGTGTTAGGGTTAGGTTTAGGGTTAGGAATGGGTTAGGGTTAGGGTTAGCGTTAGGGTTAGGGTACGGGTTAGGGTAGGGTTAGGGTACGGGTTAGGGTTAGGGTTAGGGTTTGGGTTAGGGTTTAGGGGTTAGTGTTAGGGTTAGGGTTAGGGTACGGGTTAGGGATAGGGTTAGGTTTAGGGTTAGGGTTAGGGTTAGGTTACGGGTTAGGGTTAGGGTTAGGGTTAGGGTACGGGTTAGGGTTAGGGTACGGGTTAGGGTTAGGGTTAGGGTTAGTGTTAGCGTTAGGGTACGGGTTAGGGTTAGGGTTAGGGTTAGGGTTAGGGTTAGGGTATGGGTTAGGGTTAGGTTTAGGGTACGGGTTAGGGTTAGGGTATGGGTTAGGGTTAGGGTACGGGTTAGGGTTAGGGTTAGGGTACGGGTTAGGTTTAGGGTTAGGGGTTAGGGTTAGGGTTAGGGTTAGGGTTAGCATACGGGTTAGGGTTAGGGTTAGTTTTAGGGTTAGGGTTAGGTTACGGGTTAGGGTTAGGGTACGGGTTATGGTTAGGGTTAGGGTTAGGGTTAGGGATTAGGGTTAGGGTTAGGGTACGGTTTAGGGTTAGGGTTTGGGTTAGGGTTAGGGTACGGTTAGGGCCCGGGCTAGGGTTAGGGTTAGGGCTAGGGTTAGGGGTTAGGGGTTAGTGTTAGGGTTAGGGTTAGGGTTAGGGGTTAGGGTTAGGGTTAGGGTACGGGTTAGGTTTTAGGATACGGGTTAGGGTTAAGGTACGGGTTAGGGCCCGGGTTAGGGTTAGGGTTAGGGTTAGGGTTAGTGTACGGTTTAGGGTTAGTGTTAGGGTTAGGTTTAGGATTAGGGTTAGGGTTAGGGTTAGGGTACGGGTTAGGTTTAGGGTTAGGGGTTAGGGTTAGGGTACGGGTTAGGGTTAGGGTGAGGGTACGGGTTAGGGTTAGGGTTAGGGTACGGGTTAGGGTTAGGGTTAGGGTTAGGTTTAGGATTAGGGTTAGGGTTATGGTTAGGGTAAGGGTTAGGGTTAGGGTTAGGGGTTAGGGTTAAGGTACGGGTTAGGGTACGGGTTAGGGTTAGGGTTAGGTTTAGGGTTAGGGTACAGGTTAGGATTAGGGTTAGGGTTAGTGTTAGGGTTAAAGAACGGGTTAGGGTTAGGGTTAGGATTAGGGTTAGGATTAGGGTTAGGGTACGGTTTAGGTTTAGGGTAAGGGTTAGGGTTAGGGTACGGGTTAGGGTACGGTTAGGGTTAGGGTACGGGTTAGGGTACGGTTTAGGTTTAGGGTTAGGGTTAGGGTTAGGGTACGGGTTAGGGTTAGGGTTAGGGTTAGGGTTAGGGTTACGGGACGGGTTAGGTTACGGGTTAGGGTACGGGTTAGTGTTAGGGTACGGATTAGGCTTAGGTTTAGGGTTAGGGTTAGGGTGCGGTTTAGGGTTCGGGTTACGGTTAGGGTTAGGGTTAGGGTTAGGGTACGTGTTAGGGTTAGGGTTAGGGTTAGGGTTAGGTTATGGGTTAGGGTTAGGGTTAGGTTTAGGTTTAGGGTTAGGGTTAGGGTACGGGTTATGGTTAGGGTTAGGTTTAGGTTTAGGGTTAGGGTTAGGGTACGGTTTAGGGTTAGGTTTAGGGGTTAGGGTTAGGGTTAGGGTTAGGTTTAGTTTTAGGGTTAGGGTACGGGTTAGGGTTAGTGTTAGGGTTAGGGTTAGGGTCAGGGTTAGGGGTTAGGGTTAGTGTTAGGGTTAGGGTACGGGTTAGGGTTAGGGTTAGGGTACGGTTTAGGGTTAGGGTACTGGTTAGTGTTAGGGTTAGGGTTAGGGTAAGCGTTAGGGTACGGGTTAGGGTTAGGGTTAGGGTTAGGGTTAGGGTCCTGGTTAGGGTTAGTGTTAGGGTACTGTTTAGGGTTAGGGTACGGGTTAGGGTTAGGATACGGGTTAGGGTTAGGGTTAGGGTACGTGTTAGGTTTAGGGTTAGGGGTTAGGGTTAGGGTTAGGGTTAAGGTACGGGTTAGGGTTAGGGTACGGGTTAGGGTTAGGGTTAGGTTTAGGGTTAGGGTACGGGTTAGGGTCAGGGTACAGGTTAGGGTTAGGGTTAGGGTACGGTTTAGGGTTAGGTTTAGGGGTTAGGGTTAGGGTTAGGGCACGGTTTAGGGTTAGGGTACCGGTTAGGGTTAGGATTATGTTTAGGGTTAGGGTTAGGGTTAGGAAAGGGTTAGGGTTAGGGTTAGCGTTAGGGTTAGGTTACGGGTTAGGGTTAGGGTTTGGGTACGGGTTAGGGTTAGGGTCAGAGTTAGGGTTAGGGTTAGGGGTTAGTGTTAGGGTTAGGGTTAGGGTTTGGGTTAGGTTACGGGTTAGGGTACGCGTTAGGTTTAGGGCACGGGTTAGTGTTAGTGTTAGGGTTAGGGTTAGGGTTAGGGTACGGGTTAGGGTTAGGGTACGGTTTAGGGTACGGTTTACGGTTAGGGTACGGGTTAGGGTTAGGGTTAGGGGTTAGGGTTAGGGTTAGGGTGAGGGTTAAGGTTAGGGAACGGGTTAGGGTTAGGGTTAGGGTTTGGGTTAGGGTCAGGTTTAGGGGTTAGGTTTAGTGTTAGGGTTAGGGTACGGGTTAGGGTTAGGGTACGGGTTAGGTTTAGGGTACGGGTTAGGGTTAGGGTTAGGGTACGGGTTAGGGTTAGGGTTAGGGTACGTGTTAGGGTTAGGGTTAGTGTTAGGGTTAGGTTTAGAGGTTAGGGTTATGGACAGGGTTAGGGTTAGGATTAGGGTACGGGTTAGGGTACGGTTTAGGGTTAGGTTTAGGTTTAGGGTATGGGTTAGGGTTAGGGATAGGGTACGTTTTAGGGTTAGGGTTAGGGTATGGGTTAGGGTTAGGCTATTGTTTAGGGTTATGGTTAGGTTTAGTGTTAGGGTACGGGTTAGGGTTAGGGTTGGGGACGTGTTAGGGTTAGTGTTAGGGTTAGGGTTAGGGTACGGGTTAGGGTTAGGGTAGGGTACGGGTTAGGTTTAGGGTACGGTTTAGGTTTAGGGTTAGGGTTAGGGTTAGTGTTAGGGTTAGATTACGGGTTAGGGTTCGGGTTAGGGTACGGGTTAGGGTTAGGGTACGGGTTAGGGTTAGGGTTAGGGTAGGGGTTAGAGTTAGGGTTAGGGTTAGGGTACGGGTTAGGGTTAGGGCACGGGTTAGTGTTAGGTTTAGGGTTAGGGTTAGGTTTAGGGTACGGGTTAGGGTTAGGGGACGGGTTAGGGTTACTGTTAGGGTTAGGATTAGGGTTAGGGTACGGGTTTGGTTTAGGGTAAGGTTTAGGGTTAGGGTACAGGTTAGGGTACGGTTTAGGGTTAGGCTTAGGGTTAGGGTTAGGGTACGGTTTAGGGTTAGGGTTAGGGCTAGGGTTAGGTTTAGGGTACGGGTTAGGGTACGGGTTAGGGTAGGGGTTAAGTTTAGGGTACGGTTTAGGGTTAGGGTTAGGGTTAAAGTTAGCGTTAGGGTGCGGTTAGGGTTCGGGTTAGGGTTAGGGTTAGGGTTAGGGTTAGGGTACGGGTTATGGTTAGGGTTAGGGTTAGGGTTAGGGTACGGGTTAGGGTTAGGGTTAGGTTTAATGTTAGGGTACGTTTTAGGGTTAGGGTTAGGGTACGGGTTAGGGTTAGGGTACGGGTTAGGGTAAGGGTACGGGTTAGGGTTAGGTATAGGGTACTGGTTAGGGTTAGGGTACTGGTTAGGGTACGGGTTAGTGTTAGGGTAAGGGTTAGGGTTAGGATACGGGTTAGGATTAGGGTTAGGGTACGGGTTAGGGTTAGGGTTAGGGTTAGGGTTAGGGTTAGGTTAGGGTTAGGGTTAGGGTTAGTGTACGGGTTAGGGTTAGGGTACGGGTTAGGTTTGGGTTAGGGTTAGGGTTAGGGTTAGCGTACGGGTTAGGGTTAGGGTTAGGCTTAGGGTTAGCGTTAGGGTGGGTAAGGGTTAGGGTACGGGTTAGGGTTAGGTTTAGGGTAAGGGTACGGTTTAGGGTTCGGGTAGAGTTAGGGTTAGGGTACGGGTTAGGGTTAGGGTTAGGTTTAGGGTTAGCTTACGGGTCAGGGTTAGGGTTAGGTACGTGGTAGGGTTAGGGTTAGGGTACGGGTTAGGGTTAGGGTACGGGTTAGGGTTAGGGTAGGGTACGGGTTAGGGTTAGGGTTAGGGTTAGGGTTAGGGTACGTGTTAGGGTTATGCTTAGGGTTAGGGTTATGGTTAGGGTTAAGGGTTAGGGTTAGGGTTAGGGTAAGGGTTAGGGTACGTGTTAGGGTTAGGGCACGGGTTAGTGTTAGGGTTAGGGTTAGGGTTAAGGTTAGGGTACGGGTTAGGGTTAGGGTACGGGTTAGGGTACGGGTTAGGGTTAGGGTACGGGTTAGGGTTAGGTTTAGGGATTAGGGTGAGGGTTAGGGATAGGGTTAGGTTTAGGGTACGGGTTAGGGTTAGGGTTAGGGTTAGGGTCAGGGTTAGGGGTTAGGGTTAGGGTTAGGGTTAGGGTACGGGTTAGGGTTAGGGTACGGGTTAGGTTTAGGGTACGGGTTAGGGTTAGGGTTATGTTTAGGTTAGGGTTAGGGTTAGGGTACGGGTTAGGGTTAGGGTTAGGGTTAGGGTTAGGGTTAGTGTTAGGGTACGGGTTAGGGTTAGGGTTAGGGTACGGGTTAGGTTTAGGGTACGGGTTAGGGTAAGCGTACGGGTTAGGGTTAGCGTTAGGGTACGTGTTAGAGTTAGGGTTAGGGGTTAGGGTTAGGGTTAGGGTTAGGGTACGGTTTAGGGTTAGGGTTAGGGGTTAGGGTTAGGGTTAGGTTTAGGGTTAGGGTTAGGGTACGGTTTAGGGTTAGTGTTAGGGTTAGGGTTAGGGTCAGGGTTAGGGGTTAGGGTTAGTGTTAGGGTTAGGGTACGGGTTAGGGTTAGGGTTAGGGTACGGGTTAGGGTTAGGGTACTGGTTAGTGTTAGGGTTAGGGTTATGGTTAGCGTTAGGGTACGGTTTAGGGTTAGGGTTAGGGTTAGGGTTAGGGTTAGGATACTGGTTGGGTTAGGGTTAGGGTACTGGTTAGGGTTAGGGTACGGGTTAGGGTTAGCGTACGGGTTAGGGTTAGGGTTAGGGTACGTGTTAGGGTTAGGGTTAGGGGTTAGGGTTAGGTTTAGGGTTAGGGTACGGGTTAGGGTTAGGGTACGGGTTAGGGTTAGAGTTAGGGTTAGGGTACGGGTTAGGGTCAGGGTACAGGTTAGGGTTAGGGTTAGGGTAAGGTTTAGATTTAGGGTTAGGCTTAGGGTTAGGGTTACGGTACGGTTTAGGGTTAGGGTACGGGTTACGTTAGGGTTTGGGTTATGTTTAGGATTAGGGTTAGGGTACGGTTTAGGTTTCGGGTTACGGTTAGTGTTAGGGTTAGGGTACGGGTTAGGGTTAGGTTTAGGGGTAGGGTTAGGTTACGGTTTAGGGTTCGGGTTAGGGTTAGGGTTAGGGTACGTGGTAGGGTTAGGGTACGGGTTAGGGTTAGGGTACAGGTTAGGGTTAGGATTAGGGTACGGATTAGGGTTTGGGTTAGGGTTAGGGTACGTGTTAGGGTTAGGGTTAGGGTACGGGTTAGGGTTAGGGTTAGGCTTAGGGTTAGCATTAGGGTACGGTTTAGGGTTAGGGTACAGGTTAGGGTTAGGGTTAGGGTACGGGTTAGGGTTTGGGTTAGGGTTAGGGTATGTGTTAGGGTTAGGGTTAGGGTTAGGGTTAAGGGTTAGGGTTAGGGTTAGGGTTAGGGTTAGGGTTAGTGTACGGGTTAGGGTACGGGTTAGGGTTAGTGTTAGGGTTAGTGTTAGGGTACGTGGTAGGTTTAGGATTAGGGTACGGTTTAGGTTTATGGTACGGTTTAGGGTTAGGGTTAGGGTACGGGTTAGGTTTAGGGATAGGGTACGTGTTAGGGTTAGGGTACGGTTTAGGGTTAGGCTTACGGTTAGGGTTAGGGTACGTGTTAGGGTTAGGGTTAGGGTACGGGTTAGGGTTAGGGTAGGGTTAGGGTTAGGGTTAGGGTACGGATTCGGGTTAGGGTTAGGGTTAGGGTTAGTTTTAGGGTTAGCGTACGGGTTAGGGTTAGGGTTAGGGTACGGGTTAGGGTTAGTGTACGGGTTAGGGTTAGGGTTAGGGTAGGGGTTATGGTTAGGGTTAGGGTTTGGGTTAGGGTTACGGTTAGGTTTAGGGTGAGAGTACGGGTTAGGTTTCGGGTTAGGGTTAGGGTTAGGGTTCGGGTTAGAGTTAGGGTACGGTTTAGGGTTAGGGTACGGTTTAGGGTTAGGTTTAGGGTAGGGGTTAGGTTTAGGGTTAGGGTTAGGGTTCTCGTTAGGGTTAGGGTTAGGTTTAGGGTGAGAGTACGGGTTAGGGTTCGGGTTAGGGTTAGGGTTAGGTTACGGGTTAGAGTTAGGGTACGGGTTAGGGTTAGGGTACTGGTTAGGGTACGGGTTAGGGTACGGATTAGTGTTAGGGTTAGGGTTAGGGTACGGGTTAGGGTTAGGGTTAGGTTTAGGGTACGGGTTAGGGTTAGGGTTAGGGGTTAGGGTTAGGGTATGGGTTAGGGTTAGGGTTAGGATTAGGGTTATTGTTAGAGTACAGGTTAGGGTTAGGGTACGGGTTCGGGATAGGTTTAGGGTACGGGTTAGGGTTAGGGTTAGGGTTAGGGTTAGGGTTATGGGTTAGGTGTTAGGGTTAGGTTTAGGTTTAGGGTTAAGGTACGGGATAGTGTACGAGTTAGGGATAGGGTTAGGGTTAGTGTACGGGTTAGGGTTAGTGTTAGGGTTAGGGTTAGGGTTAGGTTACGGGTTAGGGTTAGGGTTAGGGTAAGGGTTAGTGTACGGGTTAGGGTTAGGGTTAGGGTTAGGGTTAGGTTTAGTGTACGGGTTAGGGTTAGGGTTAGGGTACTGGTTAGGGTACGGGTTAGGGTTGGGGTACGGGTTAGGGTACGGGTTAGGGTACGGGTTAGGGTACGGGTTAGGGTTAGGGTTAGGGTACGGGATAGGGTTAGGGTACGGGTTAGGGTTAGGGTACGGGTTAGGGTTAGGTTTTAGGGTTAGGGTTAGGGTTAGGGTTAGGGTACGGTTTAGGTTTAGGGTACGGGTTAGGGTTAGGGTTATTGTACGGGTTAGGGTTAGGGTTAGGGGTTAAGGTTAGGGTTAGGGTTAGGGTACAGTTTAGGGTTAGGGTTAGGGGTTAGGGTTAGGGTTAGGGTACGGTTTAGGTTTAGGGTACGGGTTAGTGTTAGGTTATTGTACGGGTTAGCGTTAGGGTTAGGGTTCGGGTTAGGGTTAGTGTTAGGGTTAGGGTTAGGGTTAGCGTACGGGTTAGTGTTAGGGTTAGGGTTAGGTTTAGGGTTAGGTTTAGGGTACGGGTTAGGTTTTGGGTACGGGTTAGGGTTAGGGTTAGGGTTAGGGTTAGGTTTAGGGTTAGGGTATGGGTTAGTGCTAGGTTTAGGGTTAGGGTTAGGTTCAGGGTTAGGGGTTAGGGTTAGGGTTAGGGTTAGGGGACGGGTTAGGTTTAGGGTACGGGTTAGGTTTAGGGTACGGTTTAGGGTTAGGTTTAGGGTACGGGTTAGGGTTAGGGTTAGGGTACGTGTTAGGGTTAGGGTTAGGGTTAGGGTTAGGGTTCGAGGTTAGGTTTAGGGATAGGGTTAGGGTTAGGATTAGGGTACGGGTTAGGGTACGGGTTAGGGTTAGGTTTAGGGTTAGGGTATGGGTTAGGGTTAGGGTTAGGGTACGTTTTAGGGTTAGGGTTAGGGTACTGGATAGGGTTAGGGTACTGTTTAGGATTAGGGTTAGGTTTAGGTTTAGGGTACGGTTTAGGGTTAGGGTTAGGGTTCGGGTTAGGGTTAGGGTTAGGGTACGGTTTAGGGTTAGGGTTAGGGTACGGGTTAGGGTTAGGGTACGAGTTAGGTTTAGGGTTAGGGTTAGGGTTAGTGTTAGGGTTAGGTTACGGGTTAGGGTTAGGGTTAGGCTTAGGGTACTGGTTAGGGTTAGGATACGGGTTAGGGTTAGGGTAAGGGTAGGGGTTAGGGTTAGGTTTAGGGTTAGGTTTAGGGTACGGGTTATGGTTAGGGTTTGTTTTAGGGTTAGGGTTAGGGTTAGAGTACGGTTTAGGGTTAGGGTTAGGGTACGTGTTAGGGTTAGGGTACGGGTTAGGGTTAGGGTTAGGGTTAGCGTTAGGTTACGGGTTAGGGTTAGGGTTAGGGTTAGGGTTAGGGTACGTGTTAGGGTTAGGGTACGGGTTAGGTTTAGGGTACGTGTTAGGGTTGGGTACGGGTTAGGGTTAGGGTACGGGTTAGGGTTAGGGTTAGGGTTAGGGTACGGGTTAGGGTTAGGGTACGGGTTAGGGTTAGAGTTAGGGTACGGGTTAGGGTTAGATTATGGGTTAGTTTTAGGGTACGGGTTAGGGTTAGGGTTAGGGTACGGGTTAGGGTTAGGGTTAGGGTACATGTTAGGGTTAGGGTTAGGGGTAGGGTTAGGGTTAGAGGTTAGGGTTAGGGATAGTGTTAGGGTTAGGTTTAGGGTACGGGTTAAGGTACAGGTTAGGGTTAGGTTTAGTGTTAGGGTATGGGTTAGGGTTAGGGTACGTTTTAGGTTTCGGGTTAGGGTACGGGTTAGGGTTAGGTTACTGTTTAGGGTTAGGGTTAGGCTTAGGGTTAGGGTACGGGTTAGGGTTAGGGTTAGGGTACGTGTTAGGTTTAGGGT
The DNA here is from genome assembly GCA_032313775.1 of Urocyon cinereoargenteus. Lineage (NCBI taxonomy): Eukaryota > Metazoa > Chordata > Mammalia > Carnivora > Canidae > Urocyon > Urocyon cinereoargenteus. Next base: position 6,307,264 of record JAVLSZ010000035.1, read on the forward strand.
TAGGGTTAGGGTTAGGGTATGGGTTAGGGTTAGGGTTAGGGTACGGGTTAGGGTTAGGGTATGGGTTATGTTTAGGGTTAGGGTTAGGGTTAGTGTTAGGGTTAGGGTACGGGTTAGGGTTAGGGTTAGGGTTAGGGTACGGGTTAGGGTTTGGGTACGGGTTAGGGTTAGGGTTACGGTAGGGGTTTGGGTTAGGGGTAGGGTTAGGGTTAGGGTACGGGTTATGGTTAGGGTTATGTTTAGGGTTAGGTTTAGCTTTAGGGTACGTGTTAGGGTTAGGGTTAGGGTTAGGGTTAGGGTACGGGTTAGGGTTAGGTTTAGGGTACGGGTTAGGGTTAGGGTACGGGTTAGGGTTAGGGTTGGGTTAGGGTTAGGGTTAGGGTTAGGGTTAGGGTTAGGGTTAGCGTACGGGTTAGGGTTAGGGTTAGTTTTAGGGTTAGGGTTAGGGTACGGGTTAGGGTTAGGGTACGGGTTAGTGTTAGGGTTAGGTTTAGGGATAGGAAAGGGTTAGGGTTAGGGTTAGCATTAGGGTTAGGGTACGGGTTAGGGTAGGGTTAGGGTACGGGTTAGGGTTAGGGTTAGGGTTTGGGTTAGGGTTTAGGGGTTAGTGTTAGGGTTAGGGTTAGGGTACGGGTTAGGGATAGGGTTAGGTTTAGGGTTAGGGTTAGGGTTAGGTTACGGGTTAGGGTTAGGGTTAGGGTACGGGTTAGGGTTAGGGTATGGGTTAGGGTTAGGGTTAGGGTTAGTGTTAGCGTTAGGGTACGGGTTAGGGTTAGGGTTAGGGTTAGGGTTAGGGTTAGGGTATGGGTTAGGTTTAGGTTTAGGGTACGGGTTAGGGTTAGGTTATGGGTTAGGGTTAGGGTACGGGTTAGGGTTAGGGTTAGGGTACGGGTTAGGTTTAGGGTTAGGGGTTAGGGTTAGGGTTAGGGTTAGGGATAGCATACGGGTTAGGGTTAGGGTTAGTTTTAGGGTTAGGGTTAGGTTACGGGTTAGGGTTAGGGTACGGGTTAGGGTTAGGGTTAGGTTTAGGGTTAGGAAAGGGTTAGGGTTAGGGTTAGCGTTAGGGTTAGCTTACGGTTTAGGGTTAGGGTTAGGGTACGGGTTAGGGTTAGGGTTAGGGTTTGGGTTAGGGGTTAGGGGTTAGTGTTAGTGTTAGGGTTAGGGTTAGGGTTAGGGTTAGGGTTAGTGTTAGGGTACGGTTTAGGGTTAGGGTTAGGGTTAGTGTACGGGTTAGGGTTAGGGTATGGGTTAGGGTTAGGGTTAGGGTACGGGTTAGGGTTAGGGTACGGGTTAGGGTTAGGGTTAGGGTATGGGTTAGGTTTAGTGTTAGGGTACGGGTTAGGGTTAGGTTTAGGGTTACGGTTAGGGTTAGGGTACGGGTTAGGGTTAGGGTTAGGGTACGGGTTAGGGTTATGGTTAGGGTTAGGGTACGGTTTAGGGTTAGGGGTAGGGTTAGGGTACGGGTTAGGGTTAGGGTTAGGGTTAGGGTTAGGGCTGGGTTACGGTTAGGATTAGGGTACGGGTTAGGGTTAGGGTTAGGGTTAGGGTTTGGGTACGGGTTAGGGTTAGGGTTAGGGTACGGGTTATGGTTAGGGTTAGGGTGTGGGTTAGGGTTAGGCTACGGGTTAGGGTTAGGGTTAGGTTTAGGGTTAGTGTTAGGGGTTAGGGGTTAGGGTTAGGGTTAGGGTTACGGTTAGAGTTTAGGGGTTAGGGTTAGGGTTAGGGTTATGGTTAGGGTACGGGTTAGGGTTAGGGTTAGGGTTAGTGTTAGGGTTAAGGTACGGGTTAGTGTTAGGGTACGGGTTAGGGTTAGGGTTAGGGTACGGGTACGGGTTAGGTTTAGGGTACGTGTTAGTGTTAGGGTTAGGGTTAGCATTAGGGTTAGGGTTAGAGGTTAGGGTTAGGGATAGGGTTAGGGTTAGGATAGGTGCGGGTTAGGGTACGGTTAGGGTTACGGTTAGGGTTAGGGTACGGTTTAGGGTTAGGGTTAGGGTTGGGGTACGGGTTAGGATTACGGTACGGGTTAGGGTTAGGGTTAGGGTACGGGTTAGGGTTAGGGTACTGTTTAGGTTTAGGGTTAGGTTTAGGGTTAGGGTACGGGTTAGGGTTAGGGTTAGGGTACGGGTTAGGGTTAGGGTTAGGGTTAGGCTTAGGGTACGGGTTAGGGTTAGGGTTAGGGTACGGATTAGGTTTAAAGTACGGGTTAGGTTTAGGGTTAGGGGTAGGTTTAGTGTTAGGGTTAGGGTACGTGTTAGGGTTAGGGTTAGGGTACGGGTTAGGATTAGGGTACGGGTTAAGGTTAGGTTTAGTGTAGGGTTTACGGTTAGGGTAATGGTTAGGGTTAGGGTACGGGTCATGGTTAGTGTTAGGTTTAGGGTTAGGGTTAGGGTTAGGGTACGGGTACGGGTACGGGTTAGGGTTAGAGTTAGTGTTAGGGTTATGAGTTACGGGTTAGGGTTAGGTTTAGGTTTAGGGTTAGGGTACGGGATAGTGTACGAGTTAGGGTACGGGTTAGGGTTAGGGTTAGGGGTTAGGGTTAGGGTTAGAGTTAGGGTTAGGGTTAGGGTTAGCGTACGGGTTAGGGTTAGGGTTAGTTTTAGGCTTAGGGTTAGGGTACGGGTTAGGGTTAGGGTACGGGTTAGGGTTAGGGTTAGGGTTAGGGTTAGGAAAGGGTTAGGGTTAGGTTTAGCGTTAGGGTTAGCTTACGGGTTAGGTTTAGGTTTAGGGTACGGGTTAGGGTTAGGGTTAGGGTTTGGGTTAGGGGTTAGGGGTTAGTGTTAGTGTTAGGGTTAGGGTTAGTGTTAGGGTACGGTTTAGGGTTAGGTTTAGGGTTAGGGTTAGGGTACGGGTTAGGGTTAGGTTACGGGTTAGTGTTAGGGTTACGGTACGGGTTAGGGTTAGGGTACGGGTTAGGGTACGGGTTAGGGTTAGGGTATGGGTTAGGGTTAGTGTTAGGGTACGGGTTAGGGTTAGGTTTAGGGTTAGGGTTAGGGTACGGGTTAGGGTTAGGGTTAGGGTACGGGTTAGGGTTAGGGTTAGGGTTAGGGTACGGTTTAGGGTTAGGGTTAGGGTACGGGTTAGGGTTAGGGTTAGGGTTAGGGTTACGGTTAGGGTTACGGTTAGGATTAGGGTACGGGTTAGGGTTAGGGTTAGGGTTAGGGTTTGGGTTCGGGTTAGGGTTAGGGTTAGGGTACGGGTTATGGTTAGGGTTAGGGTTAGGGTTAGGGTTAGGCTACGGGTTAGGGTTAGGTTTAGGGTTAGTGTTAGGGGTTAGGTGTTAGGGTTAGGGTTAGGGTTACGGTTAGAGTTTAGGGGTTAGGGTTAGGGTTAGGGTTAGGGTTAGGGTACGGGTTAGGGTTAGGGTTAGGTTTAGTGTTAGGGTAAAGGTACGGGTTAGTGTTAGGGTACGGGTTAGGGTTAGGGTTAGGGTACGGGTTAGGGTTAGGGTTAGGGTACGTGTTAGTGTTAGGGTTAGGGTTAGGGTTAGGGTTAGGGTTAGAGGTTAGGGTTAGGGATAGGGTTAGGGTTAGGATAAGGTGCGGGTTAGGGTACGGGTTAGGGTTAGGGTTAGGGTTAGGGTACGGTTTAGGGTTAGGGTTAGGGTACGTTTTAGGGTTAGGGTACGGTTTAGGGTTAGGGTTAGGGTTGGGGTACGGGTTAGGGTTGCGGTACGGGTTAGGGTTAGGGTTAGGGTACGGGTTAGGGTTAGGGTACTGTTTAGGGTTAGGGTTAGGTTTAGGGTTAGGGTACGGGTTAGGGTTAGGGTACGGGTTAGGGTTAGGGTTAGGGTTAGGGTACGGGTTAAGGTTAGGTTTAGGGTAGGGTTTAGGGTTAGGGTTATGGTAAGGGTTAGGGTTAGGGTACGGGTTAGGGTTAGGGTTAGGGTTAGGGTTAGGGTACGGGTTAGGGTTAGGTTTAGGGTACGGGTTAGGGTTAGGGTACGGGTTAGGGATAGGGTCGGGTTAGGGTTAGGGTTAGGGTTAGGGTTAGGGTTAGCGTACGGGTTAGGGTTAGGGTTAGTTTTAGGGTTAGGGTTAGGGTACGGGTTAGGGTTAGGGTACGGGTTAGTGTTAGGGTTAGGTTTAGGGATAGGAAAGGGTTACGGTTAGGGTTAGCGTTAGGGTTAGGGTACGGGTTAGGGTAGGGTTAGGGTACGGGTTAGGGTTAGGGTTAGGGTTTGGGTTAGGGTTTAGGGGTTAGTGTTAGGGTTAGGGTTAGGGTACGGGTTAGGGATAGGGTTAGGTTTAGGGTTAGGGTTAGGGTTAGGTTACGGGTTAGGGTTAGGGTTAGGGTACGGGTTAGGGTTAGGGTACGGGTTAGGGTTAGGGTTAGGGTTAGTGTTAGCGTTAGGGTACGGGTTAGGGTTAGGGTTAGGGTTAGGGTTAGGGTTAGGGTATGGGTTAGGGTTAGGTTTAGGGTACGGGTTAGGGTTAGGGTATGGGTTAGGGTTAGGGTACGGGTTAGGGTTAGGGTTAGGGTACGGGTTAGGTTTAGGGTTAGGGGTTAGGGTTAGGGTTAGGGTTAGGGATAGCATACGGGTTAGGGTTAGGGTTAGTTTTAGGGTTAGGTTTAGGTTACGGGTTAGGGTTAGGGTACGGGTTAGGGTTAGGGTTAGGTTTAGGGTTAGTAAAGGGTTAGGGTTAGGGTTAGCGTTAGGGTTAGCTTACGGTTTAGGGTTAGGGTTAGGGTACGGGTTAGTGTTAGGGTTAGGGTTTGGGTTAGGGGTTAGGGGTTAGTGTTAGTGTTAGGGTTAGGGTTAGGGTTAGGGTTAGGGTTAGTGTTAGGGTACGGTTTAGGGTTAGGGTTAGGGTTAGGGTACGGGTTAGGGTTAGGGTATGGGTTAGGGTTAGGGTTAGGGTACGGGTTAGGGTTAGGGTACGGGTTAGGGTTAGGGTTAGGATATGGGTTAGGTTTAGTGTTAGGGTACGGGTTAGGGTTAGGTTTAGGGTTACGGTTAGGGTTAGGGTACGGGTTAGGGTTAGGGTTAGGGTACGGGTTAGGTTTATGGTTAGGGTTAGGGTATGGTTTAGGGTTAGGGGTAGGGTTAGAGTACGGGTTAGGGTTAGGGTTAGGGTTAGGGCTGGGTTACGGTTAGGATTAGGGTACGGGTTAGGGTTAGGGTTAGGGTTAGGGTTTGGGTACGGGTTAGGGTTAGGGTTAGGGTACGGGTTATGGTTAGGGTTAGGGTGTGGGTTAGGGTTAGGCTACGGGTTAGGGTTAGGGTTAGGTTTAGGGTT
>JAVLSZ010000035.1:6320000-6325000 GCA_032313775.1 Urocyon cinereoargenteus
AGGGTACGGGTTAGGTTTAGGGTACGGGTTAGGGTTAGGGTACGGGTTAGGGTTAGGGTACGGGTTAGGGTTAGGGTTAGGGTTAGTGTACGGGTTAGTGTTAGGGTACGGGTTAGGGTTAGAGTTAGGGTACGGGTTAGGGTTAGGGTATGTGTTAGGTTTAGGGTATGGTTTAGGGTTAGGGTTAGGGTACGGGTTAGGATTATGGTTAGGGTACGTGTTAGGGTTAGGGTTAGGGTTAGGGTTAGGTTTAGAGGTTAGGGTTAGGGATAGGGTTAGTGTTAGGATTTGGGTACGGGTTAAGGTACGGGTTAGGGTTAGGTTTAGGGTTAGGGTATGGGTTAGGGTTAGGGTTAGGGTAGGTTTTAGGTTTAGGGTTAGGGTACGGGTTAGGGTTAGGGCTGTTTAGGTTTAGGGTTAGGTTTAGGGTTAGGATACGGGTTAGGGTTATGGTTAGGGTTAGGGTTAGGGTTAGGGTTAGGGTTATGGTTATGTTTAGGGTTAGGTTTAGGGTTAGGGTTAGGGTTAGGGTACGAGTTAGGGTTAGGGTACGGGTTAGGGTACGGGTTAGGGTACGGGTTAGGGTTAGGGTTAGGGTACGGGTTAGGGTTAGGTTTAGGGGTTAGGGTTAGGGTTAGGGCACGGGTTAGGGTTAGGGTACGGTTTAGGGTTAGGGTTAGGGTTAGGGTTAGTGTTAGGGTTAGGGTTAGGAAAGGGTTAGGGTTAGGGTTAGCGTTAGGGTTAGGGTACGGATTAGGGTTAGGTTTAGGGTACGGGTTAGGGTTAGGGTTAGGGTTAGGGTTAGGGATTAGGGGTTAGTGTTAGGGTTAAGGTTAGGGTTAGGGTTAGGGTACGGGTTAGGGTTAGGGTTAGGGGTTATGGGTTAGTGTTAAGGTTAGGGTTAGGGTATGGGTTAGGCTTAGGGTACGGGTTAGGGTACGGGTTAGGGTTAGGGTACGGGTTAGGGTTAGGGGTTAGGGTTAGGGTTAGGTTTAGGGTTAGGGTACGGGTTAGGGCTAGGGTTAGTGTTAGGGTTAGGGTCAGGGTTAGGGGTTAGGGTTAGGGTTAGGGTTAGGGGACGGGTTAGGGTTAGGGTACGGGTTAGGTTTAGGGTACGGGTTAGGGTTAGGGTTAGGGTACGTGTTAGGGTTAGGGTTAGGGTACGTGTTAGGGTTAGGGTTAGTGTTAGGGTTAGGGTTAGAGGTTAGGGTTAGGGATAGGGTTAGGGTTAGGATTAGTGTACGGGTTTGCGTACGGGTTAGGGTTAGGTTTAGGGTTAGGGTATGGTTAGGTTTAGGGTTAGGGTACGATTTAGGGTTAGGGTTAGGGTACGGGTTTGGGTTAGGGTACTGTTTAGGTTTAGGTTTAGGGTACGGTTTAGGGTTAGGGTTAGGGTTCGGAATAGGGTTAGGGTTAGGTTTAGGGTTAGGGTACGGGTTAGGGTTAGGGTTAGGGTACGGTTTAGGGTTAGGGTACGGGTTAGTTTAGGGTTAGGGTTAGGGTTAGTGTTAGGGTTAGGTTACGGGTTAGGGTTAGGGTTAGGTTACGGGTTAGGGTTAGGGTACGGGTTAGTGTTAGGGTTAGGGTAGGGGTGAGGGTTAGGGTTAGGGTTAGGGTTAGGTTTAGGTTTATGGTTAGGGTTAGGTTTAGGGTTAGGGTTAGGGTTAGGGTACGGGTTAGGGTTAGGGTTAGGGTACGTGTTAGGGTTAGGGTACTGCTTAGGGTTAGGGTTAGGTTTATGATTAGCGTTAGGGTACGGGTTAGGGTTAGGTTTAGGGTTAGGGTTAGGGTTAGGGTTAGCGTACGGGTTAGGGTTAGGGTACGGGTTAGGTTTAGGGTACGGGTTAGGGTTAGGGTACGGGTTAGGGTTAGGGTACGGGTTAGGGTTAGGGTTAGGGTTAGTGTACGGGTTAGGGTACAGGTTAGGGTTAGAGTTAGGGTACGTGTTAGGGTTAGGGTATGGGTTAGGTTTAGGGTACGGGTTAGGGTTAGGGTTAGGGTACGGGTTAGGATTATGGTTAGGGTACGTGTTAGGGTTAGGGTTAGGGTTAGAGGTTAGGGTTAGGGATAGGGTTAGTGTTAGGATTAGTGTACGGGTTAAGGTACGGGTTAGGGTTAGGTTTAGGGTTAGGGTATGGGTTAGGGTTAGGGTTAGGGTACGTTTTAGGTTTAGGGTTAGGGTACGGGTTTGGGTTAGGGTCTGTTTAGGGTTAGGGTTAGGTTTAGGGTTAGGGTACGGGTTAGGGTTAGGGTTAGGGTACGTGTTAGGTTTAGGGTTAGAATTAGGGTTAGGGTACGGGTTAGGGTTAGGGTACGGGTTAGGGTTAGGGTTAGGGTTAGTGTTAGGGTTAGGGTACGGGTTAGGGTTAGGGTTAGGGTACGGGGTAGGGTTAGGGTACGGGTTAGGGTTAGGGTTAGGGTAGGATTTAGGGTTAGGGTTAGGGTTAGGGTTAGGGTACGGGTTATGGTTAGGGTTAGGTTTAGGGTTAGGGTTAGGGTTAGGGTATGGGTTAGGGTTAGGGTTAGGGTACGGGTTAGGGTTAGGGTACAGGTTAAGTTTAGGGTTAGGGTTAGTGTTAGGGTTAGGGTACTGGTTAGGGTTAGGGTACGGGTTAGGGTTAGGGTTAGGGTTAGGGTTAGGTTACGGGTTAGGGTTAGGTTTAGGGTACGGGTTAGGGTTAGGTTACGGGTTAGGGTTAGGGTACGGGTTAGGGTTAGGTTTAGGGTACGGGTTAGGGTAGGGTTAGGGGTTAGGGTTAGGGTTAGTGTTAGGGTTAAGGTTAGGGTACGAGTTATGGTTAGGGTACGGGTTAGTGTTAGGGTTAGGGTACGGGTTAGGGTGAGGTTTAGGTGTTAGGGTTAAGGTTAGGGTTAGGGTTAGGGTAGAGGTTAGGGTACGGGTTAGGGTACGGGTTAGGGTACGGGTTAGGGTTAGGGTTAGGGTTAGGGTTAGGGTTAGAAAAGAGTTAGGGTTAGGGTTAGGGTTAGGGTTAGGTTTAGGGTACAGGTTAGGGTTAGGGTTAGGGTACGGGTTAAGGTACGAGTTAGGGTTAGGATTAGTGTTAGCGTACGGGTTAGGGTTAGGGTTAGGGTTAGGGGTTAGGGATTAGGGTTAGGGTTAGTGTTAGGGTTAGGGTTAGGGTACGGGTTAGGGTACGGGTTAGGCTTAGGGTACGTGTTACTGTTAGGGTTATGGTTAGGGTTAGGGTACGGTTTAGGGTTAGGGTTAGGGTTAGGGTTAGGATAAAGTACGGGTTAGGGTACGGGTTAGGGTTAGGGTTAGGGTACGTGTTAGGGTTAGGGTTAGGGTACGTTTTAAGGTTAGGGTACGGTTTAGTGTTAGGGTTAGGGTTGGGGTACGGGTTAGTGTTAGGGTTAGGGTACGGGTTAGGGTTAGGGTACTGTTTAGGGTTAGGGTTAGGTTTAGGGTTAGGGTATGGGTTAGGGTTAGGGTTAGGGTACGGGTTAGGGTTAGGGTTAGGGTTAGGGTACGGGTTAGGGTTAGGGTTAGGGTACGGGTTAGGGTTAGGGTACGGGTTATGTTTAGGACTAGGGGTAGGTTTAGTGTTAGGGTTAGCGTACGGGTTAGGGTTAGGGTTAGGGTACGGGTTAGGATTAGGGTACGGGTTAGGGTTAGGGTAGGGGTTAGGGTTAGGATTAGGGTTAGGGTTAGGGTACGGGTCATGGTTAGGGTTAGGTTTAGGGTACGGGTTAGGGTTAGCGTACGGGTTAGGGTTAGCGTACGGGTTAGGGTTAGGGTTAGTTTTAGGGTTAGGGTTAGGGTACGGGTTAGGGTTAGCGTACGGGTTAGGGTTAGCGTACGGGTTAGGGTTAGGGTTAGTTTTAGGGTTAGGGTTAGGGTACGGGTTAGGGTTAGCGTACGGGTTTGGGTTAGGGTTAGGGTTAGGGTTAGGTTTAGGAAAGGTTTAGGGTTAGGGTTAGCGTTAGGGTTAGGGTACGAGTTAGGATTAGGGTTAGGGTACGGGTTAGGGTTAGGGTTAGGGTTTGGGTTAGGGGTTAGGGGTTAGTTTTAGGGTTAGGGTTAGGGTTAGGGTTAGTGTTAGGGTACGGGTTAGGGTACGGGTTAGGGTTAGGGCACGGGTTAGTGTTAGGGTTAGGGTTTGGGTTAGGTTACGGGTTAGTGTTAGGGTACGGGTTAGGGTACGGGTTAGGTTTACGGTACGGGTTAGGGTTAGGTTTAGGGGTTAGGGTGAGGGTTAGGGTTAGGGATAGGGTTAGGGTACGGGTTAGGGTTAGGGTTAGGGTTAGGGTCAGGGTTAGGGGTTAGGGTTAGGTTAGGGATAGGGTACGGGTTAGGGTTAGGGTACGGGTTAGGTTTAGGGTACGGGTTAGGGTTAGGGTTAGGGTTAGGGTACGGGTTAGTGTTAGGGTTAGGGTTAAAGTTAGGGTACGTGTTAGGGTTAGGGTTAGCTACGGGTTAGGGTTAGGGTACGGGTTAGGGTAAGGTTACGGGTTAGGGTTAGGATTAGGGTACGTGTTAGGGTTAGGGTTAGGGGTTAGGGTTAGGGTTAGGGTACGGGTTAGGGTTAGGGTACGGGTTAGTGTTAGGGTACGGGTTAGGGTTAGGTTTAGGGTTAGGGTTAGGGTACGGGTTAGGGTTAGGGTTAGAGTACGGGTTAGGGTTAGGGTTAGGGTTAGGGTTATGGTACGGTTTAGGGTTAGGGTTAGGGTACGGGTTAGGGTTAGTGTTAGGGTTAGGGTTACGGTTAGGGTTAGGGTTAGGAATGGGTTAGGTTTAGGGTTAGTGTTAGGGTTAGGGTACGGGTTAGGGTTAGGTTTAGGGTACGGGTTATGGTTAGGTTTAGGGTTAGGGTTAGGGTTAGGCTACGGGTTAGGGTTAGGGTTAGGGTTAGGGTTAGTGTTAGGGGTTAGGGGTTAGGGTTAGGGTTAGGGTTAGGGTTAGAGGTTAGGGGTTAGGATTAGGGTTAGGGTACAGTTTAGGGTTAGGGTTAGGGTTAGTGCTGGGTTAAGGTACTGGT
>JAVLSZ010000035.1:6330000-6335000 GCA_032313775.1 Urocyon cinereoargenteus
AGGGTTAGGGTTAGGGTTAGGGTATGGGTTAGGGTTAGGGTTAGGGTACGGGTTAGGGTTAGGGTACAGGTTAAGTTTAGGGTTAGGGTTAGTGTTAGGGTTAGGGTACTGGTTAGGGTTAGGGTACGGGTTAGGGTTAGGGTTAGGGTTAGGGTTAGGTTACGGGTTAGGGTTAGGTTTAGGGTACGGGTTAGGGTTAGGTTACGGGTTAGGGTTAGGGTACGGGTTAGGGTTAGGTTTAGGGTACGGGTTAGGGTAGGGTTAGGGGTTAGGGTTAGGGTTAGTGTTAGGGTTAAGGTTAGGGTACGAGTTATGGTTAGGGTACGGGTTAGTGTGAGGTTTAGGTGTTAGGGTTAAGGTTAGGGTTAGGGTTAGGGTAGAGGTTAGGGTACGGGTTAGGGTACGGGTTAGGGTACGGGTTAGGGTTAGGGTTAGGGTTAGGGTTAGGGTTAGAAAAGAGTTAGGGTTAGGGTTAGGGTTAGGGTTAGGTTTAGGGTACAGGTTAGGGTTAGGGTTAGGGTACGGGTTAAGGTACGAGTTAGGGTTAGGATTAGTGTTAGCGTACGGGTTAGGGTTAGGGTTAGGGTTAGGGGTTAGGGATTAGGGTTAGGGTTAGTGTTAGGGTTAGGGTTAGGGTACGGGTTAGGGTACGGGTTAGGCTTAGGGTACGTGTTACTGTTAGGGTTATGGTTAGGGTTAGGGTACGGTTTAGGGTTAGGGTTAGGGTTAGGGTTAGGATAAAGTACGGGTTAGGGTACGGGTTAGGGTTAGGGTTAGGGTACGTGTTAGGGTTAGGGTTAGGGTACGTTTTAAGGTTAGGGTACGGTTTAGTGTTAGGGTTAGGGTTGGGGTACGGGTTAGTGTTAGGGTTAGGGTACGGGTTAGGGTTAGGGTACTGTTTAGGGTTAGGGTTAGGTTTAGGGTTAGGGTATGGGTTAGGGTTAGGGTTAGGGTACGGGTTAGGGTTAGGGTTAGGGTTAGGGTACGGGTTAGGGTTAGGGTTAGGGTACGGGTTAGGGTTAGGGTACGGGTTATGTTTAGGACTAGGGGTAGGTTTAGTGTTAGGGTTAGCGTACGGGTTAGGGTTAGGGTTAGGGTACGGGTTAGGGTTAGGGTACGGGTTAGGGTTAGGGTAGGGGTTAGGGTTAGGATTAGGGTTAGGGTTAGGGTACGGGTCATGGTTAGGGTTAGGTTTAGGGTACGGGTTAGGGTTAGCGTACGGGTTAGGGTTAGCGTACGGGTTAGGGTTAGGGTTAGTTTTAGGGTTAGGGTTAGGGTACGGGTTAGGGTTAGCGTACGGGTTAGGGTTAGCGTACGGGTTAGGGTTAGGGTTAGTTTTAGGGTTAGGGTTAGGGTACGGGTTAGGGTTAGCGTACGGGTTTGGGTTAGGGTTAGGGTTAGGGTTAGGTTTAGGAAAGGTTTAGGGTTAGGGTTAGCGTTAGGGTTAGGGTACGGGTTAGGATTAGGGTTAGGGTACGGGTTAGGGTTAGGGTTAGGGTTTGGGTTAGGGGTTAGGGGTTAGTTTTAGGGTTAGGGTTAGGGTTATGGTTAGTGTTAGGGTACGGGTTAGGGTACGGGTTAGGGTTAGGGCACGGGTTAGTGTTAGGGTTAGGGTTTGGGTTAGGTTACGGGTTAGTGTTAGGGTACGGTTTAGGGTACGGGTTAGGTTTACGGTACGGGTTAGGGTTAGGTTTAGGGGTTAGGGTGAGGGTTAGGGTTAGGGATAGGGTTAGGGTACGGGTTAGGGTTAGGGTTAGGGTTAGGGTCAGGGTTAGGGGTTAGGGTTAGGTTAGGGATAGGGTACGGGTTAGGGTTAGGGTACGGGTTAGGTTTAGGGTACGGGTTAGGGTTAGGGTTAGGGTTAGGGTACGGGTTAGTGTTAGGGTTAGGGTTAAAGTTAGGGTACGTGTTAGGGTTAGGGTTAGCTACGGGTTAGGGTTAGGGTACGGGTTAGGGTAAGGTTACGGGTTAGGGTTAGGATTAGGGTACGTGTTAGGGTTAGGGTTAGGGGTTAGGGTTAGGGTTAGGGTACGGGTTAGGGTTAGGGTACGGGTTAGTGTTAGGGTACGGGTTAGGGTTAGGTTTAGGGTTAGGGTTAGGGTAGGGGTTAGGGTTAGGGTTAGAGTACGGGTTAGGGTTAGGGTTAGGGTTAGGGTTATGGTACGGTTTAGGGTTAGGGTTAGGGTACGGGTTAGGGTTAGTGTTAGGGTTAGGGTTACGGTTAGGGTTAGGGTTAGGAATGGGTTAGGTTTAGGGTTAGTGTTAGGGTTAGGGTACGGGTTAGGGTTAGGTTTAGGGTACGGGTTATGGTTAGGTTTAGGGTTAGGGTTAGGGTTAGGCTACGGGTTAGGGTTAGGGTTAGGGTTAGGGTTAGTGTTAGGGGTTAGGGGTTAGGGTTAGGGTTAGGGTTAGGGTTAGAGGTTAGGGGTTAGGATTAGGGTTAGGGTACAGTTTAGGGTTAGGGTTAGGGTTAGTGCTGGGTTAAGGTACTGGTTAGGGTTAGGGTTAGGGTTAGGGTACGGGTTTGGGTTAGTGTTAGGGTTATAATTAGGGTTAGGGTACGGGATAGGTTTAGGGTAAGGGTTAGGGTTAGGGTACGGGTTAGGGTACGGGTTAGGGTACGGGTTAGGGTTAGGGTTAGGGTACGGGTTAGGGTTAGGGTTAGGGTTAGGTTTAGGGTTAGGGTTAGGGTTAGCGTTAGGGTTCGGGTTAGGTTTAGGGTTAGAGTACGGGTTAGGGTTAGGGTACGGGTTAGGTTTAGGGTACGGGTTAGGGTTAGGGTACGGGTTAGGTTTAGGGTACGGGTTAGGGTTAGGGTTAGGGTTAGGGTACGGGTTAGTGTTAGGGTTAGGGTTAAAGTTAGGGTACGTGTTAGGGTTAGGGTTAGCTACGGGTTAGGGTTAGGGTACGGGTTAGGGTAAGGTTACGGGTTAGGGTTAGGATTAGGGTACGTGTTAGGGTTAGGGTTAGGGGTTAGGGTTAGGGTTAGGGTACGGGTTAGGGTTAGGGTACGGGTTAGTGTTAGGGTACGGGTTAGGGTTAGGTTTAGGGTTAGGGTTAGGGTACGGGTTAGGGTTAGGGTTAGAGTACGGGTTAGGGTTAGGGTTAGGGTTAGGGTTATGGTACGGTTTAGGGTTAGGGTTAGGGTACGGGTTAGGGTTAGTGTTAGGGTTAGGGTTACGGTTAGGGTTAGGGTTAGGAATGGGTTAGGTTTAGGGTTAGTGTTAGGGTTAGGGTACGGGTTAGGGTTAGGTTTAGGGTACGGGTTATGGTTAGGTTTAGGGTTAGGGTTAGGGTTAGGCTACGGGTTAGGGTTAGGGTTAGGGTTAGGGTTAGTGTTAGGGGTTAGGGGTTAGGGTTAGGGTTAGGGTTAGGGTTAGAGGTTAGGGGTTAGGATTAGGGTTAGGGTACAGTTTAGGGTTAGGGTTAGGGTTAGTGCTGGGTTAAGGTACTGGTTAGGGTTAGGGTTAGGGTTAGGGTACGGGTTTGGGTTAGTGTTAGGGTTATAATTAGGGTTAGGGTACGGGATAGGTTTAGGGTAAGGGTTAGGTTTAGGGTACGGGTTAGGGTACGGGTTAGGGTACGGGTTAGGGTTAGGGATAGGGTACGGGTTAGGGTTAGGGTTAGGGTTAGGATTAGGTTACCGGTTAGGGTTAGGTTTAGGGTTAGAATTAGGGTATGGGGTAGGGTTAGACTTAGGGTACGGGTTAGCGTTAGGGTACGGGTTAGGGTTAGGGTTAGAGTACAGGTTAGGTTTAGGGTTAGGGTAGTTGTTAGGTTTAGGGTTAGGGTTAGGGTTAGGGTTAGGGTTAGAGATCAGGGTTAGGGATAGGGTTAGGGTTAGGTTAAAGTACGGGTTAGGGTACGGGTTAGGGTTAGGGTTAGGGTACGTGTTAGGGTTAGGGTTAGGGTACGTTTTAAGGTTAGGGTACGGTTTAGTGTTAGGGTTAGGGTTGGGGTACGGGTTAGTGTCAGGGTTAGGGTACGGGTTAGGGTTAGGGTACTGTTTAGGGTTAGGGTTAGGTTTAGGGTTAGGGTACGGGTTAGGGTTAGGGTTAGGGTACGGGTTAGGGTTAGGGTTAGGGTTAGGGTACGGGTTAGGGTTAGGGTTAGGGTACGGGTTAGGGTTAGGGTACGGGTTATGTTTAGGACTAGGGGTAGGTTTAGTGTTAGGGTTAGGGTACGGGTTAGGGTTAGGGTTAGGGTACGGGTTAGGGTTAGGGTTAGGGTACGGGTTAGGGTTAGGGTAGGGGTTAGGGTTAGGATTAGGGTTAGGGTTAGGGTACGGGTCATGGTTAGGGTTAGGTTTAGGGTTAAGGTTAGGGTTAGGGTACGGGGTAGGGTTAGGTTTAGGTGTTAGGGTGGGGTTAGGGTTAGGGTTATGGTTAGGGTACGGGTTAGGGTTAGTGTTAGGGTTAGGGTTAGGGTCAGTGTTAGGGGTTAGTGTTAGGGTTAGGGTTAGGGTTAGGGCACGGGTTACGTTTAGGTGTTAGGGTTAGGGTTAGGGTTAGGGTTAGGGTACGGGTTAGGGTTAGGTTTAGTGTACGGATTAGGGTTAGGGTTAGGGTTAGGGTTAGCGTACGGGTTAGGGTTAGGTTTAAGTTTAGGGTTAGGTTTAGGGTTAGGGTACGGGTTAGGGTTAGGGTACGGGTTAGGGTACGGGTTAGGGTTAGAGTTAGGGTACGTGTTAGGGTTAGGTTTAGGGTTTAGGGTTAGGGTTAGGGCACGGGTTAGGGTTAGGGTACGGGTTAGGGTTAGGGTTAGGGTTAGGGTTAGGGTTAGTGTTAGGGTTAGGGTACGGGTTAGGGTTAGGGTTAGGGTACGGGGTAGGGTTAGGGTACGGGTTAGGGTTAGGGTTAGGGTAGGATTTAGGGTTAGGGTTAGGGTTAGGGTTAGGGTACGGGTTATGGTTAGGGTTAGGTTTAGGGTTAGGGTTAGGGTTAGGGTATGGGTTAGGGTTAGGGTTAGGGTACGGGTTAGGGTTAGGGTACAGGTTAGGT
>JAVLSZ010000035.1:6340000-6342500 GCA_032313775.1 Urocyon cinereoargenteus
GGGTACGGGTTAGGGTTAGGGTTAGGGTACGGGTTAGGGTTAGGGTACGGGTTATGTTTAGGACTAGGGGTAGGTTTAGTGTTAGGGTTAGCGTACGGGTTAGGGTTAGGGTTAGGGTACGGGTTAGGGTTAGGGTACGGGTTAGGGTTAGGGTAGGGGTTAGGGTTAGGATTAGGGTTAGGGTTAGGGTACGGGTCATGGTTAGGGTTAGGTTTAGGGTACGGGTTAGGGTTAGCGTACGGGTTAGGGTTAGCGTACGGGTTAGGGTTAGGGTTAGTTTTAGGGTTAGGGTTAGGGTACGGGTTAGGGTTAGCGTACGGGTTAGGGTTAGCGTACGGGTTAGGGTTAGGGTTAGTTTTAGGGTTAGGGTTAGGGTACGGGTTAGGGTTAGCGTACGGGTTTGGGTTAGGGTTAGGGTTAGGGTTAGGTTTAGGAAAGGTTTAGGGTTAGGGTTAGCGTTAGGGTTAGGGTACGGGTTAGGATTAGGGTTAGGGTACGGGTTAGGGTTAGGGTTAGGGTTTGGGTTAGGGGTTAGGGGTTAGTTTTAGGGTTAGGGTTAGGGTTAGGGTTAGTGTTAGGGTACGGGTTAGGGTACGGGTTAGGGTTAGGGCACGGGTTAGTGTTAGGGTTAGGGTTTGGGTTAGGTTACGGGTTAGTGTTAGGGTACGGGTTAGGGTACGGGTTAGGTTTACGGTACGGGTTAGGGTTAGGTTTAGGGGTTAGGGTGAGGGTTAGGGTTAGGGATAGGGTTAGGGTACGGGTTAGGGTTAGGGTTAGGGTTAGGGTCAGGGTTAGGGGTTAGGGTTAGGTTAGGGATAGGGTACGGGTTAGGGTTAGGGTACGGGTTAGGTTTAGGGTACGGGTTAGGGTTAGGGTTAGGGTTAGGGTACGGGTTAGTGTTAGGGTTAGGGTTAAAGTTAGGGTACGTGTTAGGGTTAGGGTTAGCTACGGGTTAGGGTTAGGGTACGGGTTAGGGTAAGGTTACGGGTTAGGGTTAGGATTAGGGTACGTGTTAGGGTTAGGGTTAGGGGTTAGGGTTAGGGTTAGGGTACGGGTTAGGGTTAGGGTACGGGTTAGTGTTAGGGTACGGGTTAGGGTTAGGTTTAGGGTTAGGGTTAGGGTACGGGTTAGGGTTAGGGTTAGAGTACGGGTTAGGGTTAGGGTTAGGGTTAGGGTTATGGTACGGTTTAGGGTTAGGGTTAGGGTACGGGTTAGGGTTAGTGTTAGGGTTAGGGTTACGGTTAGGGTTAGGGTTAGGAATGGGTTAGGTTTAGGGTTAGTGTTAGGGTTAGGGTACGGGTTAGGGTTAGGTTTAGGGTACGGGTTATGGTTAGGTTTAGGGTTAGGGTTAGGGTTAGGCTACGGGTTAGGGTTAGGGTTAGGGTTAGGGTTAGTGTTAGGGGTTAGGGGTTAGGGTTAGGGTTAGGGTTAGGGTTAGAGGTTAGGGGTTAGGATTAGGGTTAGGGTACAGTTTAGGGTTAGGGTTAGGGTTAGTGCTGGGTTAAGGTACTGGTTAGGGTTAGGGTTAGGGTTAGGGTACGGGTTTGGGTTAGTGTTAGGGTTATAATTAGGGTTAGGGTACGGGATAGGTTTAGGGTAAGGGTTAGGGTTAGGGTACGGGTTAGGGTACGGGTTAGGGTACGGGTTAGGGTTAGGGTTAGGGTACGGGTTAGGGTTAGGGTTAGGGTTAGGTTTAGGGTTAGGGTTAGGGTTAGCGTTAGGGTTCGGGTTAGGTTTAGGGTTAGAGTACGGGTTAGGGTTAGGGTACGGGTTAGGTTTAGGGTACGGGTTAGGGTTAGGGTACGGGTTAGGTTTAGGGTACGGGTTAGGGTTAGGGTTAGGGTTAGGGTACGGGTTAGTGTTAGGGTTAGGGTTAAAGTTAGGGTACGTGTTAGGGTTAGGGTTAGCTACGGGTTAGGGTTAGGGTACGGGTTAGGGTAAGGTTACGGGTTAGGGTTAGGATTAGGGTACGTGTTAGGGTTAGGGTTAGGGGTTAGGGTTAGGGTACGGTTTAGGGTTAGGGTACGGGTTAGTTTAGGGTTAGGGTTAGGGTTAGTGTTAGGGTTAGGGTACGGGTTAGGGTTAGGGTTAGGTTACGGGTTAGGTTTAGGGTACGGGTTAGTGTTAGGGTTAGGGTAGGGGTGAGGGTTAGGGTTAGGGTTAGGGTTAGGTTTAGGTTTATGGTTAGGGTTAGGTTTAGGGTTAGGGTTAGGGTTAGGGTACGGGTTAGGGTTAGGGTTAGGGTACGTGTTAGGGTTAGGGTACTGCTTAGGGTTCGGGTTAGGTTTAGGCTTAGCGTTAGGGTACGGGTTAGGGTTAGGTTTAGGGTTAGGGTTAGGGTTAGGGTTAGCGTACGGGTTAGGCTTAGGGTACGGGTTAGGTTTAGGGTACGGGTTAGGGTTAGGGTACGGGTTAGGGTTAGGGTACGGGTTAGGGTTAGGGTTAGGGTTAGTGTACGGGTTAGGGTACAGGTTAGGGTTAGAGTTAGGGTACGTGTTAG
>JAVLSZ010000035.1:6355000-6365000 GCA_032313775.1 Urocyon cinereoargenteus
TTAGGGTACGGGTTAGGGTTAGGTTTAGGGTTAGGGTTAGGGTACGGGTTAGGGTTAGGGTTAGAGTACGGGTTAGGGTTAGGGGTAGGGTTAGGGTTATGGTACGGTTTAGGGTTAGGGTTAGGGTACGGGTTAGGGTTAGTGTTAGGGTTAGGGTTACGGTTAGGGTTAGGGTTAGGGTTAGGAATGGGTTAGGTTTAGGGTTAGTGTTAGGGTTAGGGTACGGGTTAGGGTTAGGTTTAGGGTACGGGTTATGGTTAGGTTTAGGGTTAGGGTTAGGGTTAGGCTACGGGTTAGGGTTAGGGTTAGGGTTAGGGTTAGGGTTAGTGTTAGGGGTTAGGGGTTAGGGTTAGGGTTAGGGTTAGGGTTAGAGGTTAGGGGTTAGGATTAGGGTTAGGGTACAGTTTAGGGTTAGGGTTAGGGTTAGTGCTGGGTTAAGGTACTGGTTAGGTTTAGGGTTAGGGTTAGGGTACGGGTTTGGGTTAGTGTTAGGGTTATAATTAGGGTTAGGGTACGGGATAGGTTTAGGGTAAGGGTTAGGGTTAGGGTACGGGTTAGGGTACGGGTTAGGGTACGGGTTAGGGTTAGGGTTAGGGTACGGGTTAGGGTTAGGGTTAGGGTTAGGATTAGGTTACCGGTTAGGGTTAGGTTTAGGGTTAGAATTAGGGTATGGGGTAGGGTTAGACTTAGGGTACGGGTTAGCGTTAGGGTACGGGTTAGGGTTAGGGTTAGGGTACAGGTTAGGTTTAGGGTTAGGGTAGTTGTTAGGTTTAGGGTTAGGGTTAGGGTTAGGGTTAGGGTTAGAGATCAGGGTTAGGGATAGGGTTAGGGTTAGGTTAAAGTACGGGTTAGGGTACGGGTTAGGGTTAGGGTTAGGGTACGTGTTAGGGTTAGGGTTAGGGTACGTTTTAAGGTTAGGGTACGGTTTAGTGTTAGGGTTAGGGTTGGGGTACGGGTTAGTGTTAGGGTTAGGGTACGGGTTAGGGTTAGGGTACTGTTTAGGGTTAGGGTTAGGTTTAGGGTTAGGGTACGGGTTAGGGTTAGGGTTAGGGTACGGGTTAGGGTTAGGGTTAGGGTTAGGGTACGGGTTAGGGTTAGGGTTAGGGTACGGGTTAGGGTTAGGGTACGGGTTATGTTTAGGACTAGGGGTAGGTTTAGTGTTAGGGTTAGGGTACGGGTTAGGGTTAGGGTTAGGGTACGGGTTAGGGTTAGGGTTAGGGTACGGGTTAGGGTTAGGGTAGGGGTTAGGGTTAGGATTAGGGTTAGGGTTAGGGTACGGGTCATGGTTAGGGTTAGGTTTAGGGTTAAGGTTAGGGTTAGGGTACGGGTTAGGGTTAGGTTTAGGTGTTAGGGTGGGGTTAGGGTTAGGGTTATGGTTAGGGTACGGGTAAGGGTTAGTGTTAGGGTTAGGGTTAGGGTCAGTGTTAGGGGTCAGTGTTAGGGTTAGGGTTAGGGTTAGGGCACGGGTTAGGTTTAGGTGTTAGGGTTAGGGTTAGGGTTAGGGTTAGGGTACGGGTTAGGGTTAGGTTTAGTGTACGGATTAGGGTTAGGGTTAGGGTTAGGGTTAGCGTACGGGTTAGGGTTAGGTTTAAGTTTAGGGTTAGGTTTAGGGTTAGGGTACGGGTTAGGGTTAGGGTACGGGTTAGGGTACGGGTTAGGGTTAGAGTTAGGGTATGTGTTAGGGTTAGGTTTAGGGTTTAGGGTTAGGGTTAGGGCACGGGTTAGGGTTAGGGTACGGGTTAGGGTTAGGGTTAGGGTTAGGGTTAGTGTTAGGGTTAGGGTACAGGTTAGGGTTAGGGTTAGGGTACGGGGTAGGGTTAGGGTACGGGTTAGGGTTAGGGTTAGGGTAGGATTTAGGGTTAGGGTTAGGGTTAGGGTTAGGGTACGGGTTATGGTTAGGGTTAGGTTTAGGGTTAGGGTTAGGGTTAGGGTATGGGTTAGGGTTAGGGTTAGGGTACGGGTTAGGGTTAGGGTACAGGTTAGGTTTAGGGTTAGGGTTAGTGTTAGGGTTAGGGTACTGGTTAGGGTTAGAGTACGGGTTAGGGTTAGGGTTAGGGTTAGGGTTAGTTTACGGGTTAGGGTTAGGTTTAGGGTACGGGTTAGGGTTAGGTTACGGGTTAGGGTTAGGGTACGGGTTAGGGTTAGGTTTAGGGTACGGGTTAGGGTAGGGTTAGGGGTTAGGGTTAGGGTTAGTGTTAGGGTTAAGGTTAGGGTACGAGTTATGGTTAGGGTACGGGTAAGTGTTAGGGTTAGGGTACGGGTTAGGGTGAGGTTTAGGTGTTAGGGTTAAGGTTAGGGTTAGGGTTAGGGTAGAGGTTAGGGTACGGGTTAGGGTACGGGTTAGGGTACGGGTTAGGGTTAGGGTTAGGGTTAGGGTTAGGGTTAGGGTTAGGGTTAGAAAAGAGTTAGGGTTAGGGTTAGGGTTAGGGTTAGGTTTAGGGTACAGGTTAGGGTTAGGGTTAGGGTACGGGTTAAGGTACGAGTTAGGGTTAGGATTAGTGTTAGCGTACGGGTTAGGGTTAGGGTTAGGGTTAGGGGTTAGGGGTTAGGGTTAGGGTTAGTGTTAGGGTTAGGGTTAGGGTACGGGTTAGGGTACGGGTTAGGCTTAGGGTACGTGTTACTGTTAGGGTTATGGTTAGGGTTAGGGTACGGTTTAGGGTTAGGGTTAGGGTTAGGGTTAGGATAAAGTACGGGTTAGGGTACGGGTTAGGGTTAGGGTTAGGGTACGTGTTAGGGTTAGGGTTAGGGTACGTTTTAAGGTTAGGGTACCGTTTAGTGTTAGGGTTAGGGTTGGGGTACGGGTTAGTGTTAGGGTTAGGGTACGGGTTAGGGTTAGGGTACTGTTTAGGGTTAGGGTTAGGTTTAGGGTTAGGGTACGGGTTAGGGTTAGGGTTAGGGTACGGGTTAGGGTTAGGGATAGGGTTAGGGTACGGGTTAGGGTTAGGGTTAGGGTACGGGTTATGTTTAGGACTAGGGGTAGGTTTAGTGTTAGGGTTAGGGTACGGGTTAGGGTTAGGGTTAGGGTACGGGTAAGGGTTAGGTTACGGGTTAGGGTTAGGGTAGGGGTTAGGGTTAGGATTAGGGTTAGGGTTAGGGTACGGGTCATGGTTAGGGTTAGGTTTAGGGTACGGGTTAGGGTTAGCGTACGGGTTAGGGTTAGCGTACGGGTTAGGGTTAGGGTTTGTTTTAGGGTTAGGGTTAGGGTACGGGTTAGGGTTAGCGTACGGGTTAGGGTTAGCGTACGGGTTAGGGTTAGGGTTAGTTTTAGGGTTAGGGTTAGGGTACGGGTTAGGGTTAGCGTACGGGTTTGGGTTAGGGTTAGGGTTAGGGTTAGGTTTAGGAAAGGTTTAGGGTTAGGGTTAGCGTTAGGGTTAGGGTACGGGTTAGGATTAGGGTTAGGGTACGGGTTAGGGATAGGGTTAGGGTTTGGGTTAGGGGTTAGGGGTTAGTGTTAGGGTTAGGGTTAGGGTTAGGGTTAGTGTTAGGGTACGGGTTAGGGTACGGGTTAGGGTTAGGGCACGGGTTAGTGTTAGTGTTAGGGTTAGGGTTAGGTTACGGGTTAGTGTTAGGGTACGGGTTAGGGTACGGGTTAGGTTTATGGTACGGGTTAGGGTTAGGTTTAGGGGTTAGGGTGAGGGTTAGGGTTAGGGATAGGGTTAGGGTACGGGTTAGGGTTAGGGTTAGGGTCAGGGTTAGGGGTTAGGGTTAGGTTAGGGATAGGGTACGGGTTAGGGTTAGGGTACGGGTTAGGTTTAGGGTACGGGTTAGGGTTAGGGTTAGGGTTAGGGTACGGGTTAGTGTTAGGGTTAGGGTTAAAGTTAGGGTACGTGTTAGGGTTAGGGTTAGCTACGGGTTAGGGTTAGGGTACGGGTTAGGGTAAGGTTACGGGTTAGGGTTAGGATTAGGGTACGTGTTAGGGTTAGGGTTAGGGGTTAGGGTTAGGGTTAGGGTACGGGTTAGGGTTAGGGTACGGGTTAGGGTTAGAGTACGGGTTAGGGTTAGGGTTAGGGTTAGGGTTAGGGTACGGTTTAGGGTTAGGGTTAGGGTACGGGTTAGGGTTAGTGTTAGGGTTAGGGTTACGGTTAGGGTTAGGGTTAGGGTATGGGTTAGGTTTAGGGTTAGTGTTAGGGTTAGGGTACGGGTTAGGGTTAGGTTTAGGGTACGGGTTATGGTTAGGTTTAGGGTTAGGGTTAGGGTTAGGCTACGGGTTAGGGTTAGGGTTAGGTTTAGGGTTAGTGTTAGGGGTTAGGGGTTAGGGTTAGGGTTAGGGTTAGGGTTAGAGGTTAGGGGTTAGGATTAGGGTTAGGATACAGTTTAGGGTTAGGGTTAGGGTTAGTGTTAGGGTTAAGGTACGGGTTAGGGTTAGGGTTAGGGTTAGGGTACGGGTTTGGGTTAGTGTTAGGGTTATAATTAGGGTTAGGGTACGGGATAGGTTTAGGGTAAGGGTTAGGGTTAGGGTACGGGTTAGGGTACGGGTTAGGGTACGGGTTAGGGTACGGGTTAGGGTTAGGGTTAGGGTTAGGATTAGGTTACGGGTTAGGGTTAGGTTTAGGGTTAGAATTAGGGTATGGGGTAGGGTTAGACTTAGGGTACGGGTTAGCGTTAGGGTACGGGTTAGGGTTAGGGTTAGGGTACAGGTTAGGTTTAGGGTTAGGGTAGTTGTTAGGTTTAGGGTTAGGGTTAGGGTTAGGGTTAGGGTTAGAGATCAGGGTTAGGGATAGGGTTAGGGTTAGGATAAAGTACGGGTTAGGGTACGGGTTAGGGTTAGGGTTAGGGTACGTGTTAGGGTTAGGGTTAGGGTACGTTTTAAGGTTAGGGTACGGTTTAGTGTTAGGGTTAGGGTTGGGGTACGGGTTAGTGTTAGGGTTAGGGTACGGGTTAGGGTTAGGGTACTGTTTAGGGTTAGGGTTAGGTTTAGGGTTAGGGTACGGGTTAGGGTTAGGGTTAGGGTACGGGTTAGGGTTAGGGTTAGGGTACGGGTTAGGGTTAGGGTTAGGGTACGGGTTAGGGTTAGGGTACGGGTTATGTTTAGGACTAGGGGTAGGTTTAGTGTTAGGGTTAGGGTACGGGTTAGGGTTAGGGTTAGGGTACGGGTTAGGGTTAGGGTACGGGTTAGGGTTAGGGTAGGGGTTAGGGTTAGGATTAGGGTTAGGGTTAGGGTACGGGTCATGGTTAGGGTTAGGTTTAGGGTTAAGGTTAGTGTTAGGGTACGGGTTAGGGTTAGGTTTAGGTTTAGGGTGGGGTTAGGGTTAGGGTTATGGTTAGGGTACGGGTTAGGGTTAGTGTTAGGGTTAGGGTTAGGGTCAGTGTTAGGGGTTAGTGTTAGGGTTAGGGTTAGGGTTAGGGCACGGGTTAGGTTTAGGTGTTAGGGTTAGGGTTAGGGTTAGGGTTAGGGTACGGGTTAGGGTTAGGTTTAGTGTACAGATTAGGGTTAGGGTTAGGGTTAGGGTTAGCGTACGGGTTAGGGTTAGGGTTAAGTTTAGGGTTAGGTTTAGGGTACGGGTTAGGGTTAGGGTACGGGTTAGGGTTAGGGTACGGGTTAGGGTACGGGTTAGGGTTAGAGTTAGGGTACGTGTTAGGGTTAGGTTTAGGGTTTAGGGTTAGGGTTAGGGCACGGGTTAGGGTTAGGGTACGGGTTAGGGTTAGGGTTAGGGTTAGGGTTAGGGTTAGGGTGAGGGTTAGGTTTAACAAAGGGTTAGGGTTAGGGTTAGCGTTAGGGTTAGGGTATGGGTTAGGGTGAGGGTTAGGGTACGGGTTATGGTTAGGGTTAGGGTTAGGCATAGGGTACGGGTTAGGGTTAGGGTACGGGTTAGGTTTAGGTTACGGGTTAGGGTTAGGATTAGGTTTAGGGTACGGGTTAGGGTTAGGGTTAGGGTTAAAGTTAGGGTACGTGTTAGGGTTAGAGTTAGGGTATGGTTTAGGGTTAGGGTACGGGTTGGGGTAAGGGTACGGGTTAGGGTTAGGATTAGGGTACGTGTTAGGGTTAGGGTTAGGGGTTAGGGTTAGGGTTAGGGTACGGGTTAGGGTTAGGGTACGAGTTAGGGTTAGGTTTAGGGTACGGGATAGGGTTAGGGTTAGTGGTTAGGGTTAGGGTTAGTGTAGGGGTTAGGGTTAGGGTTAGGGTTAGGGTTAGCGTACGGGTTAGGGTTAGGGTTAGGCTTAGGGTTAGGGTTAGGGTACGGGTTAGGGTTAGGGTACGGGTTAGGGTTAGGGTTAGGGTTAGGGTATGGTTAGGGTAAGGGTACGGTTTAGGGTTCGGGGTAGGGTTAGGGTTAGGGTACGGATTAGGGTTTGGTTAGTGTTAGGGTTAGGTTACGGGTTAGGGTTAGGGTTAGGGTTAGGGTTAGGGTACGTGGTAGGGTTAGGGTTAGGGTACGGATTAGTGTT
Organism: Urocyon cinereoargenteus; assembly: GCA_032313775.1. Taxonomy (NCBI): domain Eukaryota; kingdom Metazoa; phylum Chordata; class Mammalia; order Carnivora; family Canidae; genus Urocyon; species Urocyon cinereoargenteus. The sequence goes on from JAVLSZ010000035.1 coordinate 6,361,388, forward strand.
AGGGTACGGGTTAGGTTTAGGGTTATGTTACGGGTTAGGGTTAGGGTTAGGGGGAGGGTACGTGTTAGGGTTATGGTTAGGGTTAGGGTTAGGGTTAGGGTTAAGGTTTAGGGTTAGGGTTAGGGTTAGGGTAAGGGTTAGGGTTAGGGTACGGTTTATTGTACGGGTTAGGGTTAGGGTTAGGGTTAGGGTTAGGGTACGGGTTAGGGTTAGGATTAGGGTACGGTTTAGGTTTAGGGTACGGTTTAGTGTTAGGGTTAGGGTACGGGTTAGGGTTAGGGTACGGGTTAGGGTTAGTGTACGGGTTAGGGTTAGGGTTAGGGTTAGGGTACGGGTTAGGGTACGGGTTAGGGTTAGGGTACGGGTTAGGGTTAGGGGTTAGGGTTAGGGTTAGGTTTAGGGTTAGGGTACGGGTTAGGGCTAGGGTTAGTGTTAGGGTTAGGGTCAGGGTTAGGGGTTAGGGTTAGGGTTAGGGTTAGGGGACGGGTTAGGGTTAGGGTACGGGTTAGGTTTAGGGTACGGGTTAGGGTTAGGGTTAGGGTACGGGTTAGGGTTAGGGTTAGGGTACGTGTTAGGGTTAGGGTTAGTGTTAGGGTTAGGGTTAGAGGTTAGGGTTAGGGATAGGGTTAGGGTTAGGATTAGTGTACGGGTTAGCGTACGGGTTAGGGTTCGGTTTAGGGTTATGGTATGGTTAGGTTTAGGGTTAGGGTACGTTTTAGGGTTAGGGTTAGGGTACGGGTTTGGGTTAGGGTACTGTTTAGGTTTAGGTTTAGGGTACGGTTTAGGGTTAGGGTTAGGGTTCGGAATAGGGTTAGGGTTAGGTTTAGGGTTAGGGTACGGGTTAGGGTTAGGGTTAGGGTACGGTTTAGGGTTAGGGTACGGGTTAGTTTAGGGTTAGGGTTAGGGTTAGTGTTAGGGTTAGGGTACGGGTTAGGGTTAGGGTTAGGTTACGGGTTAGGTTTAGGGTACGGGTTAGTGTTAGGGTTAGGGTAGGGGTGAGGGTTAGGGTTAGGGTTAGGGTTAGGTTTAGGTTTATGGTTAGGGTTAGGTTTAGGGTTAGGGTTAGGGTTAGGGTACGGGTTAGGGTTAGGGTTAGGGTACGTGTTAGGGTTAGGGTACTGCTTAGGGTTCGGGTTAGGTTTAGGCTTAGCGTTAGGGTACGGGTTAGGGTTAGGTTTAGGGTTAGGGTTAGGGTTAGGGTTAGCGTACGGGTTAGGCTTAGGGTACGGGTTAGGTTTAGGGTACGGGTTAGGGTTAGGGTACGGGTTAGGGTTAGGGTACGGGTTAGGGTTAGGGTTAGGGTTAGTGTACGGGTTAGGGTACAGGTTAGGGTTAGAGTTAGGGTACGTGTTAGGGTTAGGGTATGGGTTAGGTTTAGGGTACGGGTTAGGGTTAGGGTTAGGGTACGGGTTAGGATTATGGTTAGGGTACGTGTTAGGGTTAGGGTTAGGGTTAGGGTTAGGGTTAGAGGTTAGGGTTAGGGATAGGGTTAGTGTTAGGATTAGGGTACGGGTTAAGGTACGGGTTAGGGTTAGGTTTAGGGTTAGGGTATGGGTTAGGGTTAGGGTTAGGGTACGTTTTAGGTTTAGGGTTAGGGTACGGGTTTGGGTTAGGGTCTGTTTAGGGTTAGGGTTAGGTTTAGGGTTAGGGTACGGGTTAGGGTTAGGGTTAGGTTACGTGTTAGTTTTAGGGTTAGAATTAGGGTTAGGGTACGGGTTAGGGTTAGGGTACGGGTTAGGGTTAGGGTTAGGGTTAGTGTTAGGGTTAGGGTACGGGTTAGGGTTAGGGTTAGGGTACGGGGTAGGGTTAGGGTACGGGTTAGGGTTAGGGTTAGGGTAGGATTTAGGGTTAGGGTTAGGGTTAGGGTTAGGGTACGGGTTATGGTTAGGGTTAGGTTTAGGGTTAGGGTTAGGGTTAGGGTATGGGTTAGGGTTAGGGTTAGGGTACGGGTTAGGGTTAGGGTACAGGTTAGGTTTAGGGTTAGGGTTAGTGTTAGGGTTAGGGTACTGGTTAGGGTTAGGGTACGGGTTAGGGTTAGGGTTAGGGTTAGGGTTGGGTTACGGGTTAGGGTTAGGTTTAGGGTACGGGTTAGGGTTAGGTTACGGGTTAGGGTTAGGGTACGGGTTAGGGTTAGGTTTAGGGTACGGGTTAGGGTAGGGTTAGGGGTTAGGGTTAGGGTTAGTGTTAGGGTTAAAGTTAGGGTACGAGTTATGGTTAGGGTACGGGTTAGTGTTAGGGTTAGGGTACGGGTTAGGGTGAGGTTTAGGTGTTAGGGTTAAGGTTAGGGTTAGGGTTAGGGTAGAGGTTAGGGTACGGGTTAGGGTACGGGTTAGGGTACGGGTTAGGGTTAGGGTTAGGGTTAGGGTTAGGGTTAGAAAAGAGTTAGGGTTAGGGTTAGGGTTAGGGTTAGGTTTAGGGTACAGGTTAGGGTTAGGGTTAGGGTACGGGTTAAGGTACGAGTTAGGGTTAGGATTAGTGTTAGCGTACGGGTTAGGGTTAGGGTTAGGGTTAGGGGTTAGGGATTAGGGTTAGGGTTAGTGTTAGGGTTAGGGTTAGGGTACGGGTTAGGGTACGGGTTAGGCTTAGGGTACGTGTTACTGTTAGGGTTATGGTTAGGGTTAGGGTACGGTTTAGGGTTAGGGTTAGGGTTAGGGTTAGGATAAAGTACGGGTTAGGGTACGGGTTAGGGTTAGGGTTAGGGTACGTGTTAGGGTTAGGGTTAGGGTACGTTTTAAGGTTAGGGTACGGTTTAGTGTTAGGGTTAGGGTTGGGGTACGGGTTAGTGTTAGGGTTAGGGTACGGGTTAGGGTTAGGGTACTGTTTAGGGTTAGGGTTAGGTTTAGGGTTAGGGTATGGGTTAGGGTTAGGGTTAGGGTACGGGTTAGGGTTAGGGTTAGGGTTAGGGTACGGGTTAGGGTTAGGGTTAGGGTACGGGTTAGGGTTAGGGTACGGGTTATGTTTAGGACTAGGGGTAGGTTTAGTGTTAGGGTTAGCGTACGGGTTAGGGTTAGGGTTAGGGTACGGGTTAGGGTTAGGGTACGGGTTAGGGTTAGGGTAGGGGTTAGGGTTAGGATTAGGGTTAGGGTTAGGGTACGGGTCATGGTTAGGGTTAGGTTTAGGGTACGGGTTAGGGTTAGCGTACGGGTTAGGGTTAGCGTACGGGTTAGGGTTAGGGTTAGTTTTAGGGTTAGGTTTAGGGTACGGGTTAGGGTTAGCGTACGGGTTAGGGTTAGCGTACGGGTTAGGGTTAGGGTTAGTTTTAGGGTTAGGGTTAGGGTACGGGTTAGGGTTAGCGTACGGGTTTGGGTTAGGGTTAGGGTTAGGGTTAGGTTTAGGAAAGGTTTAGGGTTAGGGTTAGCGTTAGGGTTAGGGTACGGGTTAGGATTAGGGTTAGGGTACGGGTTAGGGTTAGGGTTAGGGTTTGGGTTAGGGGTTAGGGGTTAGTGTTAGGGTTAGGGTTAGGGTTAGGGTTAGTGTTAGGGTACGGGTTAGGGTACGGGTTAGGGTTAGGGCACGGGTTAGTGTTAGGGTTAGGGTTTGGGTTAGGTTACGGGTTAGTGTTAGGGTACGGGTTAGGGTACGGGTTAGGTTTACGGTACGGGTTAGGGTTAGG
>JAVLSZ010000035.1:6367500-6402500 GCA_032313775.1 Urocyon cinereoargenteus
GGTTAGGGTTAGGGTTAGGGTACGGGTTAGGGTTAGGGTTAGGGTACGGGTTAGGGTTAGGGTAGGGGTTAGCGTTAGGATTAGGGTTAGGGTTAGGGTACGGGTCATGGTTAGGGTTAGGTTTAGGGTTAAGGTTAGGGTTAGGGTACGGGTTAGGGTTAGGTTTAGGTGTTAGGGTGGGGTTAGGGTTAGGGTTATGGTTAGGGTACGGGTAAGGGTTAGTGTTAGGGTTAGGGTTAGGGTCAGTGTTAGGGGTCAGTGTTAGGGTTAGGGTTAGGGTTAGGGCACGGGTTAGGTTTAGGTGTTAGGGTTAGGGTTAGGGTTAGGGTTAGGGTACGGGTTAGGGTTAGGTTTAGTGTACGGATTAGGGTTAGGGTTAGGGTTAGGGTTAGCGTACGGGTTAGGGTTAGGTTTAAGTTTAGGGTTAGGTTTAGGGTTAGGGTACGGGTTAGGGTTAGGGTACGGGTTAGGGTACGGGTTAGGGTTAGAGTTAGGGTATGTGTTAGGGTTAGGTTTAGGGTTTAGGGTTAGGGTTAGGGCACGGGTTAGGGTTAGGGTACGGGTTAGGGTTAGGGTTAGTGTTAGGGTTAGGGTACGGGTTAGGGTTAGGGTTAGGGTACGGGGTAGGGTTAGGGTACGGGTTAGGGTTAGGGTTAGGGTAGGATTTAGGGTTAGGGTTAGGGTTAGGGTTAGGGTACGGGTTATGGTTAGGGTTAGGTTTAGGGTTAGGGTTAGGGTTAGGGTATGGGTTAGGGTTAGGGTTAGGGTACGGGTTAGGGTTAGGGTACAGGTTAGGTTTAGGGTTAGGGTTAGTGTTAGGGTTAGGGTACTGGTTAGGGTTAGAGTACGGGTTAGGGTTAGGGTTAGGGTTAGGGTTAGTTTACGGGTTAGGGTTAGGTTTAGGGTACGGGTTAGGGTTAGGTTACGGGTTAGGGTTAGGGTACGGGTTAGGGTTAGGTTTAGGGTACGGGTTAGGGTAGGTTTAGGGGTTAGGGTTAGGGTTAGTGTTAGGGTTAAGGTTAGGGTACGAGTTATGGTTAGGGTACGGGTAAGTGTTAGGGTTAGGGTACGGGTTAGGGTGAGGTTTAGGTGTTAGGGTTAAGGTTAGGGTTAGGGTTAGGGTAGAGGTTAGGGTACGGGTTAGGGTACGGGTTAGGGTACGGGTTAGGGTTAGGGTTAGGGTTAGGGTTAGGGTTAGGGTTAGGGTTAGAAAAGAGTTAGGGTTAGGGTTAGGGTTAGGGTTAGGTTTAGGGTACAGGTTAGGGTTAGGGTTAGGGTACGGGTTAAGGTACGAGTTAGGGTTAGGATTAGTGTTAGCGTACGGGTTAGGGTTAGGGTTAGGGTTAGGGGTTAGGGGTTAGGGTTAGGGTTAGTGTTAGGGTTAGGGTTAGGGTACGGGTTAGGGTACGGGTTAGGCTTAGGGTACGTGTTACTGTTAGGGTTATGGTTAGGGTTAGGGTACGGTTTAGGGTTACGGTTAGGGTTAGGGTTAGGATAAAGTACGGGTTAGGGTACGGGTTAGGGTTAGGGTTAGGGTACGTGTTAGGGTTAGGGTTAGGGTACGTTTTAAGGTTAGGGTACCGTTTAGTGTTAGGGTTAGGGTTGGGGTACGGGTTAGTGTTAGGGTTAGGGTACGGGTTAGGGTTAGGGTACTGTTTAGGGTTAGGGTTAGGTTTAGGGTTAGGGTACGGGTTAGGGTTAGGGTTAGGGTACGGGTTAGGGTTAGGGATAGGGTTAGGGTACGGGTTAGGGTTAGGGTTAGGGTACGGGTTATGTTTAGGACTAGGGGTAGGTTTAGTGTTAGGGTTAGGGTACGGGTTAGGGTTAGGGTTAGGGTACGGGTAAGGGTTAGGGTACGGGTTAGGGTTAGGGTAGGGGTTAGGGTTAGGATTAGGGTTAGGGTTAGGGTACGGGTCATGGTTAGGGTTAGGTTTAGGGTACGGGTTAGGGTTAGCGTACGGGTTAGGGTTAGCGTACGGGTTAGGGTTAGGGTTTGTTTTAGGGTTAGGGTTAGGGTACGGGTTAGGGTTAGCGTACGGATTAGGGTTAGCGTACGGGTTAGGGTTAGGGTTAGTTTTAGGGTTAGGGTTAGGGTACGGGTTAGGGTTAGCGTACGGGTTTGGGTTAGGGTTAGGGTTAGGGTTAGGTTTAGGAAAGGTTTAGGGTTAGGGTTAGCGTTAGGGTTAGGGTACGGGTTAGGATTAGGGTTAGGGTACGGGTTAGGGTTAGGGTTAGGGTTTGGGTTAGGGGTTAGGGGTTAGTGTTAGGGTTAGGGTTAGGGTTAGGGTTAGTGTTAGGGTACGGGTTAGGGTACGGGTTAGGGTTAGGGCACGGGTTAGTGTTAGTGTTAGGGTTAGGGTTAGGTTACGGGTTAGTGTTAGGGTACGGGTTAGGGTACGGGTTAGGTTTATGGTACGGGTTAGGGTTAGGTTTAGGGGTTAGGGTGAGGGTTAGGGTTAGGGATAGGGTTAGGGTACGGGTTAGGGTTAGGGTTAGGGTCAGGGTTAGGGGTTAGGGTTAGGTTAGGGATAGGGTACGGGTTAGGGTTAGGGTACGGGTTAGGTTTAGGGTACGGGTTAGGGTTAGGGTTAGGGTTAGGGTACGGGTTAGTGTTAGGGTTAGGGTTAAAGTTAGGGTACGTGTTAGGGTTAGGGTTAGCTACGGGTTAGGGTTAGGGTACGGGTTAGGGTAAGGTTACGAGTTAGGGTTAGGATTAGGGTACGTGTTAGGGTTAGGGTTAGGGGTTAGGGTTAGGGTTAGGGTACGGGTTAGGGTTAGGGTACGGGTTAGGGTTAGAGTACGGGTTAGGGTTAGGGTTAGGGTTAGGGTTAGGGTACGGTTTAGGGTTAGGGTTAGGGTACGGGTTAGGGTTAGTGTTAGGGTTAGGGTTACGGTTAGGGTTAGGGTTAGGGTATGGGTTAGGTTTAGGGTTAGTGTTAGGGTTAGGGTACGGGTTAGGGTTAGGTTTAGGGTACGGGTTATGGTTAGGTTTAGGGTTAGGGTTAGGGTTAGGCTACGGGTTAGGGTTAGGGTTAGGTTTAGGGTTAGTGTTAGGGGTTAGGGGTTAGGGTTAGGGTTAGGGTTAGGGTTAGAGGTTAGGGGTTAGGATTAGGGTTAGGATACAGTTTAGGGTTAGGGTTAGGGTTAGTGTTAGGGTTAAGGTACGGGTTAGGGTTAGGGTTAGGGTTAGGGTACGGGTTTGGGTTAGTGTTAGGGTTATAATTAGGGTTAGGGTACGGGATAGGTTTAGGGTAAGGGTTAGGGTTAGGGTACGGGTTAGGGTACGGGTTAGGGTACGGGTTAGGGTACGGGTTAGGGTACGGGTTAGGGTTAGGGTTAGGGTTAGGATTAGGTTACGGGTTAGGGTTAGGTTTAGGGTTAGAATTAGGGTATGGGGTAGGGTTAGACTTAGGGTACGGGTTAGCGTTAGGGTACGGGTTAGGGTTAGGGTTAGGGTACAGGTTAGGTTTAGGGTTAGGGTAGTTGTTAGGTTTAGGGTTAGGGTTAGGGTTAGGGTTAGGGTTAGAGATCAGGGTTAGGGATAGGGTTAGGGTTAGGATAAAGTACGGGTTAGGGTACGGGTTAGGGTTAGGGTTAGGGTACGTGTTAGGGTTAGGGTTAGGGTACGTTTTAAGGTTAGGGTACGGTTTAGTGTTAGGGTTAGGGTTGGGGTACGGGTTAGTGTTAGGGTTAGGGTACGGGTTAGGGTTAGGGTACTGTTTAGGGTTAGGGTTAGGTTTAGGGTTAGGGTACGGGTTAGGGTTAGGGTTAGGGTACGGGTTAGGGTTAGGGTTAGGGTACGGGTTAGGGTTAGGGTTAGGGTACGGGTTAGGGTTAGGGTTAGGGTACGGGTTAGGGTTAGGGTACGGGTTATGTTTAGGACTAGGGTTAGGTTTAGTGTTAGGGTTAGGGTACGGGTTAGGGTTAGGGTTAGGGTACGGGTTAGGGTTAGGGTACGGGTTAGGGTTAGGGTAGGGGTTAGGGTTAGGATTAGGGTTAGGGTTAGGGTACGGGTCATGGTTAGGGTTAGGTTTAGGGTTAAGGTTAGGGTTAGGGTACGGGTTAGGGTTAGGTTTAGGTTTAGGGTGGGGTTAGGGTTAGGGTTATGGTTAGGGTACGGGTTAGGGTTAGTGTTAGGGTTAGGGTTAGGGTCAGTGTTAGGGGTTAGTGTTAGGGTTAGGGTTAGTGTTAGGGCACGGGTTAGGTTTAGGTGTTAGGGTTAGGGTTAGGGTTAGGGTTAGGGTACGGGTTAGGGTTAGGTTTAGTGTACAGATTAGGGTTAGGGTTACGGTTAGGGTTAGCGTACGGGTTAGGGTTAGGGTTAAGTTTAGGGTTAGGTTTAGGGTACGGGTTAGGGTTAGGGTACGGGTTAGGGTTAGGGTACGGGTTAGGGTACGGGTTAGGGTTAGAGTTAGGGTACGTGTTAGGGTTAGGTTTAGGGTTTAGGGTTAGGGTTAGGGCACGGGTTAGGGTTAGGGTACGGGTTAGGGTTAGGGTTAGGGTTAGGGTTAGGGTTAGGGTGAGGGTTAGGTTTAACAAAGGGTTAGGGTTAGGGTTAGCGTTAGGGTTAGGGTATGGGTTAGGGTGAGGGTTAGGGTACGGGTTATGGTTAGGGTTAGGGTTAGGCATAGGGTACGGGTTAGGGTTAGGGTACGGGTTAGGTTTAGGTTACGGGTTAGGGTTAGGATTAGGTTTAGGGTACGGGTTAGGGTTAGGGTTAGGGTTAAAGTTAGGGTACGTGTTAGGGTTAGAGTTAGGGTATGGTTTAGGGTTAGGGTACGGGTTGGGGTAAGGGTACGGGTTAGGGTTAGGATTAGGGTACGTGTTAGGGTTAGGGTTAGGGGTTAGGGTTAGGGTTAGGGTACGGGTTAGGGTTAGGGTACGAGTTAGGGTTAGGTTTAGGGTACGGGATAGGGTTAGGGTTAGTGGTTAGGGTTAGGGTTAGTGTAGGGGTTAGGGTTAGGGTTAGGGTTAGGGTTAGCGTACGGGTTAGGGTTAGGGTTAGGCTTAGGGTTAGGGTTAGGGTACGGGTTAGGGTTAGGGTACGGGTTAGGGTTAGGGTTAGGGTTAGGGTATGGTTAGGGTAAGGGTACGGTTTAGGGTTCGGGGTAGGGTTAGGGTTAGGGTACGGATTAGGGTTTGGTTAGTGTTAGGGTTAGGTTACGGGTTAGGGTTAGGGTTAGGGTTAGGGTTAGGGTACGTGGTAGGGTTAGGGTTAGGGTACGGATTAGTGTTAGGGTACGGGTTAGGTTTAGGGTTATGTTACGGGTTAGGGTTAGGGTTAGGGGGAGGGTACGTGTTAGGGTTATGGTTAGGGTTAGGGTTAGGGTTAGGGTTAAGGTTTAGGGTTAGGGTTAGGGTTAGGGTAAGGGTTAGGGTTAGGGTACGGTTTATTGTACGGGTTAGGGTTAGGGTTAGGGTTAGGGTTAGGGTACGGGTTAGGGTTAGGATTAGGGTACGGTTTAGGTTTAGGGTACGGTTTAGTGTTAGGGTTAGGGTACGGGTTAGGGTTAGGGTACGGGTTAGGGTTAGTGTACGGGTTAGGGTTAGGGTTAGGGTTAGGGTTAGGGTTAGTGTACGGGTTAGGGTTAGGGTTAGGGTACGGGTTAGGGTTAGGTTTAGGGTTAGGGTTAGGGTACGGGTTAGGTTTAGGGTTAGGGTACGTGTTAGTGTTAGGGATAGTGTTAGGGTTAGGGTTAGAGGTTAGGGTTAGGGATAGGGTTAGGGTTAGGATTAGGGTACGGGTTAAGGTACGGGTTAGGTTTAGGTTTAGGGTTAGGGTATGGGTTAGGGTTAGGGTTAGGGTATGTTTTAGGTTTAGGGTTAGGGTACGGGTTAGGGTTAGGGTACTGTTTAGAATTAGGGTTAGGTTTAGGGTTAGGGTACGGGTTAGGGTTAGGGTTAGAATACGGGTTAGGTTTAGGGTTAGGGTTAGGGTTAGGGTACGGATTAGGGTTACGGTTAGGGTACGGGTTAGGGCTAGGGTACGGGTTAGGTTTAGGGTTAGGGTTAGGGTTAGTGTTAGGGTTAGGGTACGGGTTAGGGTTAAGTTTAGGGTACGGTTTAGGGTTAGGGTACGGGTTAGGGTTAGGGTTAGGGTAGGGGTTAGGGTTAGGGTTAGGGTTAGGGTACGGGTTATGGTTAGGGTTAGGTTTAGTTTTAGGTTTATGGTTAGGGTACGGGTTAGGGTTAGGGTTAGGGTACGGGTTAGGGTTAGGGTACGGGTTAGGGTTAGGATTAGGGTTAGGGTTAGCGTTAGGGTACGGGTTAGGGTTAGGGTTAGGGTTAGGGTTAGGGTACGGGTTAGGGTTAGGTTTAGGGTACGGGTTAGGGTTAGGGTACGGGTTAGGGTTACGGTACGGGTTAGGGTTAGGGTTAGGGTACGGGTTAGGTTTGGATTAGGGGTTAGGGTTAGGGTTAGTGTTAGGGTTAGGGTTAGTGTACGGGTTAGGTTTAGGGTACGGGTTAGGGTTAGCGTACGGGTTAGGGTTAGCGTACGGGTTAGGGTTAGGGTTAGGGTTAGGGTACGGGTTAGTGTTAGGGTTAGGGTTAAAGTTAGGGTACGTGTTAGGGTTAGGGTTAGCTACGGGTTAGGGTTAGGGTACGGGTTAGGGTAAGGTTACGGGTTAGGGTTAGGATTAGGGTACGTGTTAGGGTTAGGGTTAGGGGTTAGGGTTAGGGTTAGGGTACAGGTTAGGGTTAGGGTACGGGTTAGGGTTAGGGTACGGTTTAGGGTTAGGTTTAGGGTTAGGGTTAGGGTACGGGTTAGGGTTAGGGTTAGAGTACGGGTTAGGGTTAGGGTTAGGGTTAGGGTTAGGGTACGGTTTAGGGTTAGGGTTAGGGTACGGGTTAGGGTTTGTGTTAGGGTTAGGGTTACGGTTAGGGTTAGGGTTAGGGTATGGGTTAGGTTTAGGGTTAGTGTTAGGGTTAGGGTACGGGTTAGGGTTAGGTTTAGGGTACGGGTTATGGTTAGGTTTAGGGTTAGGGTTAGGGTTAGGCTACGGGTTAGGGTTAGGGTTAGGGTTAGTGTTAGGTGTTAGGGGTTAGGGTTAGGGTTAGGGTTAGGGTTAGAGGTTAGGGTTAGGGTACGGGTTAGGTTTAGGGTACGGGTTAGGGTTAGGGTTAGGGTTAGGGTACAGTTTAGGGTTAGGGTTAGGGTTAGTGTTAGGGTTAAGGTACGGGTTAGGGTTAGGGTTAGGGTTAGGGTACGGTTTTGGGTTAGTGTTAGGGTTATAATTAGGGTTAGGGTACGGGATAGGTTTAGGGTAAGGGTTAGGGTTAGGGTACGGGTTAGGGTACGGGTTAGGGTACGGGTTAGGGTACGGGTTAGGGTACGGGTTAGGGTTAGGGTTAGGATTAGGTTACGGGTTAGGGTTAGGTTTAGGGTTAGAATTAGGGTATGGGGTAGGGTTAGACTTAGGGTACGGGTTAGCGTTAGGGTACGGGTTAGGGTTAGGGTTAGGGTACAGGTTAGGTTTAGGGTTAGGGTAGTTGTTAGGTTTAGGGTTAGGGTTAGGGTTAGGGTTAGGGTTAGAGATCAGGGTTAGGGATAGGGTTAGGGTTAGGATAAAGTACGGGTTAGGGTACGGGTTAGGGTTAGGGTTAGGGTACGTGTTAGGGTTAGGGTTAGGGTACGTTTTAAGGTTAGGGTACGGTTTAGTGTTAGGGTTAGGGTTGGGGTACGGGTTAGTGTTAGGGTTAGGGTACGGGTTAGGGTTAGGGTACTGTTTAGGGTTAGGGTTAGGTTTAGGGTTAGGGTATGGGTTAGGGTTAGGGTTAGGGTACGGTTTAGGGTTAGGGTTAGGGTACGGGTTAGGGTTAGGGTTAGGGTACGGGTTAGGGTTAGGGTACGGGTTATGTTTAGGACTAGGGGTAGGTTTAGTGTTAGGGTTAGGGTACGGGTTAGGGTTAGGGTTAGGGTACGGGTTAGGGTTAGGGTACGGGTTAGGGTTAGGGTAGGGGTTAGGGTTAGGATTAGGGTTAGGGTTAGGGTACGGGTCATGGTTAGGGTTAGGTTTAGGGTTAAGGTTAGGGTTAGGGTACGGGTTAGGGTTAGGTTTAGGTTTAGGGTGGGGTTAGGGTTAGGGTTATGGTTAGGGTACGGGTTAGGGTTAGTGTTAGGGTTAGGGTTAGGGTCAGTGTTAGGGGTTAGTGTTAGGGTTAGGGTTAGGGTTAGGGCACGGGTTAGGTTTAGGTGTTAGGGTTAGGGTTAGGGTTAGGGTTAGGGTACGGGTTAGGGTTAGGTTTAGTGTACAGATTAGGGTTAGGGTTAGGGTTAGGGTTAGCGTACGGGTTAGGGTTAGGGTTAAGTTTAGGGTTAGGTTTAGGGTACGGGTTAGGGTTAGGGTACGGGTTAGGGTTAGGGTACGGGTTAGGGTACGGGTTAGGGTTAGAGTTAGGGTACGTGTTAGGGTTAGGTTTAGGGTTTAGGGTTAGGGTTAGGGCACGGGTTAGGGTTAGGGTACGGGTTAGGGTTAGGGTTAGGGTTAGGGTTAGGGTTAGGGTTAGGGTGAGGGTTAGGTTTAACAAAGGGTTAGGGTTAGGGTTAGCGTTAGGGTTAGGGTATGGGTTAGGGTGAGGGTTAGGGTACGGGTTATGGTTAGGGTTAGGGTTAGGCATAGGGTACGGGTTAGGGTTAGGGTACGGGTTAGGTTTAGGTTACGGGTTAGGGTTAGGATTAGGTTTAGGGTACGGGTTAGGGTTAGGGTTAGGGTTAAAGTTAGGGTACGTGTTAGGGTTAGAGTTAGGGTATGGTTTAGGGTTAGGGTACGGGTTGGGGTAAGGGTACGGGTTAGGGTTAGGATTAGGGTACGTGTTAGGGTTAGGGTTAGGGGTTAGGGTTAGGGTTAGGGTACGGGTTAGGGTTAGGGTACGAGTTAGGGTTAGGTTTAGGGTACGGGATAGGGTTAGGGTTAGTGGTTAGGGTTAGGGTTAGTGTAGGGGTTAGGGTTAGGGTTAGGGTTAGGGTTAGCGTACGGGTTAGGGTTAGGGTTAGGCTTAGGGTTAGGGTTAGGGTACGGGTTAGGGTTAGGGTACGGGTTAGGGTTAGGGTTAGGGTTAGGGTATGGTTAGGGTAAGGGTACGGTTTAGGGTTCGGGGTAGGGTTAGGGTTAGGGTACGGATTAGGGTTTGGTTAGTGTTAGGGTTAGGTTACGGGTTAGGGTTAGGGTTAGGGTTAGGGTTAGGGTACGTGGTAGGGTTAGGGTTAGGGTACGGATTAGTGTTAGGGTACGGGTTAGGTTTAGGGTTATGTTACGGGTTAGGGTTAGGGTTAGGGGGAGGGTACGTGTTAGGGTTATGGTTAGGGTTAGGGTTAGGGTTAGGGTTAAGGTTTAGGGTTAGGGTTAGGGTTAGGGTAAGGGTTAGGGTTAGGGTACGGTTTATTGTACGGGTTAGGGTTAGGGTTAGGGTTAGGGTTAGGGTACGGGTTAGGGTTAGGATTAGGGTACGGTTTAGGTTTAGGGTACGGTTTAGTGTTAGGGTTAGGGTACGGGTTAGGGTTAGGGTACGGGTTAGGGTTAGTGTACGGGTTAGGGTTAGGGTTAGGGTTAGGGTTAGGGTTAGTGTACGGGTTAGGGTTAGGGTTAGGGTACGGGTTAGGGTTAGGTTTAGGGTTAGGGTTAGGGTACGGGTTAGGTTTAGGGTTAGGGTACGTGTTAGTGTTAGGGATAGTGTTAGGGTTAGGGTTAGAGGTTAGGGTTAGGGATAGGGTTAGGGTTAGGATTAGGGTACGGGTTAAGGTACGGGTTAGGTTTAGGTTTAGGGTTAGGGTATGGGTTAGGGTTAGGGTTAGGGTATGTTTTAGGTTTAGGGTTAGGGTACGGGTTAGGGTTAGGGTACTGTTTAGAATTAGGGTTAGGTTTAGGGTTAGGGTACGGGTTAGGGTTAGGGTTAGAATACGGGTTAGGTTTAGGGTTAGGGTTAGGGTTAGGGTACGGATTAGGGTTACGGTTAGGGTACGGGTTAGGGCTAGGGTACGGGTTAGGTTTAGGGTTAGGGTTAGGGTTAGTGTTAGGGTTAGGGTACGGGTTAGGGTTAGGTTTAGGGTACGGTTTAGGGTTAGGGTACGGGTTAGGGTTAGGGTTAGGGTAGGGGTTAGGGTTAGGGTTAGGGTTAGGGTACGGGTTATGGTTAGGGTTAGGTTTAGGTTTAGGTTTATGGTTAGGGTACGGGTTAGGGTTAGGGTTAGGGTACGGGTTAGGGTTAGGGTACGGGTTAGGGTTAGGATTAGGGTTAGGGTTAGCGTTAGGGTACGGGTTAGGGTTAGGGTTAGGGTTAGGGTTAGGGTACGGGTTAGGGTTAGGTTTAGGGTACGGGTTAGGGTTAGGGTACGGGTTAGGGTTACGGTACGGGTTAGGGTTAGGGTTAGGGTACGGGTTAGGTTTGGATTAGGGGTTAGGGTTAGGGTTAGTGTTAGGGTTAGGGTTAGTGTACGGGTTAGGTTTAGGGTACGGGTTAGGGTTAGCGTACGGGTTAGGGTTAGCGTACGGGTTAGGGATAGGGTTAGGGTTAGGGTACGGGTTAGTGTTAGGGTTAAAGTTAGGGTACGTGTTAGGGTTAGGGTTAGCTACGGGTTAGGGTTAGGGTACGGGTTAGGGTAAGGTTACGGGTTAGGGTTAGGATTAGGGTACGTGTTAGGGTTAGGGTTAGGGGTTAGGGTTAGGGTTAGGGTACAGGTTAGGGTTAGGGTACGGGTTAGGGTTAGGGTACGGTTTAGGGTTAGGTTTAGGGTTAGGGTTATGGTACGGGTTAGGGTTAGGGTTAGAGTACGGGTTAGGGTTAGGGTTAGGGTTAGGGTTAGGGTACGGTTTAGGGTTAGGGTTAGGGTACGGGTTAGGGTTTGTGTTAGGGTTAGGGTTACGGTTAGGGTTAGGGTTAGGGTATGGGTTAGGTTTAGGGTTAGTGTTAGGGTTAGGGTACGGGTTAGGGTTAGGTTTAGGGTACGGGTTATGGTTAGGTTTAGGGTTAGGGTTAGGGTTAGGCTACGGGTTAGAGTTAGGGTTAGGGTTAGTGTTAGGTGTTAGGGGTTAGGGTTAGGGTTAGGGTTAGGGTTAGAGGTTAGGGTTAGGGTACGGGTTAGGTTTAGGGTACGGGTTAGGGTTAGGGTTAGGGTTAGGGTACAGTTTAGGGTTAGGGTTAGGGTTAGTGTTAGGGTTAAGGTACGGGTTAGGGTTAGGGTTAGGGTTAGGGTACGGTTTTGGGTTAGTGTTAGGGTTATAATTAGGGTTAGGGTACGGGATAGGTTTAGGGTAAGGGTTAGGGTTAGGGTACGGGTTCGGGTACGGGTTAGGGTACGGGTTAGGGTTAGGGTAAGGGTACGGGTTAGGGTTAGGGTTAGGGTTAGGATTAGGTTACGGGTTAGGGTTAGGTTTAGGGTTAGAATTAGGGTATGGGGTAGGGTTAGGCTTAGGTACGGGTTAGCGTTAGTGTACGGGTTAGGGTTAGGGTTAGGGTACAGGTTAGGTTTAGGGTTAGGGTAGTTGTTAGGTTTAGGGTTAGGGTTAGGGTTAGGGTTAGGGTTAGAAATCAGGGTTAGGGTTAGGGTTAGGGTTAGGATAATGTACGGGTTAGGGTACGGGTTAGGGTTAGGCTTAGGGTACGTGTTAGGGTTAGGGTTAGGGTACGTTTTAAGGTTAGGGTACGGTTTAGTGTTAGGGTTAGGGTTGGGGTACGGGTTAGTGTTAGGGTTAGGGTACGGGTTAGGGTTAGGGTACTGTTTAGGGTTAGGGTTAGGTTTAGGGTTAGGGTACGGGTTAGGGTTAGGGTTAGGGTACGGTTTAGGGTTAGTGTTAGGGTTAGGGTACGGGTTAGGGTTAGGGTTAGGGTACGGGTTAGGGTTAGGGTACGGGTTATGTTTAGGACTAGGGGTAGGTTTAGTGTTAGGGTTAGGGTACGGGTTAGGGTTAGGGTTAGGGTACGGGTTCGGGTTAGGGTACGGGTTAGGGTTAGGGTAGGGGTTAGGGTTAGGATTAGGGTTAGGGTTAGGGTACGGGTCATGGTTAGGGTTAGGTTTAGGGTTAAGGTTAGGGTTAGGGTACGGGTTAGGGTTAGGTTTAGGTGTTAGGGTGGGGTTAGGGTTAGGGTTAGGGTTAGGGTACGGGTTAGGGTTAGTGTTAGGGTTAGGGTTAGGGTCAGTGTTAGGGGTTAGTGTTAGGGTTAGGGTTAGGGTTAGGGCACAGGTTAGGTTTAGGTGTTAGGGTTAGGGTTAGGGTTAGGGTTAGGGTACGGGTTAGGGTTAGGTTTAGTGTACGGATTAGGGTTAGGGTTAGGGTTAGGGTTAGCGTACGGGTTAGGGTTAGGGTTAAGTTTAGGGTTAGGTTTAGGGTACGGGTTAGGGTTAGGGTACGGGTTAGGGTTAGGGTACGGGTTAGGGTACGGGTTAGGGTTAGAGTTAGGGTACGTGTTAGGGTTAGGTTTAGGGTTTAGGGTTAGGGTTAGGGCACGGGTTAGGGTTAGGGTACGGGTTAGGGTTAGGGTTAGGGTTAGGGTTAGGGTTAGGGTTAGGGTTAGGAAAGGGTTAGGGTTAGGGTTAGCGTTAGGGTTAGGGTATGGGTTAGGGTGAGGGTTAGGGTACGGGTTAGGGTTAGGGTTAGGGTTAGGATTAGGGTTAGGGGTTAGGGGTTAGTGTTAGGGTTAGGGTTAGGGTTAGGGTTAGGGTACGGGTTAGGGTTAGGGTTAGGGTTAGGGTTAGGGTAGGGTTAGGGGTTAGGGGTTAGTGTTAGGGTTAGGATTAGGGTTAGGTTTAGGGTACGGGTTAGGGTTAGGGTACGGGTTAGGTTTAGGGTACGGGTTAGGGTTAGGGTACGGGTTAGGGTTAGGGTTAGGGTTAGGATTAGGGTTAGGGGTTAGGGGTTAGTGTTAGGGTTAGGATTAGGGTTAGGTTTAGGGTACGGGTTAGGGTTAGGGTACGGGTTAGGTTTAGGGTACGGGTTAGGGTTAGGGTACGAGTTAGGGTTAGGGTACGGGTTAGGGTTAGAGTTAGGGTACGTGTTAGGGTTAGGGTATGGGTTAGGTTTAGGTTACGGGTTAGGGTTAGGGTACGGGTTAGGGTTAGGGTACGGGTTAGGGTTAGAGTTAGGGTACGTGTTAGGGTTAGGGTATGGGTTAGGTTTAGGTTACGGGTTAGGGTTAGGGTACGGGTTAGGGTTAGGTTAGGGTACGTGTTAGGGTTAGGGTTAGGGTTAGGGTTAGAGGTTAGGGTTAGGGATAGGCTTAGGATTAGGATTAGGGTACGGGTTAAGTTACGGGTTAGGGTTAGGTTTAGGGTTAGGGTATGGGTTAGGGTTAGGGTTAGGGTACGTTTTAGGTTTAGGGTTAGGGTACTGGTTAGGGTTAGGGTACTGTTTAGGGTTAGGTTTAGGTTTAGGGTTAGGGTACGGGTTAGGGTTAGGGTTAGGGTACGGGTTAGGTTTAGGGTTAGGGTTAGGGTTAGGGTACGGGTTAGGGTTAGGGTTAGGGTACGGGTTAGGGTTAGGGTACGGGTTAGGTTTAGGGTTAGGTTTAGGGTTAGTGTTAGGGTTAGGGTACGGGTTAGGGTTAGGGTTAGGGTACGGGTTAGGGTTAGGGTACGGGTTAGGGTTAGGGTTAGGGTAGGGGTTAGGGTTAGGGTTAGGGTTAGGGTACGGGTTTTGGTTAGGGTTAGGTTTAGTGTTAGGATTAGGGTTAGGGTACGGGTTAGGGTTTGGGTTAGGGTACTGGTTATGGTTAGGGTACGGGTTAGGGTTAGGGTTAGGGTTAGGGTTAGCGTTAGGGTATGGGTTAGGGTTAGGGTTAGGGTTAGGGTTAGGGTACGGGTTAGGGTTAAGTTTAAGGTACGGGTTAGGGTTAGGGTACGGGTTAGGGTTAGGGTACCGGTTAGGGTTAGGGTTAGGGTACGGGTTAGGTTTAGGGTTAGGGGTTAGGTTTAGGGTTAGTGTTAGGGTTAGGGTTAGTGTACAGGTTAGGGATAGGGTACGGGTTAGGGTTAGGGTTAGGGTACGGTTAGCGTACGGGTTAGGGTTAGGGTTAGTTTTAGGGTAGGGTTTAGGGTTAGGGTTAGGGTTAGGGTTAGGAAAGGGTTAGGGTTAGGGTTAGCGTTAGGGTTAGGGTATGGGTTAGGGTTAGGGTTAGGGTACGGTGTAGGGTTAGGGTTAGGGGTTAGGGGTTAGTGTTAGTGTTAGGGTTAGGGTTAGGGTTAGTGTTAGGGTACAGGTTAGGGTACGGGTTAGAGTTAGGGCACGGGTTAGTGTTAGGGTTAGGGTTAGGGTTAGGGTTAGGGTTAGGGTACGGGTTAGTGTTAGGGTACGGGTTAGGGTACGGGTTAGGGTTACGGTACGGGTTAGGGTTTGGGTTATGGGTTAGGGTGAGGGTTAGGGTTAGGGATAGGGTTAGGGTACGGGTTAGGGTTAGGGTTAGGTTTAGGGTACGGGTTAGGGTTAGGGTTAGGGTTAGGAAAGTGTTAGGGTTAGGGTTAGCGTTAGGGTTAGGGTACGGGTTAGGATTAGGGTTAGGGTACGGGTTAGGGTTAGGGATAGGGTTTGGGTTAGGGGTTAGGGGTTAGGGTTAGTGTTAGGGTTAGGGTTAGTGTACGGGTTAGGTTTAGGGTACGGGTTAGGGTTAGCGTACGTGTTAGGGTTAGCGTACGGGTTAGGGTTAGGGTTATTTTTAGGGTTAGGTTTAGGGTACGGGTTAGGGTTAGCGTACGGGTTTGGGTTAGGGTTAGGGTTAGGGTTAGGGTTAGGAAAGGGTTAGGGTTAGGTTTAGCGTTAGGGTTAGGGTACGGGTTAGGATTAGGGTTAGGGTACGGGTTAGGGTTAGGGTTAGGGTTTGGGTTAGGGGTTAGGGGTTAGTGTTAGGGTTAGGGTTAGGGTTAGGGTTAGTGTTAGGGTACGGGTTAGGGTACGGGTTAGGGTTAGGGCACGGGTTAGTGTTAGGGTTAGCGTTAGGGTTAGGGTACGGGTTAGTGTTAGGGTACGGGTTAGGGTACGGGTTAGGTTTACGGTACGGGTTAGGGTTAGGTTTAGGGGTTAGGGTGAGGGTTAGGGTTAGGGATAGGGTTAGGGTACGGGTTAGGGTTAGGGTTAGGGTTAGTGTTAGGGTCAGGGTTAGGGGTTAGGGTTAGGTTAGTGATAGGGTACGGGTTAGGTTTAGGGTACGGGTTGGGTTTAGGGTACGGGTTAGGGTTAGGGTTAGGGTTAGGGTACGGGTTAGGGTTAGGGTTAGGGTTAAAGTTAGGGTACGTGTTAGTGTTAGGGTTAGCTACGGGTTAGGGTTAGGGTACGGGTTAGGGTAAGGTTACGGGTTAGGGTTAGGATTAGGGTACGTGTTAGGGTTAGGGTTAGGGGTTAGGATTAGGGTTAGGGTACGGGTTAGGTTTAGGGTACTGGTTAGCGTACGGGTTAGGGTTAGGGTACGGGTTAGTGTTAGGGTACGGGTTAGGGTTAGGGTTAGGGTTAGGTTTAGGGTACGGGTTAGGTTTAGGGTTAGGGTACGGGTTAGGGTTAGGTTTAGGGTTAGGGTTAGCGTTAGGGTACGGGTTAGGGTTAGGGTTAGGGTTAGTGTTAGGTGTTAGGGGTTAGGGTTAGGGTTAGGGTTAGGGTTAGAGGTTAGGGTTAGGGTACGGGTTAGGTTTAGGGTACGGGTTAGGGTTAGGGTTAGGGTTAGGGTACAGTTTAGGGTTAGGGTTAGGGTTAGTGTTAGGGTTAAGGTACGGGTTAGGGTTAGGGTTAGGGTTAGGGTACGGTTTTGGGTTAGTGTTAGGGTTATAATTAGGGTTAGGGTACGGGATAGGTTTAGGGTAAGGGTTAGGGTTAGGGTACGGGTTAGGGTACGGGTTAGGGTACGGGTTAGGGTACGGGTTAGGGTACGGGTTAGGGTTAGGGTTAGGGTTAGGATTAGGTTACGGGTTAGGGTTAGGTTTAGGGTTAGAATTAGGGTATGGGGTAGGGTTAGACTTAGGGTACGGGTTAGCGTTAGGGTACGGGTTAGGGTTAGGGTTAGGGTACAGGTTAGGTTTAGGGTTAGGGTAGTTGTTAGGTTTAGGGTTAGGGTTAGGGTTAGGGTTAGGGTTAGAGATCAGGGTTAGGGATAGGGTTAGGGTTAGGATAAAGTACGGGTTAGGGTACGGGTTAGGGTTAGGGTTAGGGTACGTGTTAGGGTTAGGGTTAGGGTACGTTTTAAGGTTAGGGTACGGTTTAGTGTTAGGGTTAGGGTTGGGGTACGGGTTAGTGTTAGGGTTAGGGTACGGGTTAGGGTTAGGGTACTGTTTAGGGTTAGGGTTAGGTTTAGGGTTAGGGTACGGGTTAGGGTTAGGGTTAGGGTACGGGTTAGGGTTAGGGTTAGGGTACGGGTTAGGGTTAGGGTTAGGGTACGGGTTAGGGTTAGGGTACGGGTTATGTTTAGGACTAGGGGTAGGTTTAGTGTTAGGGTTAGGGTACGGGTTAGGGTTAGGGTTAGGGTACGGGTTAGGGTTAGGGTACGGGTTAGGGTTAGGGTAGGGGTTAGGGTTAGGATTAGGGTTAGGGTTAGGGTACGGGTCATGGTTAGGGTTAGGTTTAGGGTTAAGGTTAGGGTTAGGGTACGGGTTAGGGTTAGGTTTAGGTTTAGGGTGGGGTTAGGGTTAGGGTTATGGTTAGGGTACGGGTTAGGGTTAGTGTTAGGGTTAGGGTTAGGGTCAGTGTTAGGGGTTAGTGTTAGGGTTAGGGTTAGGGTTAGGGCACGGGTTAGGTTTAGGTGTTAGGGTTAGGGTTAGGGTTAGGGTTAGGGTACGGGTTAGGGTTAGGTTTAGTGTACAGATTAGGGTTAGGGTTAGGGTTAGGGTTAGCGTACGGGTTAGGGTTAGGGTTAAGTTTAGGGTTAGGTTTAGGGTACGGGTTAGGGTTAGGGTACGGGTTAGGGTTAGGGTACGGGTTAGGGTACGGGTTAGGGTTAGAGTTAGGGTACGTGTTAGGGTTAGGTTTAGGGTTTAGGGTTAGGGTTAGGGCACGGGTTAGGGTTAGGGTACGGGTTAGGGTTAGGGTTAGGGTTAGGGTTAGGGTTAGGGTTAGGGTGAGGGTTAGGTTTAACAAAGGGTTAGGGTTAGGGTTAGCGTTAGGGTTAGGGTATGGGTTAGGGTGAGGGTTAGGGTACGGGTTATGGTTAGGGTTAGGGTTAGGCATAGGGTACGGGTTAGGGTTAGGGTACGGGTTAGGTTTAGGTTACGGGTTAGGGTTAGGATTAGGTTTAGGGTACGGGTTAGGGTTAGGGTTAGGGTTAAAGTTAGGGTACGTGTTAGGGTTAGAGTTAGGGTATGGTTTAGGGTTAGGGTACGGGTTGGGGTAAGGGTACGGGTTAGGGTTAGGATTAGGGTACGTGTTAGGGTTAGGGTTAGGGGTTAGGGTTAGGGTTAGGGTACGGGTTAGGGTTAGGGTACGAGTTAGGGTTAGGTTTAGGGTACGGGATAGGGTTAGGGTTAGTGGTTAGGGTTAGGGTTAGTGTAGGGGTTAGGGTTAGGGTTAGGGTTAGGGTTAGCGTACGGGTTAGGGTTAGGGTTAGGCTTAGGGTTAGGGTTAGGGTACGGGTTAGGGTTAGGGTACGGGTTAGGGTTAGGGTTAGGGTTAGGGTATGGTTAGGGTAAGGGTACGGTTTAGGGTTCGGGGTAGGGTTAGGGTTAGGGTACGGATTAGGGTTTGGTTAGTGTTAGGGTTAGGTTACGGGTTAGGGTTAGGGTTAGGGTTAGGGTTAGGGTACGTGGTAGGGTTAGGGTTAGGGTACGGATTAGTGTTAGGGTACGGGTTAGGTTTAGGGTTATGTTACGGGTTAGGGTTAGGGTTAGGGGGAGGGTACGTGTTAGGGTTATGGTTAGGGTTAGGGTTAGGGTTAGGGTTAAGGTTTAGGGTTAGGGTTAGGGTTAGGGTAAGGGTTAGGGTTAGGGTACGGTTTATTGTACGGGTTAGGGTTAGGGTTAGGGTTAGGGTTAGGGTACGGGTTAGGGTTAGGATTAGGGTACGGTTTAGGTTTAGGGTACGGTTTAGTGTTAGGGTTAGGGTACGGGTTAGGGTTAGGGTACGGGTTAGGGTTAGTGTACGGGTTAGGGTTAGGGTTAGGGTTAGGGTTAGGGTTAGTGTACGGGTTAGGGTTAGGGTTAGGGTACGGGTTAGGGTTAGGTTTAGGGTTAGGGTTAGGGTACGGGTTAGGTTTAGGGTTAGGGTACGTGTTAGTGTTAGGGATAGTGTTAGGGTTAGGGTTAGAGGTTAGGGTTAGGGATAGGGTTAGGGTTAGGATTAGGGTACGGGTTAAGGTACGGGTTAGGTTTAGGTTTAGGGTTAGGGTATGGGTTAGGGTTAGGGTTAGGGTATGTTTTAGGTTTAGGGTTAGGGTACGGGTTAGGGTTAGGGTACTGTTTAGAATTAGGGTTAGGTTTAGGGTTAGGGTACGGGTTAGGGTTAGGGTTAGAATACGGGTTAGGTTTAGGGTTAGGGTTAGGGTTAGGGTACGGATTAGGGTTACGGTTAGGGTACGGGTTAGGGCTAGGGTACGGGTTAGGTTTAGGGTTAGGGTTAGGGTTAGTGTTAGGGTTAGGGTACGGGTTAGGGTTAGGTTTAGGGTACGGTTTAGGGTTAGGGTACGGGTTAGGGTTAGGGTTAGGGTAGGGGTTAGGGTTAGGGTTAGGGTTAGGGTACGGGTTATGGTTAGGGTTAGGTTTAGGTTTAGGTTTATGGTTAGGGTACGGGTTAGGGTTAGGGTTAGGGTACGGGTTAGGGTTAGGGTACGGGTTAGGGTTAGGATTAGGGTTAGGGTTAGCGTTAGGGTACGGGTTAGGGTTAGGGTTAGGGTTAGGGTTAGGGTTAGGGTACGGGTTAGGGTTAGGTTTAGGGTACGGGTTAGGGTTAGGGTACGGGTTAGGGTTACGGTACGGGTTAGGGTTAGGGTTAGGGTACGGGTTAGGTTTGGATTAGGGGTTAGGGTTAGGGTTAGTGTTAGGGTTAGGGTTAGTGTACGGGTTAGGTTTAGGGTACGGGTTAGGGTTAGCGTACGGGTTAGGGTTAGCGTACGGGTTAGGGTTAGGGTTAGGGTTAGGGTACGGGTTAGTGTTAGGGTTAAAGTTAGGGTACGTGTTAGGGTTAGGGTTAGCTACGGGTTAGGGTTAGGGTACGGGTTAGGGTAAGGTTACGGGTTAGGGTTAGGATTAGGGTACGTGTTAGGGTTAGGGTTAGGGGTTAGGGTTAGGGTTAGGGTACAGGTTAGGGTTAGGGTACGGGTTAGGGTTAGGGTACGGTTTAGGGTTAGGTTTAGGGTTAGGGTTAGGGTACGGGTTAGGGTTAGGGTTAGAGTACGGGTTAGGGTTAGGGTTAGGGTTAGGGTTAGGGTACGGTTTAGGGTTAGGGTTAGGGTACGGGTTAGGGTTTGTGTTAGGGTTAGGGTTACGGTTAGGGTTAGGGTTAGGGTATGGGTTAGGTTTAGGGTTAGTGTTAGGGTTAGGGTACGGGTTAGGGTTAGGTTTAGGGTACGGGTTATGGTTAGGTTTAGGGTTAGGGTTAGGGTTAGGCTACGGGTTAGAGTTAGGGTTAGGGTTAGTGTTAGGTGTTAGGGGTTAGGGTTAGGGTTAGGGTTAGGGTTAGAGGTTAGGGTTAGGGTACGGGTTAGGTTTAGGGTACGGGTTAGGGTTAGGGTTAGGGTTAGGGTACAGTTTAGGGTTAGGGTTAGGGTTAGTGTTAGGGTTAAGGTACGGGTTAGGGTTAGGGTTAGGGTTAGGGTACGGTTTTGGGTTAGTGTTAGGGTTATAATTAGGGTTAGGGTACGGGATAGGTTTAGGGTAAGGGTTAGGGTTAGGGTACGGGTTCGGGTACGGGTTAGGGTACGGGTTAGGGTTAGGGTAAGGGTACGGGTTAGGGTTAGGGTTAGGGTTAGGATTAGGTTACGGGTTAGGGTTAGGTTTAGGGTTAGAATTAGGGTATGGGGTAGGGTTAGGCTTAGGTACGGGTTAGCGTTAGTGTACGGGTTAGGGTTAGGGTTAGGGTACAGGTTAGGTTTAGGGTTAGGGTAGTTGTTAGGTTTAGGGTTAGGGTTAGGGTTAGGGTTAGGGTTAGAAATCAGGGTTAGGGTTAGGGTTAGGGTTAGGATAAAGTACGGGTTAGGGTACGGGTTAGCGTTAGGCTTAGGGTACGTGTTAGGGTTAGGGTTAGGGTACGTTTTAAGGTTAGGGTACGGTTTAGTGTTAGGGTTAGGGTTGGGGTACGGGTTAGTGTTAGGGTTAGGGTACGGGTTAGGGTTAGGGTACTGTTTAGGGTTAGGGTTAGGTTTAGGGTTAGGGTACGGGTTAGGGTTAGGGTTAGGGTACGGTTTAGGGTTAGTGTTAGGGTTAGGGTACGGGTTAGGGTTAGGGTTAGGGTACGGGTTAGGGTTAGGGTACGGGTTATGTTTAGGACTAGGGGTAGGTTTAGTGTTAGGGTTAGGGTACGGGTTAGGGTTAGGGTTAGGGTACGGGTTAGGGTTAGGGTACGGGTTAGGGTTAGGGTAGGGGTTAGGGTTAGGATTAGGGTTAGGGTTAGGGTACGGGTCATGGTTAGGGTTAGGTTTAGGGTTAGGGTTAGGGTTAGGGTACGGGTTAGGGTTAGGTTTAGGTGTTAGGGTGGGGTTAGGGTTAGGGTTAGGGTTAGGGTACGGGTTAGGGTTAGTGTTAGGGTTAGGGTTAGGGTCCGTGTTAGGGGTTAGTGTTAGGGTTAGGGTTAGGGTTAGGGTACGGGTTAGGTTTAGGTGTTAGGGTTAGGGTTAGGGTTAGGGTTAGGGTACGGATTAGGGTTAGGTTTAGTGTACGGATTAGGGATAGGGTTAGGGTTAGGGTTAGCGTACGGGTTAGGGTTAGGGTTAGGTTTAGGGTTAGGTTTAGGGTACGGGTTAGGGTTAGGGTACGGGTTAGGGTTAGGGTACGGGTTAGGGTACGGGTTAGGGTTAGAGTTAGGGTACGTGTTAGGGTTAGGTTTAGGGGTTAGGGTTAGCGTTAGGGCACGGGTTAGGGTTAGGGTACGGGTTAGGGTTAGGGTTAGGGTTAGGGTTAGGGTGAGGGTTAGGGTTAGGAAAGGGTTAGGGATAGGGTTAGCGTTAGGGTTAGGGTACGGGTTAGGGTTAGGGTTAGGGTACGGGTTAGTGTTAGGTTTAGGGTTAGGATTAGGGTTAGGGGTTAGGGGTTAGTGTTAGGGTTAGGGTAGGGTTAGGGTTAGGGTACGGGTTACGGTTAGGGTTAGGGCTTAGGGGTTAGTGTTAGGGTTAGGGTTAGGGTTAGGGTACGGGTTAGGGTACGGGTTAGGTTTAGGGCACGTGTTAGTGTTAGTGTTAGGGTTAGGGTTAGGGTTAGGGTATGGGTTAGGGTTAGGGTACGGGTTAGGGTACGATTTAGGGTTAGGGTACGGGTTAGGGTTAGCGTTAGGGGTTAGGGTTAGGGTTAGGGTTAGGGTTAGGCTTAGGTTACGGGTTAGGGCTAGGGTTAGGTTTAGGGTTAGGGTCAGGGTTAGGGGTTAGGGTTAGGGTTAGGGTTAGGGGACGGGTTAGGGTTAGGGTACGGGTTAGGTTTAGGGTACCGGTTAGGGTTAGGGTTAGGGTACGGCTTAGTGTTAGGGTTAGGGTACGTGTTAGGGTTAGGGTTAGGGTTAGGGTTAGAGGTTAGGGTTAGGGATAGTGTTAGGGTTAGGATTAGGGTACAGGTTAGGGTACGGGTTAGGGTTAGGTTTAGGGTTAGTGTATGGGTTAGGGTTAGGTTAGGGTACGTTTTCGGGTTAGGGTTAGTGTACGGGTTAGGGTTAGGGTACTGTTTAGGATTAGGGTTAGGTTTAGGTTTAGGGTACGGTTTAGGGTTAGGGTTAGGGTACGGGTTAGTGTTAGGGTTAGGGTTAGGGTTAGGGTACGGGTTAAGGTTAGGGTACGGGTTAGGTTTAGGGTTAGGGTTAGGGTTAGGGTACGGGTTAGGGTTAGGGTTAGGGTATGGGTTAGGGTTAGGGTACGGGTTAGGGTTAGGGTTAGGGTTAGTGTTAGGGTTAGGGTACGGGTTATGGTTAGGGTTAGGTTTAGGGTTAGGGTTAGGTTTAGGGTAGGGGTTAGGGTTAGGGTACGGGTTAGGGTTAGGTTTAGGTTTAGGGTTAGCGTTAGGGTACGGGTTAGGGTTAGGGTTAGGGTTAGGGTTAGGTTTAGGGTACGGGTTAGGGTTAGGGTACGGGTTAGGGTTAGGGTACGGGTTAGGGTTAGGGTACGGGTTAGGGTTAGGGTACGGGTTAGGGTTAGGGTACGGGTTAGGGTACGGGTTAGGGTTAGGGTACGGGTTAGGGTTAGAGTTAGGGTACGGGTTAGGGTTAGGGTATGGGTTAGGTTTAGGTTACGGGTTAGGGTTAGGGTACGGGTTAGGGTTAGGGTACGGGTTAGGGTTAGGGTACGGGTTAGGGTTAGGGTACGGGTTAGGGTTAGGGTTAGGGTTAGGGTATGGGTTAGGGTTAGGGTACGGGTTAGGGTTAGAGTTAGGGTACGGGTTAGGGTTAGGGTATGGTTTAGGTTTAGGTTACGGGTTAGGGTTAGGGTACGGGTTAGGGTTAGGTTTAGTGTACGTGTACGTGTTAGGGTTAGGGTTAGGGTTAGGGTTAGAGGTTAGGGTTAGGGATAGGCTTAGGATTAGGATTAGGGTACGGGTTAAGGTACGGGTTAGGGTAAGGTTTAGGGTAAGGGTATGGGTTAGGGTTAGGGTTAGGGTACGTTTTAGGTTTAGGGTTAGGGTACTGGTTAGGGTTAGGGTACTGTTTAGGGTTAGGGTTAGGTTTAGGGTTAGGGTACGGATTAGGGTTAGGGTACGGGTTAGGTTTAGGGTTAGGGTTAGGGTTAGTGTTAGGGTTAGGGTTAGGGTTAGGGTACGGGTTAGGGTACGGGTTAGGGTTAGGGTACGGGTTAGGGTTAGGGTTAGGGTAGGGGTTAGGGTTAGGGTTAGGGTTAGGGTACGGGTTTTGGTTAGGGTTAGGTTTAATGTTAGGGTTAGGGTTAGGGTACGGGTTAGGGTTTGGGTTAGGGTACGGGTTACGGTTAGGGTACGGGTTAGGGTTAGGGTTAGTGTTAGGGTTAGGGTGAGGGTTAGCGTTAGGGTACGGGTTAGGGATAGGTTTAGGGTACGGGTTAGGGTTAGGGTACGGGTTAGGGTTAGGGTACGGGTTAGGGTTAGGTTTAGGGTACGGGTTAGGGTTAGGGTACGGGTTAGGGTTAGGGTACGGGTTAGGGTTAGGGTTAGGGTACGGGTTAGGTTTAGGGTTAGGGGTTAGGGTTAGGGTTAGTGTTAGGGTTAGGGTTAGTGTACGGGTTAGGGATAGGGTACGGGTTAGGGTTAGGTTTAGGGTAGGGTTAGCGTACGGGTTAGGGTTAGGGGTAGTTTTAGGGTTAGGGTTAGGGTTAGGGTACGGGTTAGGGTTAGGGTACGGGTTAGGGTTAGGGTTAGGGTACGGGTTAGGTTTAGGGTTAGGGGTTAGGGTTAGGGTTAGTGTTAGGGTTAGGGTTAGTGTATGGGTTAGGGATAGGGTACGGGTTAGGGTTAGGGTTAGTGTAGGGTTAGCGTACGGGTTAGGGTTAGGGTTAGTTTTAGCGTTAGGGTTAGGGTTAGGGTTAGGGTTAGGGTTAGGAAAGGGTTAGGGTTAGGGGTAGCGTTAGGGTTAGGGTATGGGTTAGGGTTAGGGTTAGGGTACGGGTTAGGGTTAGGTTTAGGGGTTAGGGGTTAGTGTTAGGGTTAGGGTTAGGGTTAGGGTTAGGGTTAGTGTTAGGGTACTGGTTAGGGTACGGGTTAGGGTTAGGGCACGGGTTTGTGTTAGGGTTAGGGTTAGGGTTAGGGTTAGGGTTAGGGTACGGGTACGGGTTAGGGTTAGGATTAGTGTACGTGTTAGGTTTAGGGTTAGGGGTTAGGGTTAGGGTTAGGGTACGGGTTAGGGTTAGGGTACTGGTTAGCGTACGGGTTAGGGTTAGGGTTAGGGTTAGGGTTAGGGTACGGGTTAGGTTTAGGTTTAGGGTACGGGTTAGGGTTAGGTTTAGGGTTAGGGTTAGGGTACGGGTTAGGGTTAGGGTTAGAGTACGGGTTAGGGTTAGGGTTAGGGTTACGGTTAGGGTACGGTTAAGGTTAGGGTTAGGGTATGGGTTAGGGTTAGTGTTAGGGTTAGGGTTACGGTTAGGGTTAGGGGTAGGGTACGGGTTAGGGTGAGGGTTAGTGTTAGGGTTAGGGTACGGGTTAGGGTTAGGGTTAGGGTACGGGTTATGTTTAGGTTTAGGATTAGGGTTAGGGTTAGGCTACGAGTTCGGGTTAGGGTTACAGTGAGGGTTAGGGTACGTGTTAGGGTTAGGGTTAGGGTACGGGTTAGTGTTAGGGTAGGGTTAGGGTTAGGGTTAGGGTACGGGTTAGGGTTAGGTTTAGGGTTAGGGATAGTGTTAGGGTTAGCGTACGGGTTAGGGTTAGGGTTAGGGTACGAGTTAGGGTTAGTGTGCGGGTTAGGGTTAGGGTTAGGGTACAGGTTAGGGTACGGGTTAGGGTTAGGTTTAGGGTTAGTGTATGGGTTAGTGTTAGGGTTAGGGTACGTTTTCGGGTTAGGGTTAGTGTACGGGTTTGGGTTAGGGTACTGTTTAGGATTAGGGTTAGGTTTAGGTTTAGGGTACGGTTTAGGGTTAGGGTTAGGGTACGGGTTAGTGTTAGGGTTAGGGTTAGGGTTAGGGTACGGGTTAAGTTTAGGGTACGGGTTAGCGTTAGGGTACGGGTTAGGGTTAGGGTTAGGGTACAGGTTAGGGTTAGGGTTAGGGTAGTTGTTAGGGTTAGGGTTAGGGTTAGGGTTAGGGTTAGGGTTAGGGTTAGAGATCAGGGTTAGGGATAGGGTTAGTGTTAGGATAAAGTACGGGTTAGGGTACGGGTTAGGGTTAGGGTTAGGGTACGGGTTAGGGTTAGGGTTAGGGTTAGGGTACGTTTTAGGTTAGGGTACGGTTTAGTGTTAGGGTTAGGGTTGGGTTACGGGTTAGTGTTAGGGTTAGGGTACGGGTTAGGGTTGGGGTACTGTTTAGGGTTAGGTTTAGGTTTAGGTTTAGGGTACGGGTTAGGGTTAGGGTTAGGGTACAGTTTAGGGTTAGGGTTAGGTTTAGGGTACGGGTTAGGGTTAGGGTTAGGTTTAGGGTACGGGTTAGGGTTAGGGTACGGGTTAGGTTTAGGACTAGGTGTAGGTTTAGTGTTAGGGTTAGGGTACGGGTTAGGGTTAGGGTTAGGGTACGGGTTAGGGTTAGGGTACGGGTTAGGGTTAGGGTAGGGGTTAGGGTTAGGATTAGGGTTAGGTTACGGGTCATGGTTAGGGTTAGGTTTAGGGTTAGGGCTAGGGTTAGGGTACGGGTTAGGGTTAGGTTTAGGTGTTAGGGTGGGGTTAGGGTTAGGGTTAGGTTTAGGGTACGGGTTAGTGTTAGTGTTAGGGTTAGGGTTAGGGTCAGTGTTAGGGGTTAGTGTTAGGGTTAGGGTTAGGGTTAGGGTACGGGTTAGGTTTAGGTGTTAGGGTTAGGGTTAGGGTTAGGGTTAGGGTTAGGGTACGGGTTAGGGTTAGGTTTAGTGTACGGATTAGGGTTAGGGTTAGGGTTAGGGTTAGCGTACGGGTTAGGGTTAGGGTTAGGTTTAGGGTTAGGTTTAGGGTACGGGTTAGGGTTAGGTTACGGGTTAGGGTTAGGGTACGCATTAGGGTACGGGTTAGGGTTAGAGTTAGTGTACGTGTTAGGCTTAGGTTTAGGGGTTAGGGTTCGGGTTAGGGCACGGGTTAGGGTTAGGGTACGGGTTAGGTTTAGGGTTAGGATTAGGGTTAGGGTTAGGGTGAGGGTTAGGGTTAGGAAAGGGTTAGGGTTAGGGTTAGGGTTAGGGTTAGGGTACGGTTTAGGGTTAGGATTAGGGTACAGGTTAGGGTACGGGTTAGGGTTAGGTTTAGGGTTAGTGTATGGGTTAGGGTTAGGGTTAGGGTACGTTTTCGGGTTAGGGTTAGTGTACGGGTTTGGGTTAGGGTACTGTTTAGGATTAGGGTTAGGTTTAGGTTTAGGGTACGGTTTAGGGTTAGGGTTAGGGTACGGGTTAGTGTTAGGGTTAGGGTTAGGGTTAGGGTACGGGTTAAGTTTAGGGTACGGGTTAGGTTTAGGGTTAGGGTTAGGGTTAGGGTACGGGTTAGGGTATGGGTTAGGGTTAGGGTACGGGTTAGGGTTATGGTACGGGTTAGGTTTAGGGTACCGGTTAGGGTTAGGGTTAGGGTACGGCTTAGGGTTAGGGTTAGGGTACGTGTTAGGTTTAGGGTTAGGGTTAGGGTTAGGGTTAGAGGTTAGGGTTAGGAATAGTGTTAGGGTTAGGATTAGGGTACAGGTTAGGGTACGGGTTAGGGTTAGGTTTAGGGTTAGTGTATGGGTTAGGGTTAGGGTTAGGGTACGTTTTCGGGTTAGGGTTAGTGTACGGGTTAGGGTTAGGTTACTGTTTAGGATTAGGGTTAGGTTTAGGTTTAGGGTACGGTTTAGGGTTAGGGTTAGGGTACGGGTTAGTGTTAGGGTTAGGGTTAGGGTTAGGGTACGTGTTAAGTTTAGGGTACGGGTTAGGTTTAGGGTTAGGGTTAGGGTTAGGGTACGGGTTAGGGTTAGGGTTAGGGTATGGGTTAGGGTTAGGGTACGGGTTAGGGTTAGGGTTAGGGTTAGTGTTAGGGTTAGGGTATGGGTTATGGTTAGGGTTAGGTTTAGGGTTAGGTTTAGGGTTAGGGTAGGGGTTAGGGTTAGGTTACGGGTTAGGGTTAGGTTTAGGTTTAGGGTTAGCGTTAGGGTATGGGTTAGGGTTAGGGTTAGGGTTAGGGTTAGGTTTAGGGTACGGGTTAGGGTTAGGGTACGGGTTATGGTTAGGGTTAGGTTTAGGGTACGGGTTAGGTTTAGGGTACGGGTTAGGGTTAGGGTACGGGTTAGGGTTAGGGTACGGGTTAGGGTTAGGGTACGGGTTAGGGTTAGGTTACGGGATAGGGTTAGGGTTAGGGTTAGGGTACCGGTTAGTGTTAGGGTACGGGTTAGGGTTAGAGTTAGGGTACGGGTTAGGGTTAGGGTATGGGTTAGGTTTAGGTTACGGGTTAGGGTTAGGGTACGGGTTAGGGTTAGGTTTAGGTTTAGGGTTAGCGTTAGGGTACGGGTTAGGGTTAGGTTTAGGGTTAGGGTTAGGTTTAGGGTACGGGATAGGGTTAGGGTACGGGTTAGGGTTAGGGTACGGGTTAGGGTTAGGGTTAGGGTTAGGGTACGGGTTAGGGTTAGGGTACGGGTTAGGGTTAGAGTTAGGGTACGGGTTAGGGGTAGGGTATGGGTTAGGTTTAGGTTACGGGTTAGGGTTAGGGTTAGGGTTAGGGTACGGGTTTTGGTTAGGGTTAGGTTTAGTGTTAGGGTTAGGGTTAGGGTACGGGTTAGAGTTTGGGTTAGGGTACGGGTTATGGTTAGGGTACGGGTTAGGGTTAGGGTTAGGGTTAGGGTTAGGGTTAGCGTTATGGTACGGGTTAGGGTTAGGGTTAGGGTTAGGGTTAGTGTACGGGTTAGGGTTAGGTTTAGGGTACGGGTTAGGGTTAGGGTATGGGTTAGGGTTAGGGTACGGGTTAGGGTTAGGGTTAGGGTACGGGTTAGGTTTAGGGTTAGGGGTTAGGGTTAGGGTTAGTGTTAGGGTTAGGGTTAGTGTACGGGTTAGGGATAGGGTACAGGTTAGGGTTAGGGTTAGGGTAGGGTTAGCGTACGGGTTAGGGTTAGGGTTAGTTTTAGGGTTAGGGTTAGGGTTAGGGTTAGGGTTAGGGTTAGGGTTAGGAAAGGGTTAGGGTTAGGGTTAGCGTTAGGGTTAGGGTATGGGTTAGGGTTAGGGTTAGGGTACGGGTTAGGGTTAGGGTTAGGGGTTAGGGGTTAGTGTTAGGGTTAGGGTTATGTTTAGGGTTAGTGTTAGGGTACGGGTTAGGGTACGGGATAGGGTTAGGGCACGGGTTAGTGTTAGGGTTAGGGTTAGGGTTAGGGTTAGGGTACGGGTTAGTGTTAGGGTACGGGTTAGGGTACGGGTTAGGGTTACGGTACGGGTTAGGGTTAGGGTTATGGGTTAGGGTGAGGTTTAGGTTTAGGGATAGGGTTAGGGTACGGGTTAGGGTTAGGGTTAGGGTTAGGGTTAGGGTACGGGTTAGGGTTAGGTTTAGGGGTAGCGTTAGGGTACGGGTTAGGGTTAGGGTTAGGGTTAGGGTTAGAGTACGGTTTAGGGTTAGGTTTAGGGTACGGGTTAGGGTTAGGGTACGGGTTAGGGTTAGGGTACGTGTTAGGGTTAGGCTTAGGGTACGGGTTAGGTTTAGGGTTAGGGGTTAGTTTTAGGGTTAGTGTTAGGGTTAGGGTCAGTGTACGGGTTAGGTTTAGGGTAAGGGTTAGGGTTAGCGTACGGGTTAGGGTTAGCGTACGGGTTAGGGTTAGGGTTAGTTTTAGGGTTAGGGTTAGGGTACGGGTTAGGATTAGGGTTAGGGTCCGGGTTAGGGTTAGGGTTAGGGTTTGGGTTAGGGGTTAGGGGTTAGTGTTAGGGTTAGGGTTAGGGTTAGTGTTAGGGTACGGGTTAGGGTACTGGTTAGGGTTAGGGCACTGGTTAGTGTTAGGGTTAGGGTTAGGGTTAGGGTACGGGTTAGGGTTAGGGTTAGGTTTAAAGTTAGGGTACGTGTTAGGTTTAGGGTTAGCCTCGGGTTAGGGTTAGGGTACGGGTTAGGGTAAGGTTACGGGTTAGGGTTAGGATTAGGGTACGTGTTAGGTTTAGGGTTAGGGGTTAGGTTTAGGGTTAGGGTACGGTTTAGGGTTAGGGTACTGGTTAGCGTACGGGTTAGGGTTAGGGTACGGGTTAGGGTTAGGTTACGGGTTAGGGTTAGGGTTAGGGTTAGGGTACGGGTTAGGTTTAGGGTTAGGTTACGGGTTAGGGTTAGGGTTAGAGTACGGGTTAGGGTTAGGGTTAGGGTTAGGGTTAGGGTACGGTTTAGGGTTAGGTTTAGGGTACGGGTTAGGGTTAGTGTTAGGGTTAGGGTTACGGTTAGGATTAGCATTAGGGTACGGGTTAGGGTTAGGGTTAGTGTTAGGGTTAGGGTACGGGTTACGGTTAGGTTTAGGGTACGGGTTATGGTTAGGTTTAGGGTTAGGGTTAGGGTTAGGCTACGGGTTAGGGTTAGGGTTAGGTTTAGGGTTAGTGTTAGGGGTTAGGGGTTAGGGTTAGGGTTAGGGTTAGGGTTAGAGGTTAGGGGTTAGGGTTAGGGTTAGGGTACGGTTTAGGGTTAGGGTTAGGGTTAGTGTTAGTGTTAAGGTACGGGTTAAGGTTAGGGTTAGGGTTAGGGTACGGGTTTGGGTTAGTGTTAGGGTTATAATTAGGGTTAGGGTACGGGATAGGTTTAGGGTAAGGGTTAGGGTTAGGGTACGGGTTAGGGTACGGGTTAGGGTACGGGTTAGGGTTAGGGTTAGGGTACGGGTTAGGGTTAGGGTTAGGGTTAGGATTAGGTTACGGGTTAGGGTTAGGTTTAGGGTTAGAATTAGGGTATGGGGTAGGGTTAGGTTTAGGGTACGGGTTAGCGTTAGGGTACGGGTTAGGGTTAGGGTTAGGGTACAGGTTAGGGTTAGGGTTAGGGTAGTTGTTAGGGTTAGGGTTAGGGTTAGGGTTAGGGTTAGGGTTAGAGATCGGGGTTAGGGATAGGGTTAGGGTTAGGATAAAGTACGGGTTAGGGTACGGGTTAGGGTTAGGGTTAGGGTACGTGTTAGGGTTAGGGTTAGGGTACGTTTTAGGGTTAGGGTACGGTGCAGTGTTAGGGTTAGGGTTGAGGTACGGGTTAGTGTTAGGGTTAGGGTACGGGTTAGGGTTAGGGTACAGTTTAGGGTTAGGGTTAGGTTTAGGGTTAGGGTACGGGATAGGGTTAGGGTTAGGGTACGGGTTAGGGTTAGGGTTAGGGTTAGGGTACGGGTTAGGTTTAGGGTTAGGGTACGGGTTAGGGTTAGGGTACGGGTTAGGTTTAGGACTAGGGGTAGGTTTAGTGTTAGGGTTAGGGTACGGGTTAGGGTTAGGGTTAGGGTACGGGTTAGGGTTAGGGTACGGGTTAGGGTTAGGGTAGGGGTTAGGGTTAGGATTAGGGTTAGGGTTAGGGTACGGTTCATGGTTAGGGTTAGGTTTAGGGTTAGGGTTAGGGTACGGGTTAGGGTTAGGTTTAGGTGTTAGGGTGGGGTTAGGGTTAGGGTTAGGGTTAGGGTACGGGTTAGGGTTAGTGTTAGGGTTAGGGTTAGGGTCAGTGTTAGGGGTTAGAGTTAGGGGTAGGGTTAGGGTTAGGGTACGGGTTAGGTTTAGGTGTTAGGGTTAGGGTTAGGGTTAGGGTTAGGGTACGGGTTAGGGTTAGGTTTAGTGTACGGATTAGGGTTAGGGTTAGGGTTAGGGTTAGCGTACGGGTTCGGGTTAGGGTTAGGTTTAGGGTTAGGTTTAGGGTACGGGTTAGGGTTAGGGTACGGGTTAGGGTTAGGTTACGGGTTAGGGTTAGGGCTAGGGTTAGGGTACGGGTTAGGTTTAGGGTTAGGGTACGGGTTAGGGTTAGGGTTAGAGTACGGGTTAGGGTTAGGGTTAGGGTTAGGGTTAGGGTACGGTTTAGGGTTAGGGTTAGGGTACGGGTTAGGGTTAGTGTTAGGGTTAGGGTTACGGTTAGGATTAGCATTAGGGTACGGGTTAGGGTTAGGGTTAGTGTTAGGGTTAGGGTACGGGTTACGGTTAGGTTTAGGGTACGGGTTATGGTTAGGTTTAGGGTTAGGGTTAGGGTTAGGCTACGGGTTAGGGTTAGGGTTAGGTTTAGGGTTAGTGTTAGGGGTTAGGGGTTAGGGTTAGGGTTAGGGTTAGGGTTAGAGGTTAGGGGTTAGGGTTAGGGTTAGGGTACGGTTTAGGGTTAGGGTTAGGGTTAGTGTTAGTGTTAAGGTACGGGTTAAGGTTAGGGTTAGGGTTAGGGTACGGGTTTGGGTTAGTGTTAGGGTTATAATTAGGGTTAGGGTACGGGATAGGTTTAGGGTAAGGGTTAGGGTTAGGGTACGGGTTAGGGTACGGGTTAGGGTACGGGTTAGGGTTAGGGTTAGGGTACGGGTTAGGGTTAGGGTTAGGGTTAGGATTAGGTTACGGGTTAGGGTTAGGTTTAGGGTTAGAATTAGGGTATGGGGTAGGGTTAGGTTTAGGGTACGGGTTAGCGTTAGGGTACGGGTTAGGGTTAGGGTTAGGGTACAGGTTAGGGTTAGGGTTAGGGTAGTTGTTAGGGTTAGGGTTAGGGTTAGGGTTAGGGTTAGGGTTAGAGATCGGGGTTAGGGATAGGGTTAGGGTTAGGATAAAGTACGGGTTAGGGTACGGGTTAGGGTTAGGGTTAGGGTACGTGTTAGGGTTAGGGTTAGGGTACGTTTTAGGGTTAGGGTACGGTGCAGTGTTAGGGTTAGGGTTGAGGTACGGGTTAGTGTTAGGGTTAGGGTACGGGTAGGGTTAGGGTACAGTTTAGGGTTAGGGTTAGGTTTAGGGTTAGGGTACGGGATAGGGTTAGGGTTAGGGTACGGGTTAGGGTTAGGGTTAGGGTTAGGGTACGGGTTAGGTTTAGGGTTAGGGTACGGGTTAGGGTTAGGGTACGGGTTAGGTTTAGGACTAGGGGTAGGTTTAGTGTTAGGGTTAGGGTACGGGTTAGGGTTAGGGTTAGGGTACGGGTTAGGGTTAGGGTACGGGGTGGGTTAGGGTAGGGGTTAGGGTTAGGATTAGGGTTAGGGTTAGGGTACGGTTCATGGTTAGGGTTAGGTTTAGGGTTAGGGTTAGGGTACGGGTTAGGGTTAGGTTTAGGTGTTAGGGTGGGGTTAGGGTTAGGGTTAGGGTTAGGGTACGGGTTAGGGTTAGTGTTAGGGTTAGGGTTAGGGTCAGTGTTAGGGGTTAGAGTTAGGGTTAGGGTTAGGGTTAGGGTACGGGTTAGGTTTAGGTGTTAGGGTTAGGGTTAGGGTTAGGGTTAGGGTACGGGTTAGGGATAGGTTTAGTGTACGGATTAGGGTTAGGGTTAGGGTTAGGGTTAGCGTACGGGTTAGGGTTAGGGTTAGGTTTAGGGTTAGGTTTAGGGTACGGGTTAGGGTTAGGGTACGGGTTAGGGTTAGGTTACGGGTTAGGGTTAGGTTTAGGGTTAGGGTACGGGTTAGGTTTAGGGTTAGGGTACGGGTTAGGGTTAGGGTTAGAGTACGGGTTAGGGTTAGGGTTAGGGTTAGGGTTAGGGTACGGTTTAGGGTTAGGGTTAGGGTACGGGTTAGGGTTAGTGTTAGGGTTAGGGTTACGGTTAGGATTAGCATTAGGGTACGGGTTAGGGTTAGGGTTAGTGTTAGGGTTAGGGT
Source organism: Urocyon cinereoargenteus (assembly GCA_032313775.1). NCBI lineage: Eukaryota > Metazoa > Chordata > Mammalia > Carnivora > Canidae > Urocyon > Urocyon cinereoargenteus. The sequence continues at coordinate 6,399,850 of JAVLSZ010000035.1, forward strand.
ACGGGTTACGGTTAGGTTTAGGGTACGGGTTATGGTTAGGTTTAGGGTTAGGGTTAGGGTTAGGCTACGGGTTAGGGTTAGGGTTAGGTTTAGGGTTAGTGTTAGGGGTTAGGGGTTAGGGTTAGGGTTAGGGTTAGGGTTAGAGGTTAGGGGTTAGGGTTAGGGTTAGGGTACGGTTTAGGTTTAGGGTTAGGGTTAGTGTTAGTGTTAAGGTACGGGTTAAGGTTAGGGTTAGGGTTAGGGTACGGGTTTGGGTTAGTGTTAGGGTTATAATTAGGGTTAGGGTACGGGATAGGTTTAGGGTAAGGGTTAGGTTTAGGGTACGGGTTAGGGTACGGGTTAGGGTACGGGTTAGGGTTAGGGTTAGGGTACGGGTTAGGGTTAGGTTTAGGGTTAGAATTAGGGTATGGGGTAGGGTTAGGTTTAGGGTACGGGTTAGGGTTAGGTTTAGGGTTAGTGTATGGGTTAGGGTTAGGGTTAGGGTACGTTTTCGGGTTAGGGTTAGGGTACGGGTTAGGGTTAGGGTACTGTTTAGGATTAGGGTTAGGTTTAGGTTTAGGGTACGGTTTAGGGTTAGGGTTAGGGTACGGGTTAGTGTTATGGTTAGGGTTAGGGTTAGGGTACGGGTTAGGGTTAGGGTACGGGTTAGGTTTAGGGTTAGGGTTAGGGTTAGGGTACGGGATAGGGTTAGGGTTATGGTATGGGTTAGGGTTAGGGTACGGGTTAGGGTTAGGGTTAGGGTTAGGGTTAGGGTTAGGGTACGGGTTATGGTTAGGGTTAGGTTTAGGGTTAGGGTTAGGGTTAGGGTAGGGGTTAGGGTTAGGGTACGGGTTAGGGTTAGGGTACGGGTTAGGGTTAGGGTATGGGTTAGGGTTAGGGTACGGGTTAGGGTTAGAGTTAGGGTACGGGTTAGGGTTAGGGTATGGGTTAGGTTTAGGTTACGGTTTAGGGTTAGGTTACGGGTTAGGGTTAGGTTTAGGGTACGTGTTAGGGTTAGGGTTAGGGTTAGGGTTAGAGGTTAGGGTTAGGGATAGGCTTAGGATTAGGATTAGGGTACGGGTTAAAGTACGGGTTAGGGTTAGGTTTAGGGTTAGGGTATGGGTTAGGGTTAGGGTTAGGGTACGTTTTAGGTTTAGGGTTAGGGTACTGGTTAGGGTTAGGGTACTGTTTAGGGTTAGGGTTAGGTTTAGGGTTAGGGTACGGGTTAGGGTTAGGGTTAGGGTACGGGTTAGTTTTAGGGTTAGGGTTAGGGTTAGCGTACGGGTTAGGGTTAGGGTTAGATTTAGGGTTAGGTTTAGGGTACGGGTTAGGGTTAGGGTACGGGTTAGGGTTAGGTTACGGGTTAGGTTTACGGTTAGGGTTAGGGTACGGGTTAGGTTTAGGGTTAGGGTACGGGTTAGGGTTAGGGTTAGAGTACGGGTTAGGGTTAGGGTTAGGGTTAGGGTTAGGGTACGGTTTAGGGTTAGGGTTAGGGTACGGGTTAGGGTTAGTGTTAGGGTTAGGGTTACGGTTAGGATTAGCATTAGGGTACGGGTTAGGGTTAGGGTTAGTGTTAGGGTTAGGGTACGGGTTACGGTTAGGTTTAGGGTACGGGTTATGGTTAGGTTTAGGGTTAGGGTTAGGGTTAGGCTACGGGTTAGGGTTAGGGTTAGGTTTAGGGTTAGTGTTAGGGGTTAGGGGTTAGGGTTAGGGTTAGGGTTAGGGTTAGAGGTTAGGGGTTAGGGTTAGGGTTAGGGTACGGTTTAGGGTTAGGGTTAGGGTTAGTGTTAGTGTTAAGGTACGGGTTAAGGTTAGGGTTAGGGTTAGGGTACGGGTTTGGGTTAGTGTTAGGGTTATAATTAGGGTTAGGGTACGGGATAGGTTTAGGGTAAGTGTTAGGGTTAGGGTACGGGTTAGGGTACGGGTTAGGGTACGGGTTAGGGTTAGGGTTAGGGTACGGGTTAGGGTTAGGGTTAGGGTTAGGATTAGGTTACGGGTTAGGGTTAGGTTTAGGGTTAGAATTAGGGTATGGGGTAGGGTTAGGTTTAGGGTACGGGTTAGCGTTAGGGTACGGGTTAGGGTTAGGGTTAGGGTACAGGTTAGGGTTAGGGTTAGGGTAGTTGTTAGGGTTAGGGTTAGGGTTAGGGTTAGGGTTAGAGATCGGGGTTAGGGATAGGGTTAGGGTTAGGATAAAGTACGGGTTAGGGTACGGGTTAGGGTTAGGGTTAGGGTACGTGTTAGGGTTAGGGTTAGGGTACGTTTTAGTGTTAGGGTACGGTGCAGTGTTAGGGTTAGGGTTGAGGTACGGGTTAGTGTTAGGGTTAGGGTACCGGTTAGGGTTAGGGTACAGTTTAGGGTTAGGGTTAGGTTTAGGGTTAGGGTACGGGATAGGGTTACGGTTAGGGTACGGGTTAGGGTTAGGGTTAGGGTTAGGGTACGGGTTAGGGTTAGGGTTAGGGTACGGGTTAGGGTTAGGGTACGGGTTAGGTTTAGGTCTAGGGGTAGGTTTAGTGTTAGGGTTAGGGTACGGGTTAGGGTTAGGGTTAGGGTACGGGTTAGGGTTAGGGTACGGGTTAGAGTTAGGGTAGGGGTTAGGGTTAGGATTAGGGTTAGGGTTAGGGTACGGTTCATGGTTAGGGTTAGGTTTAGGGTTAGGGTTAGGGTACGGGTTA
>JAVLSZ010000035.1:6405000-6407500 GCA_032313775.1 Urocyon cinereoargenteus
GTTAGGGTATGGGTTAGGGTTAGGGTTAGGGTACGGGTTAGGGTTAGGGTTAGGGGTTAGGGGTTAGTGTTAGGGTTAGGGTTAGGGTTAGGGTTATGGTTAGTGTTAGGGTACGGGTAAGGGTACGGGTTAGGGTTAGGGCACGGGTTAGTGTTAGGGTTAGGGTTAGGGTTAGGGTACGGGTTAGAGTTAGGGTACGGGTTAGGGTACGGGTTAGGGTTACGGTACGGGTTAGGGTTAGGTTTATGTGTTAGGGTGAGGGTTAGGGTTAGGGATAGGGTTAGGGTACGGGTTAGGGTTAGGGTTAGTGTTAGGGTACGGGTTAGGGTTAGGGTTAGGGTTAGGGGTAGCGTTATGGTACGGGTTAGGGTTAGGGTTAGGGTTAGGGTTAGGGTTAGGGTACGGGTTAGGGTTAGGTTTAGGGTACGGGTTAGGGTTAGGGTACGGGTTAGGGTTAGGGTACGGGTTAGGGTTAGGCTTAGGGTACGGGTTAGGTTTAGGGTTAGGGGTAAGGGTTAGGGTTAGTGTTAGGTTTAGGGTTAGTGTACGGGTTAGGTTTAGGGTACGGGTTAGGGTTAGCGTACGGGTTAGGGTTAGCGTACGGGTTAGGGTTAGGGTTAGTTTTAGGGTTAGGGTTAGGGTACGGGTTAGGGTTAGCGTACGGGTTTGGGTTAGGTTTAGGGTTAGGTTTAGGGTTAGGAAAGGGTTAGGGTTAGGGTTAGCGTTAGGGTTAGGGTACGGGTTAGGATTAGGGTTAGGGTACGGGTTAGGGTTCGGGTTAGGGTTTGGGTTAGGGGTTAGGGGTTAGTGTTAGGGTTAGTGTTAGGGTTAGGGTTAGTGTTAGGGTACGGGTTAGGGTACGGTTAGGGTTAGGGCACGGGTTAGTGTTAGGGTTAGGGTTAGGGTTAGGGTACGGGTTAGTGTTAGGGGACGGGTTAGGGTACGTGTTAGGTTTACGGTACGGGTTAGGGTTAGGTTTAGGGGTTAGGGTGAGGGTTAGGGTTAGGGATAGTGTTAGGGTACGGGTTAGGGTTAGGGTTAGGGTTAGGGTCAGGGTTAGGGGTTAGGGTTAGGTTAGGGGTAGGGTACAGGTTAGGGTTAGGGTACGGGTTAGGTTTAGGGTACGGGTTAGGGTTGGGGTTAGGGTTAGTGTACTGGTTAGGGTTAGGGTTAGGGTTAAAGTTAGGGTACGTGTTAGGGTTAGGGTTAGGGGTTAGGGTTAGGGTTAGGGTACGGGTTAGGGTTAGGGTACTGGTTAGCGTACGGGTTAGGGTTAGGGTACGGGTTAGGGTTAGGGTAAGTGTACGGGTTAGGTTTAGGGTTAGGGTACGGGTTAGGGTTAGGTTTAGGGTTAGGGTTAGGGTACGGGTTAGGGTTAGGGTTAGAGTACGGGTTAGGGTTAGGTTTAGGGTTAGGTTTAGGGTACGGTTAAGGTTAGGGTTAGGGTACGGGTTAGGGTTAGTGTTAGGGTTAGGGTTACGGTTAGGATTAGGGTTAGGTTACGGGTTAGGGTTAGGGTTAGTGTTAGGGTTAGGGTACGGGTTAGGGTTAGGGTTAGGGTACGGGTTATTGTTAGGTTTAGGGTTAGGGTTAGGGTTAGGCTACGGGTTAGGGTTAGGGTTAGGTTTAGGTTTAGTGTTAGGGGTTAGGGGTTAGGGTTAGCGTTAGGGTTAGGGTTAGAGGTTAGGGGTTAGGGTTAGGGTTAGGGTACGGTTTAGGGTTAGGTTTAGGGTTAGTGTTAGGGTTAAGGTATGGGTTAGGGTTAGGGTTAGGGTTAGGGTACGGGTTTGGGTTAGTGTTAGGGTTATAATTAGGGTTAGAGTACGGGATAGGTTTAAGGTAAGGGTTAGGGTTAGGGTACGGGTTAGGGTACGGGTTAGGGTACGGGTTAGGGTTAGGGTTGGGGTACGGGTTAGGGTTAGGTTTAGGTTTAGGATTAGGTTACGGGTTAGGGTTAGGTTTAGGGTTAGAATTAGGGTATGGGGTTGGGTTAGGTTTAGGGTACGGGTTAGCGTTAGGGTACGGGTTAGGGTTAGGGTTAGGGTACAGGTTAGGGTTAGGGTTAGGGTAGTTGTTAGGGTTAGGGTTAGGGTAGGGTTAGGGTTAGGGTTAGAGATCAGGGTTAGGGATAGGGTTAGTGTTAGGATAAAGTACGGGTTAGGGTATGGGTTAGGGTTAGGTTTAGGGTACGGGTTAGGGTTAGGGTACGTTTTAGGGTTAGGGTACGGTTTAGTGTTAGGGTTAGTGTTGGGGTACGGGTTGGTGTTAGGGTTAGGGTACGGGTTAGATTTAGGGTACTGTTTAGGGTTAGGTTTAGGTTTAGGGTTAGGGTACGGGTTAGGGTTAGTGTTAGGGTACGGGTTAGGGTTAGGGTTAGGGTTAGGGTACAGGTTAGGGTTAGGGTTAGGGTTAGCGTACGGGTTAGGGTTAGGGTACGGGTTAGGTTTAGGACTAGGGGTAGGTTTAGTGTTAGGGTTAGGGTACGGGTTAAGGTTAGGGT
>JAVLSZ010000035.1:6425000-6447500 GCA_032313775.1 Urocyon cinereoargenteus
GGTACGGGTTAGGGTACAGGTTAGTGTTACGGTACGGGTTAGGGTTAGGGTTAGGGGTTAGGGTGAGGGTTAGGGTTGGGGATAGGGTTAGGGTACGGGTTAGGGTTATGGTTAGGGTTAGTGTACGGGTTAGGTGTTAGGGTTAGGGTTAGGGATAGTGTACGGGTAAGGGTTAGGGTACGGGTTAGGTTTAGGGTACGGGTTAGGGTTAGGGTTAGGGTTAGTGTTAGGGTACGGGTTAGGGTTAGGATTAGGGTTAAAGTTATGGTACGTTTTAGGGTTAGGGTTAGGGTACGGGTTAGGGTTAGGTACGGGTTAGGGAAAGGGTACGGGTTAGGGTTAGGATTATGGTATGTGTTAGGGTTAGGGTTAGGGTTTAGGGTTAGGGTTAGGGTACGGGTTAGGGTTAGGGTACTGGTTAGGTTACGGGATAAGGTTAGGGTACCGGTTAGGGTTAGGGTACGGGTTAGGTTTAGGGTTAGGGTACGGGTTAGGGTTAGGTTTAGTGGTTAGGGTTAGGGTTAGTGTTAGGTTTAGGGTTAGGGTTAGTGTACGGGTTAGGGTTAGGGTACGGGTTAGGGGTAGGGTTAGGGTTAGGGTTAGGGTTAGCTTACGGGTTAGGGTTAGGGTTAGGCTTAGGGTTAGGCTTAGGTTTAGGGTTAGGGTACGGGTTAGGGTTAGGGTACGGGTTAGGGTTATGGTTAGGGTTAAGGTAGGGTTAGGGTAAGGGTACGGTTTAGGGTTAAGGTTAGGGTTAGGGTTAGGGTTAGGGTACGGGTTAGGGTTAGGTTTAGGGTTAGGGTTAGGTTACGGGTTAGGGTTAGGGTTAGGGTTATGGTACGGGTTAGGGTACGGGTTAGGGTACGGGTTAGGGTTACGGTACGGGTTAGGGTTAGGGTTATGGGTTAGGGTGAGGGTTAGGGTTAGGGATAGGGTTAGCGTACGGGTTAGGGTTAAGGTTGGTTTAGGGTACGGGTTAGGGTTAGTTTTAGGGTTAGGGTTACGTTACGGTTTAGGGTTAGGGTTAGGGTTAGGGTACGGGTTAGGGTACGGGTTAGGGTTACGGTACGGGTTAGGTTTAGGGTTATGGGTTAGGGTGAGGGTTAGGGTTAGGGATAGGTTTAGTGTACGGGTTAGGGTTAGGGTTAGGGTTAGGGTACGAGTTAGGGGATAGGGTTAGGTTTAGGGATAGGGTACGGGTTAGGGTTAGGGTAAGGGTTAGGTTTAGGGTAAGGGTTAGGGTTAGGGTTAGGGATAGGGTATGGGTAAGTGTTAGGATTAGGGTTAAAGTTAGGGTACGTGTTAGGGTTAGGGTTAGGGTACAGGTTAGGGTTAGGGTACGGGTTAGGGTAAGGGTACGGGTTAGGGTTAGGATTAGGATACGTGTTAGGGTCAGGGTTTAGGGTTAGGGTTAGGGTACGGGTTAGGGTTAGGGTACTGGTAAGGGTACGGGTAGGGTTAGGGTACGGGTTAGGGTTAGGGAACGGGTTAGGTTTAGGGTTAGGGTACGGGTTAGGCTTAGGGTTAGTGGTTAGGGTTAGGGTACGGGTTAGGGTTAGGGTACTGGTTAGGGTATGGGTTAGGGTTAGTGTACTGGTTAGTGTTAGGGTACGGGTTAGGGTTAGGGTAAGGGTCAGGGTTAGGGTTAGCATACGGGTTAGGGTTAGGGTACGGGTTAGGGTACGGGTTAGGATTAGGGTACGGGTTAGGGTTAGGGTTAGGGGTTAGGGTTAGTGTTAGGGTTAGCGTTAGGCTTAGGGTACGGGTTAGGGCTAGGGTTAGGGTTAGGGTTAGGGTCAGGGTTAGGGGTTAGGGTTAGGGTTAGGGTTAGGTTTAGGGGACGGGTTAGGGTTAGGGTACGGGTTAGGTTTAGGGTACCGGTTAGGGTTAGGGTTATGGTACGTGTTAGGGTTAGGGTTAGGGTACGTGTTAGGGTTAGGGTTAGGGTTAGGGTTAGGGTTAGGTTTAGAGGTTAGGGTTAGGGATAGGGTTAGGGTTAGGATTAGTGTACGGGTTAGGGTACGGGTTAGGGTTAGGTTTAGGTTTAGGGTATGGTTTAGGGTTAGGGTTAGGGTACGTTTTAGGGTTAGGGTTAGGGTACGGGTTAGGGTTAGGGTACTGTTTAGGATTAGGGTTAGGTTTAGGTTTAGGGTACGTTTTAGGTTAGGGTTAGGGTACGGGTTAGGGTTAGGGTTAGGGTTAGGGTACGGGTTAGGGTTAGGGTTAGGGTACGGGTTAGGGTTAGGGTACGGGTTAGGTTTAGGGTTAGGGTTAGGGTTAGGGTTAGGGTTAGGGTACGGGTTAGGGTTAGGGTTAGGGTATGGGTTAGGGTTAGGGTACGGGTTATGGTTAGTGTTAGGTTTAGGGTTAGGTTTAGGGTTAGGGTTAGGGTACGGGTTAGGGTTAGGGTTAAGGTACGGGTTAGGGTTAGGGTACGGGTTAGGGTTAGGTTTAGGGTTAGGGTTAGCGTTAGGGTACGGGTTAGGGTTAGGGTAAGGGTTAGGGTTAGGGTACAGGTAGGGTTAGGTTTAGGGTACGGGTTAGGGTTAGGGTACGGGTTAGGGTTAGGGTACGGGTTAGGGTTAGGGTTAGGGTACGGGTTAGGTTTAGGGTTAGGGGTTAGGGTTAGGGTTAGTGTTAGGGTAAGGGTTAGTGTACGGGTTAGGGTTAGGGTACGGGTTAGTGTTAGGGTTAGGGTTAGCGTACGGGTAAGTGTTAGGGTTAGTTTTAGGGTTAGGGTTAGGGTACGGGTTAGGGTTAGGGTTAGGGTTAGGGTTAGGGTTAGGGTTAGGAAAGGGTTAGGGTTAGGGTTAGCGTTAGGGTTAGGGTACGGGTTAGCGTTAGGGTTAGGGTACGGGTTAGGGTTAGGGTTATGGTTTGGGTTAGGTGTTAGGGGTTAGTGTTAGGGTTACGGTTAGGGTTAGGGTTAGGGTAGGTGTTAGGGTACGGGTTAGGGTACGGGTTAGGGTTAGGGCACGGGTTAGTGTTAGGGTACGGGTTAGGGTTAGGGTACGGGTTAGGTTTAGGGTTAGGGTACGGGTTAGGGTTAGGGTTAGTGTTTAGGGTTAGGGTTAGTGTTAGGTTTAGGGTTAGGGTTAGTGTACGGGTTAGGGTTAGTGTACTGGTTAGGGTTAGGTTTAGGGTTAGGGTTAGGGTTAGTGTACGGGTTAGGGTTAGGTTTAGGGTTAGGGTTAGGTTACGGGTTAGGGTTAGGGTTAGGGATAGGGTACGGGTTAGGGTTAGGGTACGGGTTAGGTTTAGGGTAAGGGTTAGGGTTAGGATTAGGGATAGGGTTAGGGTTAGGTTTAGGATTAGGGTTAGCGTTAGGGTACGGGTTAGGGCTAGGGTTAGGGTTAGGGTTAGGGTCAGGGTTAGGGGTTAGGGTTAGGGTTAGGGTTAGGGGACGGGTTAGGGTTAGGGTTAGGGTACAGGTTAGGGTTAGGGTACGGGTTAGGGTAAGGGTACGGGTTAGGGTTAGGATTAGGGTACGTGTTAGGGTCAGGGTTTAGGGTTAGGGTTAGGCTACGGGTTAGGGTTAGGGTACTGGTAAGGGTACGGGTAGGGTTAGGGTACGGGTTAGGGTTAGGGAATGGGTTAGGTTTAGGGTTAGGGTACGGGTTAGGGTTAGGGTTAGTGGTTAGGGTTAGTGTACGGGTTACGGTTAGGGTACTGGTTAGGGTACGGGTAGGGTTAGCATACGGGTTAGGGTTAGTGTACGGGTTAGGGTACGGGTTAGGGTTACGGTACGGGTTAGGGTTAGGGTTATGGGTTAGGGTGAGGGTTAGGGTTAGGGATAGGGTTAGGGTACGGGTTAGGGTTAAGGTTGGGTTAGGGTACGGGTTAGGGTTAGGTTTAGGGTTAGGGTTAGGTTACGGTTTAGGGTTAGGGTTAGGGTTAGGGTTAGGGTACGGGTTAGGGTACGGGTTAGGGTTACGGTACGGGTTAGGGTTAGGGTTATGGGTTAGGGTGAGGGTTAGGGTTAGGGATAGGGTTAGTGTACGGGTTAGGGTTAGGGTTAGGGTTAGGGTACGGGTTAGGGGATAGGGTTAGGGTTAGGGATAGGGTACGGGTTAGGGTTAGGGTACGGGTTAGGTTTAGGGTAAGGGTTAGGGTTAGGGTTAGGGATAGGGTATGGGTAAGGGTTAGGATTAGGGTTAAAGTTAGGGTACGTGTTAGGGTTAGGGTTAGGGTACAGGTTAGGGTTAGGGTACGGGTTAGGGTTAGGGTACTGGTAAGGGTACGGGTAGGGTTAGGGTACGGGTTAGGGTTAGGGAACGGGTTAGGTTTAGGGTTAGGGTACGGGTTAGGGTTAGGGTTAGTGGTTAGGGTTAGGGTACGGGTTAGGGTTAGGGTACTGGTTAGGGTACGGGTTAGGGTTAGTGTACTGGTTAGGGTTAGGGTACGGGTTAGGGTTAGGGTAAGGGTCAGGGTTAGGTTTAGCATACGGGTTAGGGTTAGGGTACGAGTTAGGGTACGGGTTAGGGTTAGGGTACGGTTTAGGGTTAGGGTTAGGGGTTAGGTTTAGTGTTAGGGTTAGGGTTAGGCTTAGGGTACGGCTTAGGGCTAGGGTTAGGGTTAGGGTTAGGGTCAGGGTTAGGGGTTAGGGTTAGGGTTAGGGTTAGGGGACGGGTTAGGGTTAGGGTACGGGTTAGGTTTAGGGTACCGGTTAGGGTTAGGGTTATGGTGCGTGTTAGGGTTAGGGTTAGGGTACGTGTTAGGGTTAGGGTTAGGGTTAGGGTTAGGGTTAGGGTTAGAGGTTAGGGTTAGGGATAGGGTTAGGGTTAGGATTAGTGTACGGGTTAGGGTACGGGTTAGGGTTAGGTTTAGGGTTAGGGTATGGTTTAGGGTTAGGTTTAGGGTACGTTTTAGGGTTAGGGTTAGGGTACGGGTTAGGGTTAGGGTACTGTTTAGGATTAGGGTTAGGTTTAGGTTTAGGGTACGTTTTAGGTTAGGGTTAGGGTACGGGTTAGGGTTAGGGTTAGGGTTAGGGTACGGGTTAGGGTTAGGGTTAGGGTACGGGTTAGGGTTAGGGTACGGGTTAGGTTTAGGGTTAGGGTTAGGGTTAGGGTTAGGGTTAGGGTACGGGTTAGGGTTAGGGTTAGGGTATGGGTTAGGGTTAGGGTACGGGTTATGGTTAGTGTTAGGTTTAGGGTTAGGGTTAGGGTTAGGGTTAGGGTTAGGGTACGGGTTAGGGTTAGGGTTAAGGTACGGGTTAGGTTTAGGGTACGGGTTAGGGTTAGGTTTAGGGTTAGGGTTAGCGTTAGGGTACGGGTTAGGTTTAGGGTAAGGGTTAGGGTTAGGGTACAGGTAGAGTTAGGTTTAGGGTACGGGTTAGGGTTAGGGTACGGGTTAGGGTTAGGTTACGGGTTAGGGTTAGGGTTAGGGTACGGGTTAGGTTTAGGGTTAGGGGTTAGGGTTAGGGTTAGTGTTAGGGTAAGGGTTAGTGTACGGGTTAGGGTTAGGGTACGGGTTAGTGTTAGGGTTAGGGTTAGCGTACGGGTAAGTGTTAGGGTTAGTTTTAGGGTTAGGGTTAGGGTACGGGTTAGGGTTAGGGTACGGGTTAGGGTTAGGGTTAGGGTTAGGGTTAGGGTTAGGGTTAGGAAAGGGTTAGGGTTAGGGTTAGCGTTACGGTTAGGGTACGGGTTAGGGTTAGTGTTAGGGTACGGGTTAGGGTTAGGGTTATGGTTTGGGTTAGGTGTTAGGGGTTAGTGTTAGGGTTACGGTTAGGGTTAGGGTTAGGGTAGGTGTTAGGGTACGGGTTAGGGTACGGGTTAGGGTTAGGGCACGGGTTAGTGTTAGGGTTAGGGTTAGGGTTAGGGTTAGGGTTAGGGTACAGGTTAGTGTTAGGGTACGGGTTAGGGTACGGGTTAGGGTTACGGTACGGGTTAGGGTTAGCGTTAGGGGTTAGGGTGAGGGTTAGGTTTGGGGATAGGGTTAGGGTACGGGTTAGGGTTATGGTTAGGGTTAGGGTACGGGTTAGGGGTTAGGGTTAGGGTTAGGGATAGTGTACGGGTTAGGGTTAGGGTACGGGTTAGGTTTAGGGTACGGGTTAGGGTTAGGGTTAGTGTTAGGGTTAGGGTACGGGTTAGGGTTAGGATTAGGGTTAAAGTTAGGGTACGTTTTAGGGTTAGGTTTAGGGTACGGGTTAGGGTTAGTGTACGGGTTAGGGAAAGGGTACGGTTTAGGGTTAGGTTTAGGGTATGTGTTAGGGTTAGGGTTAGGGTTTAGGGTTAGGGTTAGGGTACGGTTTAGGGTTAGGGTACTGGTTAGGGTACGGGATAGGGTTAGGGTACGGGTTAGGGTTAGGGTACGGGTTAGGTTTAGGGTTAGGGTACGGATTAGGGTTAGGGTTAGTGGTTAGGGTTAAGGTTAGTGTTAGGTTTAGGGTTAGGGTTAGTGTACGGGTTAGGGTTAGGGTACGGGTTAGGGTTAGGGTTAGGGTTAGGGTTAGCGTACGGGTTAGGGTTAGGGTTAGGCTTAGGGTTAGGGTTAGGGTACGGGTTAGGGTTAGGTTACGTTTTAGGGTTAGGGTTAGGGTACGGGTTAGGGTTAGGGTACGGGTTAGGGTTAGGGTACGGGTTAGGGTTAGGGTTAGGGTTAGGGTTAGCGTACGGGTTAGGGTTAGGGTTAGGCTTAGGGTTAGGGTTAGGGTACGGGTTAGGGTTAGGTTACGTTTTAGGGTTAGGGTTAGGGTACGGGTTAGGGTTAGGGTACGGGTTAGGGTTAGGGTACGGGTTAGGGTTAGGGTTAGGTTTAGGGTTAGGGTACGGGTTAGGGTTAGGGTTAGGGTACGGGTTAGGGTTAGGTTTAGGGTTAGGGTTAGGGTACCGGTTAGGGTTAGGGTTAGGGTTAGGGTACGGTTTAGGGTTAGGTTTAGGGTACGGGTTAGGTTTAGTGTTAGGGTTAGGGTTACGGTTAGGGTTAGGGTTAGGGTACGGGTTAGGGTTAGGGTTAGTGTTAGGTTTAGGGTTAGGGTTAGGGTTAGGGTACGGTTCTGGTTAGGTTTAGGTGTTTGGGTAAGGGTTAGGGTTAGGGTTAGGGTTAGGGTACGGGTTAGGGTTAGTGTTAGGGTTAGGGTTAGGGTCAGTGTTAGGGGTTAGTTTTAGGGTTAGGGTTATGGTTAGGGTACGGGTTAGGGTTGGGTTTAGGTGTTAGGGTTAGGGTTAGGGTTAGGGTTAGGGTTAGGTTACGGGTAAGGGTTAGGTTTAGGTTACGGGTTAGGGTTAGGGTTAGGGTTAGGGTTAGGGTTAGGGTTAGGGTTAGCGTACGGGTTAGGGTTAGGGTTAGGTTTAGGGTTAGGTTTAGGGTACGGGTTAGGGTTAGGGTACGGGTTAGGGTTAGGGTTAGGGTTAGAGTTATGATTAGGAAAGTGTTAGGGTTAGGGTTACGGTTAGGGTTAAGGTACGGGTTAGGGTTAGGGTTAGGGTACGGGTTAAGGTACGAGTACGGTTATGGTTAGGGTTAAAGAACGGGTTAGGGTTAGGGTTAGTGTTAGGGGTTAGGGGTTAGGGTTAGGGTTAGGGTTAGGGTTAGGGTACGGGTTATTGTATGAGTTAGGGTTAGGGTACGTGTTAGTGTTAGGGTTATGGTTAGGGTTAGGGTACGGGTTAGGTTTAGGGTTAGGGTTAGGTTTAGGAAAGGGTTAGGTTTAGGGTTAGTGTACGGGTTAGGGTTAGGTTTATGGTACGGGTTAGGGTTAGGGTTAGGGTTAGGGTTAGGGTTATGGTTAGCGTACGGTTTAGGGTTATGGTTAGGTTTAGTATTAGGTTTAGGGTACGGGTTAGGGTTAGGTTTAGGGTTAGGTTTAGGGTTAGGAAAGCGTTAGGGTTAGGGTTAGGGTTAGGGTTAGGTTTAGGGTACGGGTTAGGGTTAGGGTTAGGGAACGGGTTAGGGTTAGGGTTAGTGTTAGGGGTTAGGGGTTAGGGTTAGGGTTAGGGTTAGGGTTAGGGTACGGGTTAGGGTACGGGTTAGGGTTAGGGTACGTGTTAGTGTTAGGGTTATGGTTAGGGTTAGGGTACGGGTTAGTTTTAGGGTTAAGGTTAGGGTTAGGTTTAGGGTTAGGGTACGGGTTAGGGTTAGTGTTAGGGTTAGGGTTAGGGTCAGTGTTAGGGGTTAGTTTTAGGGTTAGGTTTAGGGTTAGGGTTAGGGTACGGGTTAGGGTTAGGTTTAGGTGTTAGGGTTAGGGTTAGGGTTAGGGTTAGGGTACGGGTAAGGCTTAGGTTTAGGGTACGGGTTAGGTTTAGGGTTAGGGTTAGATTTAGCGTACGGGTCAGGGTTAGGGTTAGGTTTAGGGTACGGGTTAGGGTTAGGGTACGGGTTAGGGATAGGGTTAGGGTTAGGGTTAGAGTTATGGTTAGGAAAGGGTTAGGGTTAGGGTTAGGGTTAGGGTTAGGGTACGGGTTTGGGTTAGGGTTAGGGTACAGGTTAAGGTACGAGTACGGTTAGGGTTAGGGTTAGGGAACGGGTTATGGTTAGGGTTAGTGTTAGGGGTTAGGGGTTAGGGTTAGGGTTAGGGTACGGGTTAGTGTACGGGTTAGGGTACGGGTTAGGGTTAGGGTACCTGTTAGTGTTAGGGTTATGTTTAGGGTTAGGGTACGGGTTAGGTTTAGGTTTAGGGTTAGGGTAAGGTTTAGGAAAGGGTTAGGGTTAGGGTTAGTGTACGGGTTAGGGTTAGGGTTAGGGTTAGGGTAAGGGTTAGTGTTAGGGTTATGGTTAGGGTTAGGGTCAGTGTTAGGGGTTAGTGTTAGGGTTAGGGTTAGGGTACGGGTTAGGGTTAGGTTTAGGTGTTAGGGTTAGGGTTAGGGTTAGGGTTAGGGTACGGGTTAGGGCTGGGTTTATGGTACGGGTTAGGGTTAGGGTTAGGGTTAGGGTTAGGGTTAGGGTAGGGGTTAGGGTTAGGATTAGTGTTAGGTTTAGGGTTAGGAAAGGGTTTGGGTTAGGGTTAGGGTTAGGGTTAGGGTACGGGTTAGGGTTAGGGTTAGGGTACGGGTTAAGGTACGAGTTAGGGTTAGGGTTAAGGTTAGGGAATGGGTTAGGGTTAGGGTTAGTGTTAGGGGTTAGGGGCTGGTTAGGGTTAGGGTTAGGGTTAGGGTTAGGGTACGGGTTAGGGTACGGGTTAGGGTTAGGGTACGTGTTAGTGTTAGGGTTATAGTTAGGGTTAGGGTACGGGTTAGGTTTAGGGTTAGGGTTAGGGTTAGGTTTAGGAAAGGGTTAGGGTTAGGGTTAGTGTACGGGTTAGGGTTAGGGTTAGGGTTAGGGTTAGGGTACGGGTTAGGGTTAGGGTACGGGTTAGGGTTAGGGTACGGGTTAGGTTACGGTTAGGGTTAGATTTATGGTACGGTTTAGGGTTAGGTTTAGGGGTTAGGGTTAGGGTTAGGGCACGGGTTAGGGTTAGGGTACGGTTTAGGGTTAGGGTTAGGGTTAGGGTTAGGGTTAGGGTTAGGGTTACGGTTAGGAAAGTGTTAGGGTTAGGTTTAGTGTTAGGGTTAGAGTACAGGTTAGGGTTAGGTTTAGGGTACGGGTTAGGGTTAGGGTTAGGGTTAGGGTTAGGGGTTAGGGGTTAGTGTTAGAGTTAGGGTTAGGGTTAGGTTTAGGGTACGGTTTAGGGTTAGGGTTAGGGGTTAGTGGTTAGTGTTAGGGATAGGGTTAGGGTTAGGGTACGGGTTAGGGTTAGGGTACGGGTTAGGGTTAAAGTTAGGGTACGGGTTAGGGTTAGGGTATGGGTTAGCTTTAGGGTACGGGTTAGGGTTAGGGTTAGGGTACGGGTTTGGGTTAGGTTTAGGGTACGTGTTAGGGTTAGGGTTAGGGTTAGGGTTAGAGGTTAGGGATAGGGATAGGCTTAGGGTTAGGATTAGGGTACGGGTAAAGGTACGGGTTAGAGTTAGGTTTAGGGTTAGGGTATGGGTTAGGGTTAGGGTTAGGGTACGTTTTAGGTTTAGGGTTAGTGTACGGGTTAGGGTTAGGGTTAGGGTAGGGGTTAGGGTTAGGGTTAGGGTTAGGGTTAGTGTACGGGTTATAGTTAGTGTTAGGTTTAGGGTTAGGTTTAGGGTTAGGGTACGGGTTAGGGTTAGGGTTAGGGTACGGGTTAGGGTTAGGGTACGGGTTAGGGTTAGGTTTAGGGTTAGGATTAGCGTTAGGGTACGGGTTAGGGTTAGTGTTAGGGTTAGGGTACGGGTTAGGGTTAGGTATAGGGTATGGGTTAGGGTTAGGGTACGGGTTAGTGTTAGGTTACGGGTTAGAGTTAGGGTTAGGGTACGGGTTAGGTTTAGGGTTAGGGGTTAGGGTTAGGGTTAGTGTTAGGGTTAGGGTTAGTGTACGGGTTAGGGTTAGGGTACGGGTTAGGGTTAGGGTTAGGGTTAGGTTTAGCGTACGGGTTAGTGTTAGGGTTAGTTTTAGGGTTAGGGTTAGGGTACGGGTTAAGTTTAGGGTACGGGTTAGGGTTAGGTTTAGGGTTACGGTTAGGAAAGGTTTAGGGTTAGGGTTAGCGTTAGGGTTAGGGCACGGGTTAGGGTTAGGGTTAGGGTATGGGTTAGGGTTAGGGTTAGGATTTGGGTTAGGGGTTAGGAGTTAGTGTTAGGGTTAGGGTTAGGGTTAGATTTAGGGTTAGGGTTAGTGTTAGGGTACGGGTTAGGGGACGGTTTAGGGTTAGGGCACAGGTTAGGGTTAGGGTTAGGGTTAGGGTTAGGGTACGGGTTAGGGTACGGGTTAGGGTACGGGTTAGGGTTGCGGTACGGGTTAGGGTTAGGGTTAGGGGTTAGGGTGAGGGTTAGGGTTAGGGATAGGGTTACGGTACGGGTTAGGGTTAGGGTTAGGGTTAGGGTACAGGTTAGGGGTTAGGGTTAGGGTTAGGGATAGGGTATGGGTTAGGGTTAGGGTACGGGTTAGGTTTAGGGTAAGGGTTAGGGTTAGGGATAGGGTTAGGGTTAGGGTACGGGTTAGGGTTAGGATTATGGTTAAAGTTAGGGTACGTGTTAGGGTTAGGGTTTGGGTACGGGTTAGGGTTAGGGTACGGGTTAGGGTAAGGGTACGGGTTAGGGTTAGGATTAGGGTAAGTGTTAGGGTTAGGGTTTAGGGTTAGGGTTAGGGTACGGGTTAGGTTTAGGGTACTGGTTAGGGTACGGGTTAGGGTTAGGGTACGGGTTAGGGTTAGGGTTCGGGTTAGTTTTAGGGTTAGGGTACGGGTTAGGGTTAGGGTTAGTGTTTAGGGTTAGGGTTAGTGTTAGGGTTAGGGTTGGGGTTAGTGTACGGGTTAGGGTTAGGGTACAGGTTAGGGTTAGGGTTAGTGTTAGGGTTAGGGTTAGGGTTAGCGTACGGGTTAGGGTTAGGGTACGGGTTAGGGTATGGGTTAGGGTTAGGGTACGGGTTAGGGTTAGGGTTAGGGTTAGGGTTAGGGTTAGGGTTAGAGGTTAGGGTTAGGGATAGGGTTAGGGTTAGGATTAGGGTACGGGTTAGGGTACGGGTTAGGGTTAGGTTTAGGGTTAGGGTATGGGTTAGGGTTAGGGTTAGGGTACGTTTTAGGTTTAGGGTTAGGGTACGGGTTAGGGTTAGGGTACTGTTTAGGATTAGGATTAGGTTTAGGTTTAGGGTACGGTTTAGGTTTAGGGTTAGGGTACGGGTTAGGGTTAGGGTTAGGGTTAGGGTACGGGTTAGGGTTAGGGTTAGGGTACGAGTTAGGTTTAGGGTACGGGTTAGGTTTAGGTTTAGGATAGGGTTAGGGTTAGGGTACGGGTTAGGGTTAGGGTTAAGGTACGGGTTAGGGTTAGGGTACGGGTTAGGGTTAGGTTTAGGGTTAGGGTTAGCGTTAGGGTACGGGTTAGGGTTAGGGTAAGGGTTGGGGTTAGGGTACAGGTAGGGTTAGGTTTAGGGTACGGGTTAGGGTTAGGGTACGGGTTAGGGTTAGGGTACGGGTTAGGGTTAGGTTTAGGGTACGGGTTAGGTTTAGGGTTAGGGGTTAGGGTTAGGGTTAGTGTTAGGGTAAGGGTTAGTGTACGGGTTAGGGTTAGGGTACGGGTTAGTGTTAGGGTTAGGGTTAGCGTACGGGTAAGGGTTAGGGTTAGTTTTAGGGTTAGGGTTAGGGTACGGGTTAGGGTTAGGGTACGGGTTAGGGTTAGGGTACGGGTTAGGGTTAGGGTTAGGGTTAGGAAAGGGTTAGGGTTAGGGTTAGCGTTAGGGTTAGGGTACGGGTTAGGGTTAGGGTTAGGGTACGGGTTAGGTTTAGGGTTAGGGTTTGGGTTAGGTGTTAGGGGTTAGTGTTAGGGTTAGGGTTAGGGTTAGGGTTAGGGTAGGTGTTAGGGTACGGGTTAGGGTACGGGGTAGGGTTAGGGCACGGGTTAGTGTTAGGGTTAGGTTTAGGGTTAGGGTTAGGGTACGGGTTAGTGTTAGGGTACGGGTTAGGGTACGGGTTAGGGTTACGGTACGGGTTAGGGTTAGCGTTAGGGGTTAGGGTGAGGGTTAGGATTGGGGATAGGGTTAGGGTACGGGTTAGGGTTATGGTTAGGGTTAGGGTACGGGTTAGGGGTTAGGGTTAGGGTTAGGGATAGTGTACGGGTTAGGGTTAGGGTACGGGTTAGGTTTAGGGTACGGGTTAGGGTTAGGGTTAGGGTTAGGGTTAGGGTACGGGTTAGGGTTAGGATTAGGGTTAAAGTTAGGGTACGTTTTAGGGTTAGGGTTAGGGTACGGGTTAGGGTTAGGGTACGGGTTAGGGAAAGGGTACGTTTTAGGGTTAGGATTAGGGTATGTGTTAGGGTTAGGGTTAGGGTTTAGGGTTAGGGTTAGGGTACGGGTTAGGGTTAGGGTACTGGTTAGGGTACGGGATAGGGTTAGGGTACGGGTTAGGGTTAGGGTACGGGTTAGGTTTAGGGTTAGGGTACGGGTTAGGGTTAGGGTTAGTGGTTAGGGTTAGGGTTAGTGTTAGGTTTAGGGTTAGGGTTAGTGTACGGGTTAGGGTTAGGGTACGGGTTAGGGTTAGGGTTAGGGTTAGGGTTAGAGTTAGCGTACGGGTTAGGGTTAGGGTTAGGGTTAGGCTTAGGGTTAGGGTTAGGGTACGGGTTAGGGTTAGGGTACGGGTTAGGGTTATGGTTAAGGTTAGGGTAGGGTTAGGGTAAGGGTACGGTTTAGGGTTAGGGTTAGGTTTAGTGTTAGGGTTAGGGTACGGGTTAGGGTTAGGTTTAGGGTTAGGGTTAGGTTACGGGTTAGGGTTAGGGTTAGGGTTAGGGTTAGGGTACGTGGTAGGGTTAGGTTTAGGGTACGGGTTAGTGTTAGGGTACGGGTTAGGTTTTGGGTTAGGTTACGGGTTAGGGTTAGGGTTAGGGTTAGGGTACGTGTTAGGTTAATGGTTAGGGATAGGGTTAGGTTTAGGGTTAAGGTTTAGGGTTACGGTTAGGGTAAGGGTGAGGGTTAGGGTACGGTTTAGGGTACGGTTTAGGATTAAGGTTAGGGTTAGTGTTAGGGTACGGGTTAGGGTTAGGATTAGGGTACGGTTTAGGGTTAGGTTACGTTTTAGGGTTAGGGTTAGGGTACGGGTTAGGGTTAGGGTACGGGTTAGGGTTAGGGTACGGGTTAGGGTACGGGTTAGGGTTAGGGTTAGGGTTAGGGTACGGGTTAGGGTTAGGGTTAGGGTACGGGTTAGGGTTAGGTTTAGGGTTAGGGTTAGGGTACCGGTTACGGTTAGGGTTAGGGTTAGGGTACGGTTTAGTGTTAGGTTTAGGGTACGGGTTAGTGTTAGTGTTAGGGTTAGGGTTACGGTTAGGGTTAGGGTTAGGGTACGGGTTAGGGTTAGGGTTAGTGTTAGGGTTAGGGTTAGGGTTAGGGTTAGGCTACGGGTTCTGGTTAGGTTTAGGTGTTTGGGTAAGGGTTAGGGTTAGGGTTAGGGTTAGGGTACGGGTTAGGGTTAGTGTTAGGGTAAGGGTTAGGGTCAGTGTTAGGGGTTAGTTTTAGGGTTAGGGTTACGGTTAGGGTACGGGTTAGGGTTAGGTTTAGGTGTTAGGGTTAGGGTTAGGGTTAGGGTTAGGGTTAGGGTTAGGGTTAGGGTACGGGTAAGGGTTAGGTTTAGGTTACGGGTTAGGGTTAGGGTTAGGGTTAGGGTTAGCGTACGGGTTAGGGTTAGGGTTAGGTTTAGGGTTAGGTTTAGGGTACGGGTTAGGGTTAGTGTATGGGTTAGGGTTAGGGTTAGGGTTAGGGTTAGAGTTATGGTTAGGAAAGGGTTAGGGTTAGGGTTAGGGTTAGGGTTAAGGTACGGGTTAGGGTTAGGGTTAGGGTACGGGTTCAGGTACGAGTACGGTTATGGTTAGGGTTAAAGAACGGGTTAGGGTTAGGGTTAGTGTTAGGGGTTAGGGGTTAGGTTTGGGTTAGGGTTAGTGTTAGGGTACGGGTTAGGGTATGAGTTAGGGTTAGGGTACGTGTTAGTGTTAGGGTTATGGTTACGGTTAGGGTACGGGTTAGGTTTAGGGTTAGGGTTAGGTTTAGGAAAGGGTTAGGTTTAGGGTTAGTGTACGGGTTAGGGTTAGGGTTAGGGTTAGGGTACGGGTTAGGGTTAGTGTTAGGGTTAGGGTTAGGGTCAGTGTTAGGGGTTAGTGTTAGGGTTAGGGTTAGGGTACGGGTTAGGGTTAGGTTTAGGTGTTAGCGTTAGGGTTAGGGTTAGGGTTAGGTTACGGGTTAGGGTTAGGTTTATGGTACGGGTTAGGGTTAGGGTTAGGGTTAGGGTTAGGGTTAGCGTACGGGTTAGGGTTATGGTTAGGTTTAGGATTAGGTTTAGGGTACGGGTTAGGGTTAGGGTACGGGTTAGGGTTAGGGTTAGGGTTAGGTTTAGGGTTAGGAAAGCGTTAGGGTTAGGGTTAGGGTTAGCGTTAGGGTTAGGGTACGGGTTAGGGTTAGGGTTAGGGTACGGGTTAGGGTACGGGTTAGGGTTAGGGTACGTGTTAGTGTTAGGGTTATGGTTAGCGTTAGGGTACAGGTTAGGTTTAGGGTTAAGGTTAGGGTTAGGTTTAGGGTTAGGGTACGGGTTAGGGTTAGTGTTAGGGTTAGGGTTAGGGTCAGTGTTAGGGGTTAGTTTTAGGGTTAGGGTTAGGGTTAGGGTACGGGTTAGGGTTAGGTTTAGGTGTTAGGGTTAGGGTTAGGGTTAGGGTTAGGGTACGGGTAAGGCTTAGGTTTAGGGTACGGGTTAGGGTTAGGGTTAGGGTTAGGGTTAGGGTTAGCGTACGGGTTAGGGTTAGGGTTAGGTTTAGGGTACGGGTTAGGGTTAGGGTACGGGTTAGGGATAGGGTTAGGGTTAGGGTTAGAGTTATGGTTAGGAAAGGGTTAGGGTTAGGGTTAGGGTTAGGGTTAGGGTACGGGTTTGGGTTAGGGTTAGGGTACAGGTTAAGGTACGAGTACGGTTAGGGTTAGGGTTAGGGAACGGGTTATGGTTAGGGTTAGTGTTAGGGGTTAGGGGTTAGGGTTAGGGTTAGGGTACGGGTTAGTGTACGGGTTAGGGTACGGGTTAGGGTTAGGGTACGTGTTAGTGTTAGGGTTATGGTTAGGGTTAGGGTACGGGTTAGGTTTAGGTTTAGGGTTAGGGTAAGGTTTAGGAAAGGGTTAGGGTTAGGGTTAGTGTACGGGTTAGGGTTAGGGTTAGGGTTAGGGTAAGGGTTAGTGTTAGGGTTATGGTTAGGGTTAGGGTCAGTGTTAGGGGTTAGTGTTAGGGTTAGGGTTAGGGTACGGGTTAGGGTTAGGTTTAGGTGTTAGGGTTAGGGTTAGGGTTAGGGTACGGGTTAGGGCTGGGTTTATGGTACGGGTTAGGGTTAGGGTTAGGGTTAGGGTTATGGTAGGGGTTAGGGTTAGGATTAGGGTTAGGTTTAGGGTTAGGAAAGGGTTTGGGTTAGGGTTAGGGTTAGGGTTAGGGTACGGGTTAGGGTTAGGGTTAGGGTACGGGTTAAGGTACGAGTTAGGGTTAGGGTTAAGGTTAGGGAACGGGTTAGGGTTAGGGTTAGTGTTAGGGGTTAGGGGCTGGTTAGGGTTAGGTTTAGGGTTAGGGTTAGGGTACGGGTTAGGGTACGGGTTAGGGTTAGGGTACGTGTTAGTGTTAGGGTTTTGGTTAGGGTTAGGGTACGGGTTAGGTTTAGGTTTAGGGTTAGGGTTAGGTTTAGGAAAGGGTTAGGGTTAGGGTTAGTGTACGGGTTAGGGTTAGGGTTAGGGTTAGGGTTAGGGTTAGGGTACGGGTTAGGGTTAGGGTACGTGTTAGGGTTAGGGTACGGGTTAGGTTACGGTTAGGTTTAGATTTAGGGTACGGGTTAAGGTTAGGTTTAGGGGTTAGGGTTAGGGTTAGGGCACGGGTTAGGGTTAGGGTACGGTTTAGGTTTAGGGTTAGGGTTAGGGTTAGGTTTAGGGTTAGGGTTAGGAAAGTGTTAGGGTTAGGGTTAGTGTTAGGGTTAGAGTACGGGTTAGGGTTAGGGTTAGGGTACGGGTTAGGGTTAGGGTTAGGGTTATGGTTAGGGGTTAGGGGTTAGTGTTAGAGTTAGGGTTAGGGTTAGGGTTAGGGTACGGTTTAGGGTTAGGGTTAGGGGTTAGTGGTTAGTGTTAGAGATAGGGTTAGGGTTAGGGTACGGGTTAGGGTTAGGGCATGTGTTAGTGTTAGGGTTAGTGTTAGGGTTAGGGTTAGGGTATGGGTTAGGTTTAGGGTACGGGTTAGGGTACGGGTTAGGGTTAGGGTACCGGTTAGGGTTAGGGTTAGGGGTTAGGGTTAGGGTTAGGGTTAGGTTTAGGCTTAGGGTATGGGTTAGGGCTAGGGTTAGGGTTAGGGTTAGGGTCAGGGTTAGGGGTTAGGGTTAGGGTTAGGGTTAGGGTACGGTTTAGGGTTAAGGTTAGGGTACGTGTTAGGGTTAGGGTTAGGGTTAGGGTTAGGGTTAGGTTTAGGGTTAGAGGTTAGGGTTAGGGATAGTGTTAGGGTTAGGATAAGGGTACGGGTTAGGGTACGGGTTAGGGTTAGGTTTAGGGTTAGGGTATGTGTTAGGGTTGGTGTTAGGGTACGTTTTAGGGTTAGGGTTAGGGTACGGGTTAGGGTTAGGGTACTGTTTAGGATTAGGGTGAGGTTTAGGTTTAGGGTACGGTTTAGGGTTAAGGTTAGGGTACGGGTTAGGGTTAGGGTTAGGGTTAGGGTTAGGGTACGGGTTAGGGTTAGGGTTAGGGTTAGGGTACGGGTTAGGTTTAGGGTATGGGTTAGGTTTAGGGTTAGTGTTAGAGTTAGGTTTAGGGTTAGGGTACGGGTTAGGGTTAGGGTTAGGGTATGGGTTAGGGTTAGGGTACGGTTTAGGGTTAGGGTTAGGGTTATGGTTAGGTTTAGGGTTAGGGTACGGGTTATGGTTAGGGTTAGGTTTAGGGTTAGGGTTAGGGTTAGGGTACGGGTTAGGGTTAGGGTACGGGTTAGGGTTAGGGTACGGGTTGGGTTAGGTTTAGGGTTAGGGTTAGCGTTAGGGTACGGGTTAGGGTTAGGTTTAGGTTAGGGTTAGGTTTAGGTTACGGGTTAGGGTTAGGGTACGGGTTAGGGTTAGAGTACGGGTTAGGGTTAGGGTACGGGTTAGAGTTAGGGTACGGGTTAGGGTTAGGGTTAGGGTTAGGGTACGGGTTAGGGTTAGGGTACGGGTTAGGGTTGGAGTTAGGGTACGGGTTAGGGTTAGGGTATGGATTAGCTTTAGGGTACGGGTTAGGGTTAGGGTTAGGGTACGGGTTTGGGTTAGGTTTAGGGTACGTATTAGGGTTAGGGTTAGGGTTAGGTTTAGGGTTAGAGGTTAGGGATAGGGATAGGCTTAGGGTTAGGATTAGGGTACGGGTAAAGGTACGGGTTAGAGTTAGGTTTAGGGTTAGGGTATGGGTTAGGGTTAGGGTTAGGGTACGTTTTAGGTTTAGGGTTAGGGTACGGGTTAGGGTTAGGGTTAGGGTAGGGGTTAGGGTTAGGGTTAGGGTTAGGGTTAGTGTACGGGTTATAGTTAGGGTTAGGTTTAGGGTTAGGTTTAGGGTTAGGGTACGGGTTAGGGTTAGGGTTAGGGTACGGGTTAGGGTTAGGGTACGGGTTAGGGTTAGGTTTAGGTTTAGGGTTAGCGTTAGGGTACGGGTTAGGGTTAGGGTTAGGGTTAGGGTACGGGTTAGGGTTAGGTTTAGGGTATGGGTTAGGGTTAGGGTACGGGTTAGTGTTAGGTTACGGGTTAGAGTTAGGGTTAGGGTACGGGTTAGGTTTAGGGTTAGGGGTTAGGGTTAGGGTTAGTGTTAGGGTTAGGGTTAGTGTACGGGTTAGGGTTAGGGTACGGGTTAGGGTTAGGGTTAGGGTTAGGTTTAGCGTACGGGTTAGTGTTAGGGTTAGTTTTAGGGTTAGGGTTAGGGTACGGGTTAAGGTTAGGGTACGGGTTAGGGTTAGGTTTAGGGTTAGGGTTAGGAAAGGGTTAGGGTTAGGGTTAGCGTTAGGGTTAGGGCACGGGTTAGGGTTAGGGTTAGGGTATGGGTTAGGGTTAGGGTTAGGTTTTGGGTTAGGGATTAGGGGTTAGTGTTAGGGTTAGGGTTAGGGTTAGATTTAGGGTTAGGGTTAGTGTTAGGGTACGGGTTAGGGGACGGTTTAGGGTTAGGGCACGGGTTAGTGTTAGGGTTAGGGTTAGGGTTAGGGTTAGGGTACGGGTTAGGGTACGGGTTAGGGTACGGGTTAGGGTTGTGGTACGGGTTACGGTTAGGGTTAGGGGTTAGGGTGAGGGTTAGGGTTAGGGATAGGGTTACGGTACGGGTTAGGGTTAGGGTTAGGGTTAGGGTACAGGTTAGGGGTTAGGGTTAGGGTTAGGGATAGGGTATGGGTTAGGGTTAGGGTACGGGTTAGGTTTAGGGTAAGGGTTAGGTTTAGGGTTAGGGTTAGGGTTAGGGTACGGGTAGGGTTAGGATTAGGGTTAAAGTTAGGGTACGTGTTAGGGTTAGGGTTAGGGTACGGGTTAGGGTTAGGGTACGGGTTAGGGTAAGGGTACGGGTTAGGGTTAGGATTAGGGTAAGTGTTAGGGTTAGGGTTTAGGGTTAGGGTAGGGTACGGGTTAGTTTTAGGGTACTGGTTAGGGTACGGGTTAGGTTTAGGGTACGGGTTAGGGTTAGGGTTCGGGTTAGGTTAAGGGTTAGGGTACGGGTTAGGATTAGGGTTAGTGGTTAGTGTTAGGGTTAGTGTTAGGGTTAGGGTTAGGGTTAGTGTACGGGTTAGGGTTAGGGTACAGGTTAGGGTTAGGGTTAGTGTTAGGGTTAGGGTTAGGGTTAGCGTACGCGTTAGGGTTAGGGTACGGGTTAGTGTACGGGTTAGGGTTAGGGTACGGTTTAGGGTTAGGTTTAGGGGTTAGGGTTAGGGTTAGGCTTAGGGTTAGGCTTAGGGTATGGGTTAGGGCTAGGGTTAGGGTAAGGGTTACGGTCAGGGTTAGGGGTTAGGGTTAGGGTTAGGGTTAGGGGACGGGTTAGGTATAGGGTACGGGTTAGGTTTAGGGTACCGGTTAGGGTTAGGGTTATGGTACGGGTTAGGGTTAGGATTAGGGTACGTGTTACGGTTAGGGTTAGGGTTAGGGTTAAGGTTAGGGTTAGGGTTAGAGGTTAGGGTTAGGGATAGGGTTAGGATTAGGGTACGGGTTAGGGTAAGGGTTAGGTTTAGGTTTAGGGTTAGGGTATGGGTTAGGGTTAGGGTTAGGGTACGTTTTAGGGTTAGGGTTAGGGTACGGGTTAGGGTTAGGGTACTGTTTAGGATTAGGATTAGGTTTAGGTTTAGGGTACGGTTTAGGTTTAGGGTTAGGGTACGGGTTAGGGTTAGAGTTAGGGTTAGGGTTAGGGTACGGGTTAGGGTTAGGGTTAGGGTACGGGTTAGGTTTAGGGTACGGGTTAGGTTTAGGTTTAGGATAGGGTTAGGGTTAGGGTACGGGTTAGGGTTAGGGTTAGGGTATGGGTTAGGTTTAGGGTACGGGTTAGGGTTAGGTTTAGGGTTAGGGTTAGGGTTAGGGTTAGTGTACGGGTTATGGTTAGGGTTAGGTTTAGGATTAGGGTTAGGGTTAGGGTACGGGTTAGGGTTAGGGTTAGGGTACGGGTTAGGTTTAGGGTATGGGTTAGTGTTAGGTTTAGGGTTAGGGTTAGCGTTAGGGTACGGGTTAGGGTTAGGGTTATGGTTAGGGTTAGGTTTAGGGTACGGTTTAGGGTTAGGGTACGGGTTAGGGTAAGGGTACGGGTTAGGGTTAGGGTACGGGTTAGGGTTAGGGTACGGGTTAGGGTTAGGGTTACGTTTAGGGTACGGGGTAGGGTTAGGGTACGGGTTAGGGTTAGAGTTAGGGTACGGGTTAGGATTAGGGTATGGGTTAGGTTTAGGGTACGGGTTAGGTTTAGGTTTAGGATAGGGTTAGGGTTAGGGTACGGGTTAGGGTTAGGGTTAAGGTACGGGTTAGGGTTAGGGTACGGGTTAGGGTTAGGTTTAGGGTTAGGGTTAGCGTTAGGGTACGGGTTAGGGTTAGGGTAAGGGTTAGGGTTAGGGTACAGGTAGGGTTAGGTTTAGGGTACGGGTTAGGGTTAGGGTACGGGTTAGGGTTAGGGTACGGGTTAGGGTTAGGGTTAGGGTACGGGTTAGGTTTAGGGTTAGGGGTTAGGGTTAGGGTTAGTGTTAGGGTAAGGGTTAGTGTACGGGTTAGGGTTAGGGTACGGGTTAGTGTTAGGGTTAGGGTTAGCGTACGGGTAAGGGTTAGGGTTAGTTTTAGGGTTAGGGTTAGGGTACGGGTTAGGGTTAGGGTACGGGTTAGGGTTAGGGTTAGGGTTAGGGTTAGGGTTAGGGTTAGGAAAGGGTTAGGGTTAGGGTTAGCGTTAGGGTTAGGGTACGGGTTAGGGTTAGTGTTAGGGTACGGGTTAGGGTTAGGGTTAGGATTTGGGTTAGGTGTTAGGGGTTAGTGTTAGGGTTAGGGTTAGGGTTAGGGTTAGGGTAGGTGTTAGGGTACGGGTTAGGGTACGGGTTAGGGTTAGGGCACGGGTTAGTGTTAGGGTTAGGGTTAGGGTTAGGGTTAGGGTACGGGTTAGTGTTAGGGTACGGGTTAGGGTACGGGTTAGGGTTACGGTACGGGTTAGGGTTAGCGTTAGGGGTTAGGGTGAGGGTTAGGTTTGGGGATAGGGTTAGGGTACGGGTTAGGGTTATGGTTAGGGTTAGGGTACGGGTTAGGGGTTAGGGTTAGGGTTAGGGATAGTGTACGGGTTAGGGTTAGGGTACGGGTTAGG
Source organism: Urocyon cinereoargenteus (assembly GCA_032313775.1). Lineage (NCBI taxonomy): Eukaryota > Metazoa > Chordata > Mammalia > Carnivora > Canidae > Urocyon > Urocyon cinereoargenteus. The sequence goes on from JAVLSZ010000035.1 coordinate 6,446,223, forward strand.
TTTAGGGTATGGGTTAGGGTTAGGGTTAGGGTTAGGGTTAGGGTTAGGGTTAGGGTACGGGTTAGGGTTAGGATTAGGGTTAAAGTTAGGGTACGTTTTAGGGTTAGGGTTAGGGTACGGGTTAGGGTTAGGGTACGGGTTAGGGAAAGGGTACGTTTTAGGGTTAGGATTAGGGTATGTGTTAGGGTTAGGGTTAGGGTTTAGGGTTAGAGGGTTAGGGTTCGGGTTAGGGTTAGGGTACTGGTTAGGGTACGGGATAGGGTTAGGGTACGGGTTAGGGTTAGGGTACGGGTTAGGTTTAGGGTTAGGGTACGGGTTAGGGTTAGGGTTAGTGGTTAGGGTTAGGGTTAGTGTTAGGTTTAGGGTTAGGGTTAGTGTACGGGTTAGGGTTAGGGTACGGGTTAGGGTTAGGGTTAGGGTTAGAGTTAGCGTACGGGTTAGGGTTAGGGTTAGGCTTAGGGTTAGGGTTAGGCTTAGGGTTAGGGTTAGGGTACGGGTTAGGGTTATGGTTAAGGTTAGGGTAGGGTTAGGGTAAGGGTACGGTTTAGGGTTAGGGTTAGGGTTAGAGTTAGGGTTAGGGTACGGGTTAGGGTTAGGTTTAGGGTTAGGGTTAGGTTACGGGTTAGGGTTAGGGTTAGGGTTAGGGTTAGGGTACGTGGTAGGGTTAGGTTTAGGGTACGGGTTAGTGTTAGGGTACGGGTTAGGTTTTGGGTTAGGTTACGGGTTAGGGTTAGGGTTAGGGTTAGGGTACGTGTTAGGTTAAAGGTTAGGGTTAGGGTTAGGTTTAGGGTTAAGGTTTAGGGTTAGGGTTAGGGTAAGGGTGAGGGTTAGGGTACGGTTTAGGGTACGGTTTAGGGTTAAGGTTAGGGTTAGGTTTAGGGTACGGTTTAGGGTTAGGATTAGGGTACGGTTTAGGGTTAGGTTACGTTTTAGGGTTAGGGTTAGGGTACGGGTTAGGGTTAGGGTACGGGTTAGGTTTAGGGTACGGGTTAGGGTACGGGTTAGGGTTAGGGTTAGGGTTAGGGTACGGGTTAGGGTTAGGGATAGGGTACGGGTTAGGGTTAGGTTTAGGGTTAGGGTTAGGGTACCGGTTACGGTTAGGGTTAGGGTTAGGGTACGGTTTAGGGTTAGGTTTAGAGTACGGGTTAGGGTTAGTGTTAGGGTTAGGGTTACGGTTAGGGTTAGGGTTAGGGTACGGGTTAGGGTTAGGGTTAGTGTTAGGGTTAGGGTTAGGGTTAGGGTTAGGGTTAGGCTACGGGTTCTGGTTAGGTTTAGGTG
>JAVLSZ010000035.1:6460000-6487500 GCA_032313775.1 Urocyon cinereoargenteus
TACAGGTTAGGGATAGGGTACGGGTTAGGGTTAGGGTACGGGTTAGGGTTAGTGTTAGGGTACGGGTTAGGTTTAGGGTTAGGGGTTAGGGTTAGGGTTAGTGTTAGGGTTAGGGTTAGTGTACGGGTTAGGGTTAGGGTACGGGTTAGGGTTAGGGTTAGGGTTAGGGTTAGGGTTAGCGTACGGGTTAGGGTTAGGTTTAGTTTAAGTGTTAGGGTTAGTGTACGGGTTAGGGTTAGGGTACGGGTTAGGGTTAGGTTTAGGGTTAGGGTTAGGAAAGGGTTAGGGTTAGGGTTAGCGTTAGTGTTAGGGTAAGGGTTAGGGTTAGGGTTAGGGTACGGGTTAGGGTTAGGGTTAGGGTTTGGGTTAGGGGTTAGGGTTTAGTGTTAGGGTTAGTGTTAGGGTTAGGGTTAGTGTTACGGTACGGGTTAGGGTACGGGTTAGGGTTAGGGCACGGGTTAGTGTTAGGGTTAGGGTTAGGGTTAGGGATAGGGTACGGGTTAGTGTTAGGGTACGGGTTAGGGTAAGGGTTAGGGTTACGGTACAGGTTAGGGTTAGGGTTAGGGGTTAGGGTGAGGGTTAGGGTTAGGGATAGGGTTAGGGTACGGGTTAGGTTTAGGTTTAGGGTTAGGGTACGGGTTAGGGGTTAGGGTTAGTGTTAGGGATAGGGTACGGGTTAGGGTTAGGGTACGGGTTAGGTTTAGGGTACGGTTTAGGGTTAGGGTTAGGGTTAGGGTTAGGGTTAGGGTACGGGTTAGGGTAAGGGTACGGGTTAGGGTTAGGATTAGGGTACGTGTTAAGGTTAGGGTTAGGATATATGGTTAGGGTTAGGGTACGGTTTAGGGTTAGGGTACTGGTTAGGGTACGGGATAGGGTTAGGGTACGGGTTAGGGTTAGGGTACGGGTTAGGTTTAGGTTTAGGGTACGGGTTTGGGTTAGGGTTAGTGGTTAGGGTTAGGGTTAGTGTTAGGGTTAGGTTTAGGGTTAGTGTACGGGTTAGGGTTAGGGTACGGGTTAGGGTTAGGGTTAGGGTTAGGGTTAGGGTTAGCGTACGGGTTAGGGTTAGGGTTAGGTTTAGGCTTAGGGTTAGGGTACGGGTTAGGGTTAGGGTACGGATTAGGGTTAGCGTTAGGGTTAGGGTAGGGTTAGGGTAAGGATACGGTTTAGGGTTAGGGTTACGGTTAGGGTTAGGGTACGGGTTAGGGTTAGGGTTAGGGTTAGGGTTAGGTTACGGGTTAGGGTTAGGGTTAGGGTTAGGGTACGTGGTAGGGTTAGGGTTAGGGTACGGGTTAGTGTTAGGGTACGGGTTAGTGTTAGGGTTAGGGTACTGTTTAGGGTTAGGGTACGGGTTAGGGTTAGGGTTAGGGTACGGGTTAGGGTTAGGGTACGGGTTAGGGTTAGGGTACGGGTTAGGTTTAGTGTTAGGGTTAGGGTTAGGGTACGGGTTAGGGTTAGGGTTAGGGTACGGGTTAGGTTTAGGTTTAGGGTTAGGGTACGAGTTAGGGTTAGGGTTAGTGTCCGGGTTAGGTTTAGGGTTAGGGTTAGGGTTAGGGTACGGTTTAGGGTTAGGGTTAGGGTACAGGTTAGGGTTAGGGTTAGGGTTAGGGTTAGGGTACGGGTTAGGGTTAGGGTTAGTGTTATTTTTTTTTTTAATTTTTTTTTTGTTTACTTATGATAGTCACACAGAGAGAGAGAGAGGCAGAGACACAGGCAGAGGGAGAAGCAGGCTCCATGCACCGGGAGCCCGACGTGGGATTCGATCCCGGGTCTCCAGGATCGCGCCCTGGGCCAAAGGCAGGCGCCAAACCGCTGCGCCACCCAGGGATCCCTAGGGTTAGTGTTAGGGTTAGGGTACGGGTTAGAGTTAGGGTTAGGGTACGGGTAATGGTTAGGGATAGGGTTTGGGTTAGGGTTAGGCTACGGGTTAGGGTTAGGTTTAGGGTTAGTGTTAGGGGTTAGGGGTTAGGGTTAGGGTTAGGGTTAGGGTTAGAGGTTAGGGGTTAGGGTTAGGGTTAGGGTTAGAGTTAGGGTACGGGTTAGGGTTAGGGTTAGGGTTAGTGTTAGGGTTAAGGTACGGGTTAGGGTTAGGGTTAGGGTACGGGTTTGGGTTAGTGTTAGGGTTAGGATTAGGGTTAGGGTACGGGTTAGGTTTAGGGTAAGGGTTAGGGTTAGGGTACGGGTTAGGGTTAGGGTTAGGGTACGGGTTAGGGTTAGGGTTAGGGTACGGGTTAGGTTTAGGTTACGGGTTAGGGTTAGGGTTAGGGTACGGGTTAGGGTTAGGTTTAGGGTTAGGGTTAGGGTTAGGGTACGGGTTAGGGTTAGGGTACGTGTTAGGGTTAGAGTTAGGTTACGGGTTAGGGTTAGGGTTAGGGGTTAGGGTTAGGGTTAGGGTTAGGGTTAGTGTACGGGTTAGGGTTAGGGTACGGGTTAGGGTTAGGGTTAGGTTTAGGGTTAGCGTACGTGTTAGTGTTAGGGTTAGGGTTAGGGTTAGGGTACGGGTTAGGGTTAGGGTACGGGTTAGTGTTAGGTTTAGGGTTAGGGTTAGGGTTAGGGTTAGGAAAGGGTTAGGGTTAGGGTTAGGGTACGATTTAGGGTTAGGGTTAGGTTACGGGTTAGGTTTAGGGTTAGGGTTAGGGTTAGGGGTTAGGGGTTAGTGTTAGGGTTAGGGTTAGGGTTAGGGTTAGGGTACGGGTTAGGGTACGGGTTAGGGTTAGGACACGGGTTAGTGTTAGGGTTAGGGTTAGTGTTAGGGTTAGAGTTAGGGTTAGGGTATGGGTTAGGTTTAGGGTACGGGTTAGGGTTAGGGTACGTGTTAGGGTTAGAGTTAGGTTACGGGTTAGGGTTAGGGGTTAGGGTTAGGGTTAGGGTTAGGGTTAGCGTACGTGTTAGTGTTCGGTTTAGGGTTAGGGTTAGGGTACGGGTTAGGGTTAGGGTACGGGTTAGTGTTAGGTTTAGGGTTAGGGTTAGGGTTAGGTTTAGGAAAGGGTTAGGGTTAGGGTTAGGGTACGGTTTAGGGTTAGGGTTAGGTTACGGGTTAGGTTTAGGGTTAGGGTTAGGGTTAGGGGTTAGGGGTTAGTGTTAGTGTTAGGGTTAGGGTTAGGGTTAGGGTACGGGTTAGGGTACGGGTTAGGGTTAGGACACGGGTTAGTGTTAGTGTTAGGGTTAGTGTTAGGGTTAGAGTTAGGGTTAGGGTATGGGTTAGGTTTAGGGTACGGGTTAGGGTACCGGTTAGGGTTAGGGTACGGGTAAGGGTTAGGGTTAGGGATTAGGGTGAGGGTTAGGGTAAGGGTTAGGGTTAGGGTACGGGTTAGGTTTAGGGTTAGGGTTAGGGTCAGTGTTAGGGGTTAGGGTTAGGGTTAGGGTACGGGTTAGGTTAGGGTACGGGTTGGGTTTAGTGTACGGGTTAGGGTTAGGGTTAGGGTTAGTGTTAGGGTTAGGGTTAGGGTACGGGTTAGCGTTAGGGTTAGGGTTAGGGTTAGTGTTAGGGTACGGGTTAGGGTTAGGGTTAGGTTACGGGTTAGGGTTAGGGTACGGGTTAGGGTAAGGGTACGGGTTAGGGTTATGGTTAGGGTACGTGTTAGGGTTAGGGTTAGGGGTTAGGGTTAGGGTTAGGGTTAGGGTACGGGTTAGGGTTAGGGTACGGGTTAGGGTTAGGGTTAGGGTACGGGTTAGGGTTAGGGTACGGGTTACGGTTAGGGTTAGGGTTAGGGTTAGGGTTAGGGTACGTGGTAGGGTTAGTGTTAGGGTACGGGTTAGGGTTAGGGTACGGGTTAGGGTTAGGGTACGGGTTAGGGTTAGGGTTAGGGTTAGGGTACGTGTTAGGGTTAGGGTTAGGGTATGGGTTAGGGTTAGGTTTAGGGTTAGGGTACGTGTTAGGGTTAGGGTTAGTGTTAGGTTTAAGGTTTAGTGTTAGGGTTAGGGTTAGGGTTAGGTTTAGGGTTAGTGTACGGGTTAGGGTACGGTTTAGGGTTAGGGTTAGGGTTAGGGTACGGGGTAGGGTTAGGATTAGGGTACGGTTTAGGGTTAGGGTACGGTTTAGGGTTAGGGTTAGGGTACGGGTTAGGGTTAGGGTACGGGTTAGGTTTAGGGTTAGGGTACGGGTTAGGGTTAGGGTCCGGGTTAGGGTTAGGGTACGGGTTAGTGTTAGGATTAGGGTACGGGTTAGGGTTAGGGTTAGGTTTAGGGTTAGTGTACGGGTTAGGGTTAGTGTTAGGGTTAGGGTTAGTGTTAGGGTTTGCGTACGGGTTAGGTTTAGGTTTAGGTTACGGGTTAGGTTTAGGGTACGGGTTAGGGTTAGGGTTAGGGTAGGGGTTAGGGTTAGGGTTAGGGTTAGGGTTAGGGTTAGGGTTAGGGTACGGGTTAGAGTTAGGGTTAGGGGTTAGGGTTAGGGTATGGGTTAGGGTTAGGGTTAGGGTTAGGGTTAGGTTACGGGTTAGGGTTAGGGTACGGGTTAGGGTTAGGATTAGGGTACGGGTTAGGGTTAGGGTACGGGTTAGGGTTAGGGTTAGGGTTATGGGTTAGGGGTTAAGGTTAGGTTTAGGGTTAGGGTTAGGGTAGGGGTTAGGGTTTGGGTTAGGGTTAGGGTACGGGTTAGGGTTAGGGTACGGGTTAGGGTTAGGGTTAGGGTAGGGGTTAGGGTTAGGGTTAGGGTTAGGGTTAGGGCATGTGTTAGGGTTAGGGTACGGGTTAGGTTTAGGGTTAGGGTTAGGGTTAGGTTGAGGGTTAGGGTTAGGAAAGGGTTAGGGTTAGGGTTAGCGTTAGGGTTAGGGTACGGGTTAGGGTTAGGGTACGGGTTAGGGTTAGGGTTAGGGTAGGGGTTAGGGTTAGGGTTAGGGTTAGGGTTAGGGCATGTGTTAGGGTTAGGGTACGGGTTAGGTTTAGGGTTAGGGTTAGGGTTAGGTTGAGGGTTAGGGTTAGGAAAGGGTTAGGGTTAGGGTTAGCGTTAGGGTTAGGGTACGGGTTAGGGTTAGGGTTAGGGTACGGGTTAGGGTTAGGGTTAGGGTTAGGGTTAGGGGTTAGGGGTTAGTGTTAGGGTTAGGGTTAGGGTTAGGGTTAGGGTTAGGGTTAGGGTACGGGTTAGGGTTAGGGTTAGGGGTTAGTGGTTAGTGTTAGGGATAGGGTTAGGTTTAGGGTACGGGTTAGGGTACGGGTTAGGGTTAGGGCACGGGTTAGTGTTAGGGTTAGTGTTAGGGTTAGTGTTAGGGTATGGGTTAGGGTTAGGGTACGGGTTAGGGTACGGGTTACGGTTAGGGTACGGGTTAGGGTTAGGGTTAGGGGTTAGGGTTAAGGTTAGGGTTAGGGTTAGGCTTAGGGTACGGGTTAGGGCTAGGGTTAGGGTTAGGGTTAGGTTCAGGGTTAGGGGTTAGGGTTAGGGTTAGGGTTAGGGTACGGGTTAGGGTTAGGGTTAGGGTACGTGTTAGGTTTAAGTTTAGGGTTAGGGTTAGGGTTAGAGGTTAGGGTTAGGGATAGTGTTAGGGTTAGGATTAGGGTACGGGTTAGGGTACGGGTTAGGGTTAGGTATAGGGTTAGGGTATGTGTTAGGGTTAGGGTTAGGGTACGTTTTAGGGTTAGGGTTAGGGTATGGGTTAGGGTTAGTGTACTGTTTAGGATTAGGGTTAGGTTTAGGTTTAGGGTACGGTTTAGGGTTAGGGTTAGGGTACGGGTTAGGGTTAGGGTTAGGGTTAGGGTTAGGGTACGGGTTAGGGTTAGGGTTAGGGTACGGGTTAGGTTTAGGGTACGGGTTAGGTTTAGGGTTAGTGTTAGGGTTAGGGTTAGGGTTAGTGTACGGGTTAGGGTTAGGGTTAGGGTATGGGTTAGGGTTAGGGTACGGGTTAGGGTTAGTGTTAGGATTAGGGTTAGGGTTAGGGTTAGGGTACGGGTTATGTTTAGGGTTAGGTTTAGGGTTAGGGTTAGGGTTAGGGTACGGGTTAGGGTTAGGGTACGGGTTAGGGTTAGGGTATGGGTTAGGGTTAGGTTTAGGGTTAGGGTTAGCTTTAGGGTACGGGTTAGGGTTAGGGTTAGTTTAGGGTTAGGTTTAGGTTACGGGTTAGGGTTAGGGTACGGGTTAGGGTTAGAGTACGGTTTAGGGTTAGTGTACGGGTTAGAGTTAGGGTACGGGTTAGGGTTAGGGTTAGGGTTAGGGTTAGAGGTTAGGGATAGGGATAGGCTTAGGGTTACAATTAGGGTACGGGTAAAGGTACGGGTTAGGTTTAGGTTTAGGTTTAGGTTATTGGTTAGGGTTAAGGTTAGGGTACGTTTTACGTTTAGGGTTAGGGTACGGGTTAGGGTTAGGGTTAGGGTAGGGGTTAGGGTTAGGGTTAGGGTTAGGGTTAGGGTACGGGTTATGGTTAGGGTGAGGTTTAGGGTTAGGTTTAGGGTTAGGGTACGGGTTAGGGTTAGGGTTAGGGTACGGGTTAGGGTTAGGGTACGGGTTAGGGTTAGGGTTAGGGTTAGGGTTAGGGTTAGGGTACATGTTAGGGTTAGTTTTAGGGTACGGGTTAGGGTTAGGGTACGGGTTAGTGTTAGGGTACGGGTTAGAGTTAGGGTTAGGGTACGGGTTAGGTTTAGGGTTAGGGGTTAGGGTTAGGGTTAGTGTTAGGTTTAGGGTTAGTGTACGGTTTAGGTTTAGGGTACGGGTTAGGGTTAGGGTTAGGGTACGGGTTAGGGTTAGGTTTAGGGTTTGGGTTAGGGTTAGGGTTAGGGTTAGGGTTAGTGTTATGGTACGGGTTAGGGTACGGGTTAGGTTTAGGGCACGGGTTAGTGTTAGGGTTAGGGTTAGGGTTAGGGTTAGGGTACGGGTTAGTGTTAGGGTACGGGTTAGGGTACGGGTTAGGGTTACGTTACGGGTTAAGGTTAGGGTTAGGGGTTAGGGTGAGGGTTAGGGTTAGGGATAGGTTTAGGGTACGGGTTAGGGTTAGGGTTAGGGTTAGGGTACGGGTTAGGGGTTAGGGTTAGGGTTAGGGATAAGGTACGGGTTAGGGTTAGGGTTAGGGTTAGGGTTAGGGTTAGGGTTAGGATTAGGGTTAAAGTTAGGGTACGTTTTAGGGTTAGGTTTAGGGTACGGGTTAGGGTTAGGGTACGGGTTAGGGTAAGGGTACGGGTTAGGGTTAGGATTAGGGTACGTGTTAGGGTTAGGGTTAGGGTTTAGGGTAGGGTTAGGGTACGGTTTAGGATTAGGGTACTGGTTAGGGTACGGGATAGGTTTAGGGTACGGGTTAGGGTTAGGGTACGGGTTCGGTTTAGGTTTAGGGTACGGGTTTGGGTTAGGGTTAGTGGTTAGGGTTAGGGTTAGTGTTAGGGTTAGGGTTAGGGTTAGTGTACGGGTTAGGGTGAGGGTACGTGTTAGGGTTAGGGTTAGGGTTAGGGTTAGGGTTAGCGTATGGGTTAGGGTTAGGGTTAGCCTTAGGGTTAGGGTTAGGGTACGGGTTAGGGTTAGGGTACGGGTTAGGGTTAGGGTTAGGGTTAGGGTAGGGTTAGGGTAAGGGTACGGTTTAGGGTTAGGGTTAGGGTTAGGGTACGGGTTAGGGTTAGGGTTAGGGTTAGGGTTAGGTTACGGGTTAGGGTTAGGGTTAGGGTTAGGGTTAGGGTACGTGGTAGGGTTAGGGTTAGGGTACGGGTTAGTGTTAGGGTACGGGTTAGGGTTAGGGTTAGGTTACGGGTTAGGGTTAGGGTTAGGGTTAGGGTACGTGTTAGGGTTATGGTTATGGTTAGGGTTAGGTTTAGGGTTAAGGGTTAGGGTTAGGGTTAGGGTAAGGGTTAGGGTTAGGGTACGGTTTAGGTTACGGTTTAGGGTTAGGGTTAGGTTTAGGCTTAGGGTTAGGGTACGGGTTAGGGTTAGGATTAGGGTACGGTTTAGGGTTAGGGTACGGTTTAGGGTTAGGGTTAGGGTACGGGTTAGGGTTAGGGTACGGGTTAGGGTTAGGGTACGGGTTAGGGTTAGTGTTAGGGTTAGGGTTAGGGTACGGGTTAGGGTTAGGGTTAGGGTACGGGTTAGGGTTAGGTTTAGGGTTAGTGTTAGGGTACGGGTTAGGGTTAGGGTTAGAGTACGGGTTAGGGTTAGGGTTAGGGTTAGGGTTAGGGTACGGTTTAGGGTTAGGGTTAGGGTACGGGTTAGGGTTAGGGTTAGGGTTAGGGTTAGGGTACGGGTTAGGGTTAGGGTTAGTGTTATTTTTTTTTTAATTTTTTTTTATTTACTTATGATAGTCACACAGAGAGAGAGAGAGGCAGAGACACAGGCAGAGGGAGAAGCAGACTCCAGCACCGGGAGCCCGACGTGGGATTGGATCCCGGGTCTCCAGGATTGCGCCCTGGGCCAAAGCCAGGCGCCAAACCGCTGCGCCACCCAGGGATCCCTAGGGTTAGTGTTAGGTTTAGGGTACCGGTTAGAGTTAGGGTTAGGGTACGGGTAATGGTTAGGGATAGGGTTAGGGATAGGGTTAGGCTACGGGTTAGGGTTAGGTTTAGGGTTAGTGTTAGGGGTTAGGGGTTAGGGTTAGGGTTAGGGTTAGGGTTAGAGGTTAGGGGTGATGGTTAGGGTTAGGGTTAGAGTTAGGGTACGGGTTAGGGTTAGGGTTAGGGTTAGTGTTAGGGTTAAGGTACAGGTTAGGGTTAGGGTTAGGGTTAGGGTACGGGTTTGGGTTAGTGTTAGGGTTAGGATTAGGGTTAGGGTACGGGTTACGTTTAGGGTAAGGGTTAGGGTTAGGGTACGGGTTAGGATACGGGTTAGGGTTAGGGTTAGGGTTAGGGTACGGGTTAGGGTTAGGGTTAGGGTACGGGTTAGGTTTAGGTTACGGGTTAGGGTTAGGGTTAGGGTACAGGTTAGGGTTAGGTTTAGGGTTAGGGTTAGGGTTAGGGTACGGGTTAGGGTTAGGGTACGTGTTAGGGTTAGAGTTAGGTTACGGGTTAGGTTTAGGGTTAGGGGTTAGGGTTAGGGTTAGGGTTAGGGTTAGTGTACGGGTTAGGGTTAGGGTACGGGTTAGGGTTAGGGTTAGGGGTTAGGGTTAGGGTTAGTGTTAGGTTTAGGGTTAGTGTACGGTTTAGGTTTAGGGTACGGGTTAGGGTTAGGGTTAGGGTACGGGTTAGGGTTAGGTTTAGGGTTTGGGTTAGGGTTAGGGTTAGGGTTAGGGTTAGTGTTATGGTACGGGTTAGGGTACGGGTTAGGTTTAGGGCACGGGTTAGTGTTAGGGTTAGGGTTAGGGTTAGGGTTAGGGTACGGGTTAGTGTTAGGGTACGGGTTAGGGTACGGGTTAGGGTTACGTTACGGGTTAAGGTTAGGGTTAGGGGTTAGGGTGAGGGTTAGGGTTAGGGATAGGTTTAGGGTACGGGTTAGGGTTAGGGTTAGGGTTAGGGTACGGGTTAGGGGTTAGGGTTAGGGTTAGGGATAAGGTACGGGTTAGGGTTAGGGTACGGGTTAGGTTTAGGGTACGGTTTAGGGTTAGGGTTAGGGTTAGGGTTAGGGTTAGGGTTAGGATTAGGGTTAAAGTTAGGGTACGTTTTAGGGTTAGGTTTAGGGTACGGGTTAGGGTTAGGGTACGGGTTAGGGTAAGGGTACGGGTTAGGGTTAGGATTAGGGTACGTGTTAGGGTTAGGGTTAGGGTTTAGGGTAGGGTTAGGGTACGGTTTAGGATTAGGGTACTGGTTAGGGTACGGGATAGGTTTAGGGTACGGGTTAGGGTTAGGGTACGGGTTCGGTTTAGGTTTAGGGTACGGGTTTGGGTTAGGGTTAGTGGTTAGGGTTAGGGTTAGTGTTAGGGTTAGGGTTAGGGTTAGTGTACGGGTTAGGGTGAGGGTACGTGTTAGGGTTAGGGTTAGGGTTAGGGTTAGGGTTAGCGTATGGGTTAGGGTTAGGGTTAGCCTTAGGGTTAGGGTTAGGGTACGGGTTAGGGTTAGGGTACGGGTTAGGGTTAGGGTTAGGGTTAGGGTAGGGTTAGGGTAAGGGTACGGTTTAGGGTTAGGGTTAGGGTTAGGGTACGGGTTAGGGTTAGGGTTAGGGTTAGGGTTAGGTTACGGGTTAGGGTTAGGGTTAGGGTTAGGGTTAGGGTACGTGGTAGGGTTAGGGTTAGGGTACGGGTTAGTGTTAGGGTACGGGTTAGGGTTAGGGTTAGGTTACGGGTTAGGGTTAGGGTTAGGGTTAGGGTACGTGTTAGGGTTATGGTTATGGTTAGGGTTAGGTTTAGGGTTAAGGGTTAGGGTTAGGGTTAGGGTAAGGGTTAGGGTTAGGGTACGGTTTAGGTTACGGTTTAGGGTTAGGGTTAGGTTTAGGCTTAGGGTTAGGGTACGGGTTAGGGTTAGGATTAGGGTATGGTTTAGGGTTAGGGTACGGTTTAGGGTTAGGGTTAGGGTACGGGTTAGGGTTAGGGTACGGGTTAGGGTTAGGGTACGGGTTAGGGTTAGTGTTAGGGTTAGGGTTAGGGTACGGGTTAGGGTTAGGGTTAGGGTACGGGTTAGGGTTAGGTTTAGGGTTAGTGTTAGGGTACGGGTTAGGGTTAGGGTTAGAGTACGGGTTAGGGTTAGGGTTAGGGTTAGGGTTAGGGTACGGTTTAGGGTTAGGGTTAGGGTACGGGTTAGGGTTAGGGTTAGGGTTAGGGTTAGGGTACGGGTTAGGGTTAGGGTTAGTGTTATTTTTTTTTTAATTTTTTTTTATTTACTTATGATAGTCACACAGAGAGAGAGAGAGGCAGAGACACAGGCAGAGGGAGAAGCAGACTCCAGCACCGGGAGCCCGACGTGGGATTGGATCCCGGGTCTCCAGGATTGCGCCCTGGGCCAAAGCCAGGCGCCAAACCGCTGCGCCACCCAGGGATCCCTAGGGTTAGTGTTAGGTTTAGGGTACCGGTTAGAGTTAGGGTTAGGGTACGGGTAATGGTTAGGGATAGGGTTAGGGATAGGGTTAGGCTACGGGTTAGGGTTAGGTTTAGGGTTAGTGTTAGGGGTTAGGGGTTAGGGTTAGGGTTAGGGTTAGGGTTAGAGGTTAGGGGTGATGGTTAGGGTTAGGGTTAGAGTTAGGGTACGGGTTAGGGTTAGGGTTAGGGTTAGTGTTAGGGTTAAGGTACAGGTTAGGGTTAGGGTTAGGGTTAGGGTACGGGTTTGGGTTAGTGTTAGGGTTAGGATTAGGGTTAGGGTACGGGTTACGTTTAGGGTAAGGGTTAGGGTTAGGGTACGGGTTAGGATACGGGTTAGGGTTAGGGTTAGGGTTAGGGTACGGGTTAGGGTTAGGGTTAGGGTACGGGTTAGGTTTAGGTTACGGGTTAGGGTTAGGGTTAGGGTACAGGTTAGGGTTAGGTTTAGGGTTAGGGTTAGGGTTAGGGTACGGGTTAGGGTTAGGGTACGTGTTAGGGTTAGAGTTAGGTTACGGGTTAGGTTTAGGGTTAGGGGTTAGGGTTAGGGTTAGGGTTAGGGTTAGTGTACGGGTTAGGGTTAGGGTACGGGTTAGGGTTAGGGTTAGGTTTAGGGTTAGCGTACGGGTTAGGGTTAGGGTTAGGGTTAGGGTACGGGTTAGGGTTAGGGTACGGGTTAGTGTTAGGGTTAGGGTTAGGGTTAGGGTTAGGTTTAGGAAAGGGTTAGGGTTAGGATTAGCGTTAGGGTTAGGGTACGGTTTAGGGTTAGGGTTAGGGTACGGGTTAGGTTTAGGGTTAGGGTTAGGGTTAGGGGTTAGGGGTCAGTGTTAGGGTTAGGGTTAGGGTTAGGGTTAGGGTACGGGTTAGGGTACGGTTTAGGGTTAGGACATGGGTTAGTGTTAGGGTTAGGGTTAGTGTTAGGGTTAGAGTAAGGGTTAGGTTATGGGTTAGGTTTAGGATACGGGTTAGGGTACGGGTTAGGGTTAGGGTACGGGTAAGGGTTAGGTTTAGGGATTAGGGTGAGGGTTAGGGTAAGGGTAAGGGTTAGGGTACGGGTTAGGGTTAGGGTTAGGGTACGAGTTAGGGTTAGGGTTAGGTTTAGGGTACGGGTTAGGGTTAGGGTACGGGTTAGGGTAAGGGTACGGGTTAGGGTTAGGATTAGGGTACGTGTTAGGGTTAGGGTTAGGGTTTAGGGTAGGGTTAGGGTACGGTTTAGGATTAGGGTACTGGTTAGGGTACGGGATAGGTTTAGGGTACGGGTTAGGGTTAGGGTACGGGTTCGGTTTAGGTTTAGGGTACGGGTTTGGGTTAGGGTTAGTGGTTAGGGTTAGGGTTAGTGTTAGGGTTAGGGTTAGGGTTAGTGTACGGGTTAGGGTGAGGGTACGTGTTAGGGTTAGGGTTAGGGTTAGGGTTAGGGTTAGCGTACGGGTTAGGGTTAGGGTTAGGCTTAGGGTTAGGGTTAGGGTACGGGTTAGGGTTAGGGTACGGGTTAGGGTTAGGGTTAGGGTTAGGGTAGGGTTAGGGTAAGGGTACGGTTTAGGGTTAGGGTTAGGGTTAGGGTACGGGTTAGGGTTAGGGTTAGGGTTAGGGTTAGGTTACGGGTTAGGGTTAGGGTTAGGGTTAGGGTTAGGGTACGTGGTAGGGTTAGGGTTAGGGTACGGGTTAGTGTTAGGGTACGGGTTAGGGTTAGGGTTAGGTTACGGGTTAGGGTTAGGGTTAGGGTTAGGGTACGTGTTAGGGTTATGGTTATGGTTAGGGTTAGGTTTAGGGTTAAGGGTTAGGGTTAGGGTTAGGGTAAGGGTTAGGGTTAGGGTACGGTTTAGGTTACGGTTTAGGGTTAGGGTTAGGTTTAGGCTTAGGGTTAGGGTACGGGTTAGGGTTAGGATTAGGGTACGGTTTAGGGTTAGGGTACGGTTTAGTGTTAGGGTTAGGGTACGGGTTAGGGTTAGGGTACGGGTTAGGGTTAGGGTACGGGTTAGGGTTAGTGTTAGGGTTAGGGTTAGGGTACGGGTTAGGGTTAGGGTTAGGGTACGGGTTAGGGTTAGGTTTAGGGTTAGTGTTAGGGTACGGGTTAGGGTTAGGGTTAGAGTACGGGTTAGGGTTAGGGTTAGGGTTAGGGTTAGGGTACGGTTTAGGGTTAGGGTTAGGGTACAGGTTAGGGTTAGGGTTAGGGTTAGGGTTAGGGTACGGGTTAGGGTTAGGGTTAGTGTTATTTTTTTTTTAATTTTTTTTTATTTACTTATGATAGTCACACAGAGAGAGAGAGAGGCAGAGACACAGGCAGAGGGAGAAGCAGACTCCAGCACCGGGAGCCCGACGTGGGATTGGATCCCGGGTCTCCAGGATTGCGCCCTGGGCCAAAGCCAGGCGCCAAACCGCTGCGCCACCCAGGGATCCCTAGGGTTAGTGTTAGGTTTAGGGTACCGGTTAGAGTTAGGGTTAGGGTACGGGTAATGGTTAGGGATAGGGTTAGGGATAGGGTTAGGCTACGGGTTAGGGTTAGGTTTAGGGTTAGTGTTAGGGGTAAGGGGTTAGGGTTAGGGTTAGGGTTAGGGTTAGAGGTTAGGGGTGATGGTTAGGGTTAGGGTTAGAGTTAGGGTACGGGTTAGGGTTAGGGTTAGGGTTAGTGTTAGGGTTAAGGTACAGGTTAGGGTTAGGGTTAGGGTTAGGGTACGGGTTTGGGTTAGTGTTAGGGTTAGGATTAGGGTTAGGGTACGGGTTACGTTTAGGGTAAGGGTTAGGGTTAGGGTACGGGTTAGGATACGGGTTAGGGTTAGGGTTAGGGTTAGGGTACGGGTTAGGGTTAGGGTTAGGGTACGGGTTAGGTTTAGGTTACGGGTTAGGGTTAGGGTTAGGGTACAGGTTAGGGTTAGGTTTAGGGTTAGGGTTAGGGTTAGGGTACGGGTTAGGGTTAGGGTACGTGTTAGGGTTAGAGTTAGGTTACGGGTTAGGTTTAGGGTTAGGGGTTAGGGTTAGGGTTAGGGTTAGGGTTAGTGTACGGGTTAGGGTTAGGGTACGGGTTAGGGTTAGGGTTAGGTTTAGGGTTAGCGTACGGGTTAGGGTTAGGGTTAGGGTTAGGGTACGGGTTAGGGTTAGGGTACGGGTTAGTGTTAGGGTTAGGGTTAGGGTTAGGGTTAGGTTTAGGAAAGGGTTAGGGTTAGGATTAGCGTTAGGGTTAGGGTACGGTTTAGGGTTAGGGTTAGGGTACGGGTTAGGTTTAGGGTTAGGGTTAGGGTTAGGGGTTAGGGGTCAGTGTTAGGGTTAGGGTTAGGGTTAGGGTTAGGGTACGGGTTAGGGTACGGTTTAGGGTTAGGACATGGGTTAGTGTTAGGGTTAGGGTTAGTGTTAGGGTTAGAGTAAGGGTTAGGTTATGGGTTAGGTTTAGGATACGGGTTAGGGTACGGGTTAGGGTTAGGGTACGGGTAAGGGTTAGGTTTAGGGATTAGGGTGAGGGTTAGGGTAAGGGTAAGGGTTAGGGTACGGGTTAGGGTTAGGGTTAGGGTTAGGGTCAGTGTTAGGGGTTAGGGTTAGGGTTGGGGTTAGGGTACGGGTTAGGGTTAGGGTACGGGTTAGGTTTAGGGTACGGGTAAGGGTTAGGGTTAGGGTTAGTGTTAGGGTTAGGGTTAGGGTACGGGTTAGCGTTAGGGTTAGGGTTAGGGTTAGTGTTAGGGTACGGGTTAGGGTTAGGGTTAGGTTACGGGTTAGGGTTAGGGTATGGGTTAGGGTAAGGGTACGGGTTAGGGTTACGGTTAGGGTACGTGTTAGGGTTAGGGTTAGGGGTTAGGGTTAGGGTTAGGGTTAGGGTACGGGTTAGGGTTTGGATACCGGTTAGGGTTAGGTTTAGGGTACGGTTTAGGGTTAGGGTACGGGTTAGGGTTAGGGTTAGGGTACGGGTTAGGGTTAGGGTACGGGTTACGGTTAGGGTTAGGGTTAGGGTTAGGGTACGTGGTAGGGTTAGTGTTAGGGTACGGGTTAGGGTTAGGGTACGGGTTAGGGTTAGGGTACGGGTTAGGGTTAGGGTTAGGGTTAGGGTACGTGTTAGGGTTAGGGTTAGGGTATGGGTTAGGGTTAGGGTTAGGGTACGTGTTAGGGTTAGGGTTAGGGTTAGGGTTAGGTTTAAGGGTTAGTGTTAGGGTTAGGGTTAGGGTTAGGTTTAGGGTTAGTGTACGGGTTAGGGTACGGGTTAGGGTTAGGGTTAGGGTACGGGGTAGTGTTAGGATTAGGGTACGGTTTAGGGTTAGGGTACGGTTTAGGGTTAGGGTTAGGGTACGTGTTAGGGTTAGGGTACGGTTTAGGTTTAGGGTTAGGGTACGGGTTAGGGTTAGGGTACGGGTTAGGCTGAGGGTACGGGTTAGGGTTAGGATTAGGGTACGGGTTAGGGTTAGGGTTAGGGTTAGGGTTAGGGTTCGGGTTAGGGTTAGGGTTAGGGTTAGGGTTAGTGTTAGGGTTTGCGTACGGGTTAGGTTTAGGTTTAGGGTACGGGTTAGGGTTAGGGTACGGGTTAGGGTTAGGGTTAGTGTAAGGGTTAGGGTTAGGGTTAGGGTTAGGGTTAGGGTTAGGTTTAGGGTACGGGTTAGTGTTAGGGTTTGGGTTAGGGTACGGGTTAGGGTTAGGGTTAGGGTACGGGCTAGGTTTAGGGTTAGGTTTAGGGTACGGGTTAGGGTTAGGGTTAGGTTTAGGGTTAGCGTACGGGTTAGGGTTAGGGTTAGGGTTAGGGTACGGGTTAGTGTTAGGGTACGGGTTAGTGTTAGGGTTAGTGTTAGGGTTAAGGTTAGGGTTAGGAAAGGGTTAGGGTTAGGATTAGCGTTAGGGTTAGGTTACGGTTTAGGGTTAGGGTACGGTTTAGGGTTAGGGTTAGGGTTAGGGTACGGGTTAGGGTTAGGGTAAGGGTTAGGGTACGGGTTAGGTTTAGGGTTAGGTTTAGGGTACGGGTTAGGGTTAGGGTTAGGGGTTAGGGTTAGGGTATGTGTTAGGGTTAGGGTTAGTGTTAGGGTTAGGTTTAGGTTACAGGTTAGGGTTAGGGTACGCGTTAGGGTTAGGATTAGGGTACGGGTTAGGGTTAGGGTTAGGGTTAGGGTTAGGGTTAGGGTTATGGGTTAGGGGTTAATGTTAGGTTTAGGGTTATGGTTAGGGTATGGGATAGTGTACGAGTTAGGGTTAGGGTTAGGGTTAGGGTTAGGGTACGGGTTAGGGTTAGGGTTAGGGTTAGGGTTAGGGTTAGGGTACGTGGTAGGGTTAGTGTTAGGGTACGGGTTAGGGTTAGGGTACGGGTTAGGGTTAGGGTACGTGTTAGGGTTAGGGTTAGGGTTAGGGTACGTGTTAGGGTTAGGGTTAGGGTATGGGTTAGGGTTAGGGTTAGGGTTAGGGTACGTGTTAGGGTTAGGGTTAGGGTTAGGGTTAGGTTTAAGGGTTAGTGTTAGGGTTAGAGTTAGGGTTAGGTTTAGGGTTAGTGTACGGGTTAGGGTACGGATTAGGGTTAGGGTTAATGTACGGGGTAGGGTTAGGATTAGGGTACGGTTTAGGGTTAGGGTACGGTTTAGGGTTAGGGTTAGGGTACGGGTTACGGTTAGGGTACGGGTTAGGTTTAGGGTTAGGGTACGGGTTAGGTTTATGGTACGGGTTATGGTGAGGGTACGGGTTAGGGTTAGGATTAGGGTACGGGTTAGGGTTAGGGTTAGGGTTAGGGTTAGGGTTAGGGTTACGGGTTAGGGGTTAATGTTAGGTTTAGGGTTAGGGTTAGGGTATGGGATAGTGTACGAGTTAGGGTTAGGGTTAGGGTTATGGTTAGGGTACGGGTTAGGGTTAGGGTTAGGGTTAGGGTTAGGTTTAGGGTACGTGGTAGGGTTAGTGTTAGGGTACGGGTTAGGGTTAGGGTACGGGTTAGGGTTAGGGTACGTGTTAGGGTTAGGGTTAGGGTTAGGGTACGTGTTAGTGTTAGGGTTAGGGTATGGGTTAGGGTTAGGGTTAGGGTTAGGGTACGTGTTAGGGTTAGGGTTAGGGTTAGGGTTAGGTTTAAGGGTTAGTGTTATGGTTAGGGTTAGGGTTAGGTTTAGGGTTAGTGTACGGGTTAGGGTACGGGTTAGGGTTAGGGTTAATGTACGGGGCAGGGTTAGGATTAGGGTACAATTTAGGGTTAGGGTACGGTTTAGGGTTAGGGTTAGGGAACGTGTTACGGTTAGGGTACGGGTTAGGTTTAGGGTTAGGGTACGGGTTAGGTTTATGGTACGGGTTATGGTGAGGGTACGGGTTAGGGTTAGGATTAGGGTACGGGTTTGGGTTAGGGTTAGGGTTAGGGTTAGGGTACGGGTTAGGGTTAGGGTTAGGGTTAGGGTTAGGGTTAGTGTTAGGGTTTGCGTACGGGTTAGGTTTAGGTTTAGGGTACGGGTTAGGGTTAGGGTACGGGTTAGGATTAGGGTTAGGGTAGGGGTTAGGGTTAGGTTTAGGGTTAGGTTAGGGTTAGGGTTAGGGTTAGGTTTAGGGTACGGGTTAGGGTTAGGGTTAGGGTTAGGGTACGGGTTAGGGTTAGGGTAAGGGTTAGGGTACGGGTTAGGTTTAGGGTTAGGTTTAGGGTACGGGTTAGGGTTAGGGTTAGGGGTTAGGGTTAGGGTAAGTGTTAGGGTTAGGGTTAGGGTTAGGGTTAGGTTTAGGTTACAGGTTAGGGTTAGGGTACGGGTTAGGGTTAGGATTAGGGTACGGGTTAGGGTTAGGGTTAGGGTTAGGTTTAGGGTTAGGGTTATGGGTTAGGGGTTAATGTTAGGTTTAGGGTTAGGGTTAGGGTATGGGATAGTGTACGAGTTAGGGTTAGGGTTAGGGTTAGGGTTAGGGTACGGGTTAGGGTTAGGGTTAGGGTTAGGGTTAGGGTTAGGGTACGTGGTAGGGTTAGTGTTAGGGTACGGGTTAGGGTTAGGGTACGGGTTAGGGTTAGGGTACGTGTTAGGGTTAGGGTTAGGGTTAGGGTACGTGTTAGGGTTAGGGTTAGGGTATGGGTTAGGGTTAGGGTTAGGGTTAGGGTACGTGTTAGGGTTAGGGTTAGGGTTAGGTTTAAGGGTTAGTGTTAGGGTTAGGGTTAGGTTTAGGGTTAGTGTACGGGTTAGGGTACGGGTTAGGGTTAGGGTTAATGTACGGGGTAGGGTTAGGATTAGGGTACGGTTTAGGGTTAGGGTACGGTTTAGGGTTAGGGTTAGGGTACGGGTTACGGTTAGGGTACGGGTTAGGTTTAGGGTTAGGGTACGGGTTAGGTTTATGGTACGGGTTATGGTGAGGGTACGGGTTAGGGTTAGGATTAGGGTACGGGTTTGGGTTAGGGTTAGGGTTAGGGTTAGGGAACGGGTTAGGGTTAGGGTTAGGGTTAGTGTTAGGGTTTGCGTACGGGTTAGGTTTAGGTTTAGGGTACGGGTTAGGGTTAGGGTACGGGTTAGGATTAGGGTTAGGGTAGGAGTTAGGGTTAGGTTTAGGGTTAGGTTAGGGTTAGGGTTAGAGTTAGGTTTAGGGTACGGGTTAGGGTTAGGGTTAGGGTTAGGGTACGGGTTAGGGTTAGGGTAAGGGTTAGGGTACGGGTTAGGTTTAGGGTTAGGTTTAGGGTACGGGTTAGGGTTAGGGTTAGGGGTTAGGGTTAGGGTATGTGTTAGGTTTAGGGTTAGGGTTAGGGTTAGGTTTAGGTTACAGGTTAGGGTTAGGGTACGGGTTAGGGTTAGGATTAGGGTACGGGTTAGGGTTAAGGTTAGGGTTAGGGTTAGGGTTAGGGTTATGGGTTAGGGGTTAAGGTTAGGTTTAGGGTTAGGGTTAGGGTATGGGATAGTGTACGAGTTAGGGTTAGGGTTAGGGTTAGGGTTAGGGTACGGGTTAGGGTTAGGGTTAGGGTTAGGGTTAGTGTTAGGGTACGGGTTAGGGTTAGGTTTAGGGTAAGCGTTAGGGTACGGGTTAGGGTTAGGGTTAGGGTTAGGTTTAGGGTACGGGTTAGGGTTAGGGTTAGGGTACTGGTTAGGGTACGGGTTAGGGTTAGGGTACGGGTAGGGTACGGTTTAGGGTACGGGTTAGGGTTAGCGTTAGGGTTAAGCAAGGGTTAGGGTTAGGGTACCGGTTAGGGTTAGGGTACGGGTTAGGGTTAGGCTTAGGTTACGGGTTAGGGTTAGGGTTAGGGGTTCAGTTTAGGGTTAGGGTTAGGGTTAGGGTACGGGTTAGGGTTAGGGTGAGGGTTAGGGTTAGGGTTAGGGTTAGGGTTAGGGTACGTGTTAGGGTTAGGTTTAGGGTTAGGTTTAGGGTACGGGTTAGGGTTAGGGTTAGGTTTAGGTTTAGGTTTAGGGTTAGGGTACGGGTTAGGGTTAGGTTTAGGGTACGGGTTAGGGTTAGGGTTAGGGTTAGGGTACTGGTTAGGGTACGGGTTAGGGTTAGGGTACGGGGTAAGGTACGGGTTAGGGTACGGTTTAGGTTTAGGGATAGAGTTAGGGTTAGGGCACGGGTTAGGGTTAGGGTACGGGTTAGGGTTAGGGTACGGGTTAGGGTTAGGGTTAGGGTTAGGGTTAGGTTTAGTGTACTGGTTAGGTTTAGTGTACGGGTTAGGGTTAGGGTTAGGATACGGGTTAGGGTTAGGGTTAGGGGTTAGTGTTAGTGTTAGGGTTAGGTTTAGGGTTAGGGTACGGGTTAGGGTTAGGGTACGGGTTAGGGTTAGGTTTAGGGTACGGGTTAGGGTTAGGGTACGGGTTAGGGTTTGGGTAAGGGTTAGGGTTAGGGTTAGGGTACTTGTTAGTGTTAGGGTTAGGGGTTAGGGTTAGGGTTAGGGTACGGGTTAGGGTTAGTGTTAGGGTTAGGGTTAGGGTACGGGTTAGGGTTAGGCTACGGGTTAGGGTTAGGGTTAGGGTACGGGTTAGGGTTAGGTTTAGGGTTAGGGTTAGGGTTAGCGTACGGATTAGGGTTAGGGTTAGGTTTAGGGGTAGGTTTAGGGTACGGGTTAGGGTTAGGGTACGGGTTAGGGTACGGGTTAGGGTTAGGGTTAGGGTTAGGAAAGGGTTAGGGTTTGGGTTAGGGTTAGGGTACGGGTTAGGGTTAGGGTTAGGGTACGGGTTAAGGTACGGGTTAGGTTTAGGGTTAGGGTTAGGGTACGGGTTAAGGTTAGGGTTAGGGTTAGGGGTTAGGGGTTAGGGTTAGGGTTAGGGTTAGGGTTAGGGTTAGGGTTAGGGTACGGTTTAGGGTACGGGTTAGGGTTAGGGTACGTGTTAGGGTTAGGGTTATGGTTAGGGTTAGGGTACGGGTTAGGGTTAGGGTTAGGGTTAGGGTTAGCGTACGGATTAGGGTTAGGGTTAGGTTTAGGGGTAGGTTTAGGGTACGGGTTAGGGTTAGGGTACGGTTTAGGGTACGGGTTAGGGTTAGGTTTAGGGTTTGGGTACGGGTTAGGTTTAGTGTTAGGGTTAGGGTAAGGGTTAGGGTACAGGTTAGGGTACGGGTTAGGGTTAGGGTTAGGTTTAGGGTACGGGTTAGGATTAGGGTTAGGGTAAGGGTTAGGGTTAGGGTACGGGTTAGGGTTAGGGTTAGGGTTAGGGTTAGGGTTAGGGTTAGGGCAAGGTTTAGGGTTAGGGTACCGGTTAGGGTTAGGGTACGGGTTAGGATTAGGCTTAGGGTACGGGTTAGGGTTAGGGTTAGGGGTTAGGGTTAGGGTTAGGGTTAGGGTACGGGTTAGGGTTAGGGTACGGGTTAGGGTTAGGTTTAGGTTTAGGGTACGGGTTAGGGATAGGGGACGGATTAGGGTTAGGGTTAGGGTACGGGTTAGGGTTAGGGTTAGGGGTTAGGGTTAGGGTTATGGTTAGGGTTAGGGTTAAGGTACGGGTTAGGGTTAGGATACGGGTTAGGGTTAGGGTTAGGGTTAGGTTTAGGGTTAGCGTACGGGTTAGGGTTAGGGTTAGGGTTAGGTACGGGTTAGGGTTAGGGTACGGGTTAGGGTTCGGGTACGGGTTAGTGTACCAGTTAGGGTTAGGATTAGGGTTAGGGTACGGGTTAGGGTTAGGGTACGGGTTAGGGTTAGGGTTAGGCTTAGTGTACGGGTTAGGGTTAGGGTACGGGTTAGGGTTAGGGTTAGGGTTATGGTTAGGGTTAGGGTACGGATTAGGGTTAGGTTACGGGTTAGGGTTAGGGTTAGGGTACGGGTTAGGGTTAGGGTACGGGTTAGGGTTAGGGTTAGGGTTAGGGTTAGGGTTAGGGTACGGGTTAGGGTTAGGTTTAGTGTACGGGTTAGGTTTAGGGTTAGGGTAAGGGTTAAGGTTAGGGTACGGGTTAGGGTTAGGGTACGGGTTAGGGTTAGGGTTAGGGTTAGAGTTAGCGTACGGATTAGTGTTAGGGTACGGGTTATGGTTAGGGTTAAGGTATGGGTTAGGGTTAGGGTTAGGGTACGGGTTAGGTTTAGGGTAAGGGTTAGGGTATGGGTTAGGGTTAGGGTTAGGGTTAGGGTTAGGTTAGGGTACGGGTTAGGGTTAGGGTTAGGGTAAGCGTTAAGTTTAGGGTACGGGTTAGGGTACGGGTTAGGGTTAGGGTACGGGTTAGGGTTAGGGTTAGGGTTAGGGTTAGGGTACGGGTTAGGGTTAGGTTACGGGCCAGGGTTAGGGTAAGAGTTAGGGTTAGGGTTAGGGTACGGGTTAGGGTTAGGGTTAGGGGATAGGGTTAGGGTTAGGGTTAGGGTTAGGGTACGGGTTAGGGTTAGGGTACGGGTTAGGGTTAGGATATGGGTTAGGGTTAGGGTTAGTGTACGGGTTAGTGTTAGGGTTAGGGGTTAGGGTTAGCGTTAGGGGTAGGGTTAGTTTTAGGGTACGGGTTAGGGTTAGGGTACGGTTTAGGGTTAGGGTGAGGGTTAGGGTTAGTGTTAGCATACGGGTTAGTGTTAGGGTTAGGGTTAGGGTTAGTGTTAGGGTACGGGTTAGGGTTAGGGTACGGGTTAGGGTTAGGGTTAGGGTTAGGGTTAGGAAAGGTTTAGGGTTAGGATTAGGGTTAGGGTTAGGGTACGGGTTAAGGTTAGGGTTAGGGTAGGGGTTAGGTTTAGGGTTAGGGTTAAGGTTAGGGTTAGGGTTTAGGGTTAGGGTTAGGGTTAGTGTACGGGTTAGGGTACGGGATAGTGTTAGGGTTAGGGTTAGGGTACGGGTTAGGGTTAGGGTTAGGGTTAGGGTTAGGGTACGGGATAGGGTTAGGGTTAGTGTTAGGGTTAGGGTTAGGGTTAGGGTTAGGGTTAGCATACGGGTTAGGGTTAGGTTTAGGGTTAGGGTTAGGGTTAGGGTACGGGTTAGGTTTAGGGTTAGGGTTAGGGTTAGGGTTAGGTTACGGGTTAGGGTTAGGGTTAGGGTACGGGTTAGGGTTAGGGTTAGGGTTAGGGTACAGGTTAGGGTTAGGGTTAGGTTCAGGGTTAGGGTTAGGGTTAGCAACGTGTTAGGGTTAGGGTTAGGGTTAGGGTTAGGGTTAGGGTACGGGTTAAGGTTAGGGTACGGGATATGGTTAGGGTTAGGGTTAGGTTTAGGGTTAGCGTACGGGTTAGGTTTAGGGTTAGGGTTAGGTACGGGTTAGGGTTAGGGGACGGGTTAGGGTTAGGGTACGTGTTAGGGTTAGGGTTAGGGTTAGGGTACGTGTTAGGGTTAGGGTTAGGGTATGGGTTAGGGTTAGGGTTAGGGTTAGGGTACGTGTTAGGGTTAGGGTTAGGGTTAGGGTTAGGTTTAAGGGTTAGTGTTAGGGTTAGGGTTAGGGTTAGGTTTAGGGTTAGTGTACGGGTTAGGGTACGGGTTAGGGTTAGGGTTAATGTACGGGGTAGGGTTAGGATTAGGGTACGGTTTAGGGTTAGGGTACGGTTTAGGGTTAGGGTTAGGGTACGGGTTACGGTTAGGGTACGGGTTAGGTTTAGGGTTAGGGTACGGGTTAGGTTTATGGTACGGGTTATGGTGAGGGTACGGGTTAGGGTTAGGATTAGGGTACGGGTTTGGGTTAGGGTTAGGGTTAGGGTTAGGGTACGGGTTAGGGTTAGTGTTAGGGTTAGGGTTAGTGTTAGGGTTTGCGTACGGGTTAGGTTTAGGTTTAGGGTACGGGTTAGGGTTAGGGTACGGGTTAGGATTAGGGTTAGGGTAGGGGTTAGGGTTAGGTTTAGGGTTAGGTTAGGGTTAGGGTTAGGGTTAGGTTTAGGGTACGGGTTAGGGTTAGGGTTAGGGTTAGGGTACGGGTTAGGGTTAGGGTAAGGGTTAGGGTACGGGTTAGGTTTAGGGTTAGGTTTAGGGTACGGGTTAGGGTTAGGGGTTAGGGTTAGGGTATGTGTTAGGGTTAGGGTTAGGGTTAGGGTTAGGTTTAGGTTACAGGTTAGGGTTAGGGTACGGGTTAGGGTTAGGATTAGGGTACGGGTTAGGGTTAGGGTTAGGGTTAGGGTTAGGGTTAGGGTTATGGGTTAGGGGTTAATGTTAGGTTTAGGGTTAGGGTTAGGGTATGGGATAGTGTACGAGTTAGGGTTAGGGTTAGGGTTAGGGTTAGGGTACGTGTTAGGGTTAGGGTTAGGGTTAGGGTTAGGGTTAGGGTTAGGGTACGTGGTAGGGTTAGTGTTAGGGTACGGGTTAGGGTTAGGGTACGGGTTAGGGTTAGGGTACGTGTTAGGGTTAGGGTTAGGGTTAGGGTACGTGTTAGGGTTAGGGTTAGGGTATGGGTTAGGGTTAGGGTTAGGGTTAGGGTACGTGTTAGGGTTAGGGTTAGGGTTAGGGTTAGGTTTAAGGGTTAGTGTTAGGGTTAGGGTTAGGGTTAGGTTTAGGGTTAGTGTACGGGTTAGGGTACGGGTTAGGGTTAGGGTTAATGTACGGGGTAGGGTTAGGATTAGGGTACGGTTTAGGGTTAGGGTACGGTTTAGGGTTAGGGTTAGGGTACGGGTTACGGTTAGGGTACGGGTTAGGTTTAGGGTTAGGGTACGGTTTAGGTTTATGGTACGGGTTATGGTGAGGGTACGGGTTAGGGTTAGGATTAGGGTACGGGTTAGGGTTAGGGTTAGGGTTAGGGTTAGGGTTAGGGTTACGGGTTAGGGGTTAATGTTAGGTTTAGGGTTAGGGTTAGGGTATGGGATAGTGTACGAGTTAGGGTTAGGGTTAGGGTTAGGGTTAGGGTACGGGTTAGGGTTAGGGTTAGGGTTAGGGTTAGGGTTAGGGTTAGGGTACGTGGTAGGGTTAGTGTTAGGGTACGGGTTAGGGTTAGGGTACGGGTTAGGGTTAGGGTACGTTTTAGGGTTAGGGTTAGGGTTAGGGTACGTGTTAGGGTTAGGGTTAGGGTATGGGTTAGGGTTAGGTTTAGGGTTAGGGTACATGTTAGGTTTAGGGTTAGGGTTAGGGTTAGGTTTAAGGGTTAGTGTTAGGGTTAGGGTTAGGGTTAGGTTTAGGGTTAGTGTACGGGTTAGGGTACGGGTTAGGGTTAGGGTTAATGTACGGGGTAGGGTTAGGATTAGGGTACGGTTTAGGGTTAGGGTACGGTTTAGGGTTAGGGTTAGGGTACGGGTTACGGTTAGGGTACGGGTTAGGTTTAGGGTTAGGGTACGGGTTAGGTTTATGGTACGGGTTATGGTGAGGGTACGGGTTAGGGTTAGGATTAGGGTACGGGTTTGGGTTAGGGTTAGGGTTAGGGTTAGGGTACGGGTTAGGGTTAGGGTTAGGGTTAGGGTTAGGGTTAGTGTTAGGGTTTGCGTACGGGTTAGGTTTAGGTTTAGGGTACGGGTTAGGGTTAGGATACGGGTTAGGATTAGGGTTAGGGTAGGGGTTAGGGTTAGGTTTAGGGTTAGGTTAGGGTTAGGGTTAGGGTTAGGGTTAGGTTTAGGGTACGGGTTAGGGTTAGGGTTAGGGTTAGGGTACGGGTTAGGGTTAGGGTAAGGGTTAGGGTACGGGTTAGGTTTAGGGTTAGGTTTAGGGTACGGGTTAGGGTTAGGGTTAGGGGTTAGGGTTAGGGTAAGTGTTAGCGTTAGGGTTAGGGTTAGGGTTAGGTTTAGGTTACAGGTTAGGGTTAGGGTACGGGTTAGGGTTAGGATTAGGGTACGGGTTAGGGTTAGGGTTAGGGTTAGGTTTAGGGTTAGGGTTATGGGTTAGGGGTTAATGTTAGGTTTAGGGTTAGGGTTAGGGTATGGGATAGTGTACTAGTTAGGGTTAGGGTTAGGGTTAGGGTTAGGGTACGGGTTAGGGTTAGGGTTAGGGTTAGGGTTAGGGTTAGGGTTAGGGTACGTGGTAGGGTTAGTGTTAGGGTACGGGTTAGGGTTAGGGTACGGGTTAGGGTTAGGGTACGTGTTAGGGTTAGGGTTAGGGTTAGGGTACGTGTTAGGGTTAGGGTTAGGGTATGGGTTAGGGTTAGGGTTAGGGTTAGGGTACGTGTTAGGGTTAGGGTTAGGGTTAGGGTTAGGTTTAAGGGTTAGTGTTAGGGTTAGGGTTAGGTTTAGGGTTAGTGTACGGGTTAGGGTACGGGTTAGGGTTAGGGTTAATGTACGGGGTAGGGTTAGGATTAGGGTACGGTTTAGGGTTAGGGTACGGTTTAGGGTTAGGGTTAGGGTACGGGTTACGGTTAGGGTACGGGTTAGGTTTAGGGTTAGGTTTAGGTTTAGGGTACGGGTTAGGTTTATGGTACGGGTTATGGTGAGGGTACGGGTTAGGGTTAGGATTAGGGTACGGGTTTGGGTTAGGGTTAGGGTTAGGGTTAGGGTACGGGTTAGGGTTAGGGTTAGGGTTAGTGTTAGGGTTAGGGTATGGGTTAGGGTTAGGGTAAGGGTTAGGGTACGGGTTAGGTTTAGGGTTAGGTTTAGGTTACGGGTTAGGGTTAGGGTTAGGGGTTAGGGTTAGGGTATGTGTTAGGTTTAGGGTTAGGGTTAGGGTTAGGTTTAGGTTACAGGTTAGGGTTAGGGTACGGGTTAGGGTTAGGATTAGGGTACGGGTTAGGGTTAGGGTTAGGGTTAGGGTTAGGGTTAGGGTTATGGGTTAGGGGTTAAGGTTAGGTTTAGGGTTAGGGTTAGGGTATGGGATAGTGTACGAGTTAGGGTTAGGGTTAGGGTTAGTGTTAGGGTACAGGTTAGGGTTAGGGTTAGGGTTAGGGTTAGGGTTAGGGTACGGGTTAGGGTTAGGTTTAGGGTAAGCGTTAGGGTACGGGTTAGGGTTAGGGTTAGGGTTAGGTTTAGGGTACGGGTTAGGGTTAGGGTTAGGGTACTGGTTAGGGTACGGGTTAGGGTTAGGGTACGGGTAGGGTACGGTTTAGGGTACGGGTTAGGGTTAGCGTTAGGGTTAAGCAAGGGTTAGGGTTAGGGTACCGGTTAGGGTTAGGGTACGGGTTAGGGTTAGGCTTAGGTTACGGGTTAGGGTTAGGGTTAGGGGTTCAGTTTAGGGTTAGGGTTAGGGTTAGGGTACGGGTTAGGGTTAGGGTGAGGGTTAGGGTTAGGGTTAGGGTTAGGGTTAGGGTACGTGTTAGGGTTAGGGTTAGGGTTAGGTTTAGGGTACGGGTTAGGGTTAGGGTTAGGTTTAGGTTTAGGTTTAGGGTTAGGGTACGGGTTAGGGTTAGGTTTAGGGTACGGGTTAGGGTTAGGGTTAGGGTTAAGGTACTGGTTAGGGTACGGGTTAGGGTTAGGGTACGGGGTAAGGTACGGGTTAGGGTACGGTTTAGGTTTAGGGATAGATTTAGGGTTAGGGCACGGGTTAGGGTTAGGGTACGGGTTAGGGTTAGGGTACGGGTTAGGGTTAGGGTTAGGGTTAGGGTTAGGTTTAGTGTACTGGTTAGGTTTAGTGTACGGGTTAGGGTTAGGGTTAGGATACGGGTTAGGGTTAGGGTTAGGGGTTAGTGTTAGTGTTAGGGTTAGGTTTAGGGTTAGGGTACGGGTTAGGGTTAGGGTACGGGTTAGGGTTAGGTTTAGGGTACGGGTTAGGGTTAGGGTACGGGTTAGGGTTTGGGTAAGGGTTAGGGTTAGGGTTAGGGTACTTGTTAGTGTTAGGGTTAGGGGTTAGGGTTAGGGTTAGGGTACGGGTTAGGGTTAGTGTTAGGGTTAGGGTTAGGGTACGGGTTAGGGTTAGGCTACGGGTTAGGGTTAGGGTTAGGGTACGGGTTAGGGTTAGGTTTAGGGTTAGGGTTAGGGTTAGCGTACGGATTAGGGTTAGGGTTAGGTTTAGGGGTAGGTTTAGGGTACGGGTTAGGGTTAGGGTACGGGTTAGGGTACGGGTTAGGGTTAGGGTTAGGGTTAGGAAAGGTTTAGGGTTTGGGTTAGGGTTAGGGTACGGGTTAGGGTTAGGGTTAGGGTACGGGTTAAGGTACGGGTTAGGTTTAGGGTTAGGGTTAGGGTACGGGTTAAGGTTAGGGTTAGGGTTAGGGGTTAGGGGTTAGGGTTAGGGTTAGGGTTAGGGTTAGGGTTAGGGTACGGTTTAGGGTACGGGTTAGGGTTAGGGTACGTGTTAGGGTTAGGGTTATGGTTAGGGTTAGGGTACGGGTTAGCGTTAGGGTTAGGGTTAGGGTTAGCGTACGGATTAGGGTTAGGGTTAGGTTTAGGGGTAGGTTTAGGGTACGGGTTAGGGTTAGGGTAAGGTTTAGGGTACGGGTTAGGGTTAGGTTTAGGGTTTGGGTACGGGTTAGGTTTAGTGTTAGGGTTAGGGTAAGGGTTAGGGTACAGGTTAGGGTACGGGTTAGGGTTAGGGTTAGGTTTAGGGTACGGGTTAGGATTAG
>JAVLSZ010000035.1:6490000-6555000 GCA_032313775.1 Urocyon cinereoargenteus
TAGGGTTAGGGTTAGGGTTAGTGTTAGGGTTTGCGTACGGGTTAGGTTTAGGTTTAGGGTACGGGTTAGGGTTAGGGTACGGGTTAGGATTAGGGTTAGGGTAGGGGTTAGGGTTAGGTTTAGGGTTAGGTTAGGGTTAGGGTTAGGGTTAGGTTTAGGGTACAGGTTAGGGTTAGGGTTAGGGTTAGGGTACGGGTTAGGGTTAGGGTAAGGGTTAGGGTACGGGTTAGGTTTAGGGTTAGGTTTAGGGTACGGGTTAGGGTTAGGGTTAGGGGTTAGGGTTAGGGTATGTGTTAGGGTTAGGGTTAGGGTTAGGGTTAGGTTTAGGTTACAGGTTAGGGTTAGGGTACGGGTTAGGGTTAGGATTAGGGTACGGGTTAGGGTTAGGGTTAGGGTTAGGGTTAGGGTTATGGGTTAGGGGTTAATGTTAGGTTTAGGGTTAGGGTTAGGGTATGGGATAGTGTACGAGTTAGGGTTAGGGTTAGGGTTAGGGTTAGGGTACGTGTTAGGGTTAGGGTTAGGGTTAGGGTTAAGGTTAGGGTTAGGGTACGTGGTAGGGTTAGTGTTAGGGTACGGGTTAGGGTTAGGGTACGGGTTAGGGTTAGGGTACGTGTTAGGGTTAGGGTTAGGGTTAGGGTACGTGTTAGGGTTAGGGTTAGGGTTTGGGTTAGGGTTAGGGTTAGGGTTAGGGTACGTGTTAGGGTTAGGGTTAGGGTTAGGGTTAGGTTTAAGGGTTAGTGTTAGGGTTAGGTTTAGGGTTAGGTTTAGGGTTAGTGTACGGGTTAGGGTACGGGTTAGGGTTAGGGTTAATGTACGGGGTAGGGTTAGGATTAGGGTACGGTTTAGGGTTAGGGTACGGTTTAGTGTTAGGGTTAGGGTACGGGTTACGGTTAGGGTAAGGGTTAGGTTTAGGGTTAGGGTACGGGTTAGGTTTATGGTACGGGTTATGGTGAGGGTACGGGTTAGGGTTAGGATTAGGGTACGGGTTAGGGTTAGGGTTAGGGTTAGGGTTAGTGTTAGGGTTACGGGTTAGGGGTTAATGTTAGGTTTAGGGTTAGGGTTAGGGTAGGGGATAGTGTACGAGTTAGGGTTAGGGTTAGGGTTAGGGTTCGGGTACGGGTTAGGGTTAGGGTTAGGGTTAGGGTTAGGGTTAGGGTTAGGGTACGTGGTAGGGTTAGTGTTAGGGTACGGGTTAGGGTTAGGGTACGGGTTAGGGTTAGGGTACGTTTTAGGGTTAGGGTTAGGGTTAGGGTACGTGTTAGGGTTAGGGTTAGGGTATGGGTTAGGGTTAGGGTTAGGGTTAGGGTACATGTTAGGTTTAGGGTTAGGGTTAGTGTTAGGTTTAAGGGTTAGTGTTAGGGTTAGGGTTAGGGTTAGGTTTAGGGTTAGTGTACGGGTTAGGGTACGGGTTAGGGTTAGGGTTAATGTACGGGGTAGGGTTAGGATTAGGGTACGGTTTAGGGTTAGGGTACGGTTTAGGGTTAGGGTTAGGGTACGGGTTACGGTTAGGGTACGGGTTAGGTTTAGGGTTAGAGTACGGGTTAGGTTTATGGTACGGGTTATGGTGAGGGTACGGGTTAGGGTTAGGATTAGGGTACGGGTTTGGGTTAGGGTTAGGGTTAGGGTTAGGGTACGGGTTAGGGTTAGGGTTAGGGTTAGGGTTAGGGTTAGGGTTAGTGTTAGGGTTTGCGTACGGGTTAGGTTTAGGTTTAGGGTACGGGTTAGGGTTAGGATACGGGTTAGGATTAGGGTTAGGGTAGGGGTTAGGGTTAGGTTTAGGGTTAGGTTAGGGTTAGGGTTAGGGTTAGGTTTAGGGTACGGGTTAGGGTTAGGGTTAGGGTTAGGGTACGGGTTAGGGTTAGGGTAAGGGTTAGGGTACGGGTTAGGTTTAGGGTTAGGTTTAGGGTACGGGTTAGGGTTAGGGTTAGGGGTTAGGGTTAGGGTAAGTGTTAGGGTTAGGGTTAGGGTTAGGGTTAGGTTTAGGTTACAGGTTAGGGTTAGGGTACGGGTTAGGGTTAGGATTAGGGTACGGGTTAGGGTTAGGGTTAGGGTTAGGGTTAGGGTTATGGGTTAGGGGTTAATGTTAGGTTTAGGGTTAGGGTTAGGGTATGGGATAGTGTACGAGTTAGGGTTAGGGTTAGGTTTAGGGTTAGGGTACGGGTTAGGGTTAGGGTTAGGGTTAGGGTTAGGGTTAGGGTACGTGGTAGGGTTAGTGTTAGGGTACGGGTTAGGGTTAGGGTACGGGTTAGGGTTAGGGTACGTGTTAGGGTTAGGTTTAGGGTTAGGGTACGTGTTAGGGTTAGGGTTAGGGTATGGGTTAGGGTTAGGGTTAGGGTTAGGGTACGTGTTAGGTTTAGGGTTAGGGTTAGGGTTAGGTTTAAGGGTTAGTGTTAGGGTTAGGGTTAGGGTTAGGTTTAGGGTTAGTGTACGGGTTAGGGTACGGGTTAGGGTTAGGGTTAATGTACGGGGTAGGGTTAGGATTAGGGTACGGTTTAGGGTTAGGGTACGGTTTAGGGTTAGGGTTAGGTTACGGGTTACGGTTAGGGTACGGGTTAGGTTTAGGGTTAGGGTACGGGTTAGGTTTATGGTACGGGTTATGGTGAGGGTACGGGTTAGGGTTAGGATTAGGGTACGGGTTTGGGTTAGGGTTAGGGTTAGGGTTAGGTTTAGGGTACGGGTTAGGGTTAGGGTTAGGGTTAGGGTACGGGTTAGGGTTAGGGTAAGGGTTAGGGTACGGGTTAGGTTTAGGGTTAGGTTTAGGGTACGGGTTAGGGTTAGGGTTAGGGGTTAGGGTTAGGGTATGTGTTAGGTTTAGGGTTAGGGTTAGGGTTAGGTTTAGGTTACAGGTTAGGGTTAGGGTACGGGTTAGGGTTAGGATTATGGTACGGGTTAGGTTTAGGGTTAGGGTTAGGGTTAGGGTTAGGGTTATGGGTTAGGGGTTAAGGTTAGGTTTAGGGTTAGGGTTAGGGTATGGGATAGTGTACGAGTTAGGGTTAGGGTTAGGGTTAGGGTTAGGGTACGGGTTAGGGTTAGGGTTAGGGTTAGGGTTAGGGTTAGGGTTAGGGTTAGGGTCGGGTTAGGGTTAGGTTTAGGGTAAGCGTTAGGGTACGGGTTAGGGTTAGGGTTAGGGTTAGGTTTAGGGTACGGGTTAGGGTTAGGGTTAGGGTACTGGTTAGGGTACGGGTTAGGGTTAGGGTACGGGTAGGGTACGGTTTAGGGTACGGGTTAGGGTTAGCGTTAGGGTTAAGCAAGGGTTAGGGTTAGGGTACCGGTTAGGGTTAGGGTACGGGTTAGGGTTAGGCTTAGGTTACGGGTTAGGGTTAGGGTTAGGGGTTCAGTTTAGGGTTAGGGTTAGGGTTAGGGTACGGGTTAGGGTTAGGGTGAGGGTAGGGTTAGGGTTAGGGTTAGGGTACGGGTTAGGGTTAGGGTTAGGTTTAGGTTTAGGTTTAGGGTTAGGGTACGGGTTAGGGTTAGGTTTAGGGTACGGGTTAGGGTTAGGGTTAGGGTTAGGGTACTGGTTAGGGTACGGGTTAGGGTTAGGGTACGGGGTAAGGTACGGGTTAGGGTACGGTTTAGGTTTAGGGATAGAGTTAGGGTTAGGGCACGGGTTAGGGTTAGGTTACGGGTTAGGGTTAGGGTACGGGTTAGGGTTAGGGTTAGGGTTAGGGTTAGGGTTAGGTTTATTGTACTGGTTAGGTTTAGTGTACGGGTTAGGGTTAGGGTTAGGATACGGGTTAGGGTTAGGGTTAGGGGTTAGTGTTAGTGTTAGGGTTAGGTTTAGGGTTAGGGTACGGGTTAGGGTTAGGGTACGGGTTAGGGTTTGGGTAAGGGTTAGGGTTAGGGTTAGGGTACTTGTTAGTGTTAGGGTTAGGGGTTAGGGTTAGGGTTAGGGTACGGGTTAGGGTTAGTGTTAGGGTTAGGGTTAGGGTTAGGGTACGGGTTAGGGTTAGGGTATGGGTTAGGGTTAGGGTTAGGGTACGGGTTAGGGTTAGGTTTAGGGTTAGGGTTAGGGTTAGCGTACGGATTAGGGTTAGGGTTAGGTTTAGGGGTAGGTTTAGGGTACGGGTTAGGGTTAGGGTACGGGTTAGGGTACGGGTTAGGGTTAGGGTTAGGGTTAGGGTTAGGAAAGGGTTAGGGTTTGGGTTAGGGTTAGGGTACGGGTTAGGGTTAGGGTTAGGGTACGGGTTAAGGTACGGGTTAGGGTTAGGGTTAGGGTTAGGGTACGGGTTAAGGTTAGGGTTAGGGTTAGGGGTTAGGGGTTAGGATTAGGGTTAGGGTTAGGGTTAGGGTTAGGGTTAGGGTACGGGTTAGGGTACGGGTTAGGGTTAGGGTACGTGTTAGGGTTAGGGTTATGGTTAGGGTGAGGGTACGGGTTAGGGTTAGGGTTAGGGTTAGGGTTAGCGTACGGATTAGGGTTAGGGTTAGGTTTAGGGGTAGGTTTAGGGTACGGGTTAGGGTTAGGGTACGGTTTAGGGTACGGGTTAGGGTTAGGTTTAGGGTTTGGGTACGGGTTAGGTTTAGTGTTAGGGTTAGGGTAAGGGTTAGGGTACAGGTTAGGGTACGGGTTAGGGTTAGGGTTAGGTTTAGGGTACGGGTTAGGATTAGGGTTAGGGTAAGGGTTAGGGTTAGGGTACGGGTTAGGGTACGGGTTAGGGTTAGGGTTAGGGTTAGGGCAAGGTTTAGGGTTAGGGTACCGGTTAGGGTTAGGGTACGGGTTAGGATTAGTCTTAGGGTACGGGTTAGGGTTAGGGTTAGGGGTTAGGGTTAGGGTTAGGGTTAGGGTACGGGTTAGGGTTAGGGTACGGGTTAGGGTTAGGTTTAGCTTTAGGGTACGGGTTAGGGATAGGGGACGGATTAGGGTTAGGGTTAGGGTACGGGTTAGGGTTAGGGTTAGGGGTTAGGGTTAGGGTTATGGTTAGGGTTAGGGTTAAGGTACGGGTTAGGGTTAGGATACGTTTTAGGGTTAGGGTTAGGGTTAGGTACGGGTTAGGGTTAGGGTACAGGTTAGGGTTCGGGTACGGGTTAGTGTACCAGTTAGGGTTAGGATTAGGGTTAGGGTACGGGTTAGGGTTAGGGTACGGGTTAGGGTTAGGTTTAGGCTTATTGTACGGGTTAGGGTTAGGGTACGGGTTAGGGTTAGGGTTAGGGTTATGGTTAGGGTTAGGGTACGGATTAGGGTTAGGTTACGGGTTAGGGTTAGGGTTAGGGTACGGGTTAGGGTTAGGGTACGGGTTAGGGTTAGGGTTAGGGTTAGGGTTAGGGTACGGGTTAGGGTTAGGTTTAGGGTACGGGTTAGGGTTAGGGTTAGGGTAAGGGTTAAGGTTAGGGTACGGGTTAGGGTTAGGGTACGGGTTAGGGTTAGGGTTAGGGTTAGAGTTAGCGTACGGATTAGTGTTAGGGTACGGGTTATGGTTAGGGTTAAGGTACGGGTTAGGGTTAGGGTTAGGGTACGGGTTAGGTTTAGGGTAAGGGTTAGGGTATGGGTTAGGGTTAGTGTTAGGGTTAGGTTAGGGTACGGGTTAGGGTTAGGGTTAGGGTAAGCGTTAAGGTTAGGGTACGGGTTAGGGTACGGGTTAGGGTTAGGGTACGGGTTAGGGTTAGGGTTAGGGTTAGGGTTAGGGTTAGGGTACGGGTTAGGGTTAGGTTACGGGTTAGGGTTAGGGTAAGAGTTAGGGTTAGGGTTAGGGTACGGGTTAGGGTTAGGGTTAGGGGATAGGGTTAGGGTTAGGGTTAGGGTTAGGGTACGTGTTAGGGTTAGGGTACGGGTTAGGGTTAGGATATGGGTTAGGGTTAGGGTTAGTGTACGGGTTAGTGTTAGGGTTAGGGGTTAGGGTTAGCGTTAGGGGTAGGGTTAGTTTTAGGGTACGGGTTAGGGTTAGGGTACGGTTTAGGGTTAGGGTGAGGGTTAGGGTTAGTGTTAGCATACGGGTTAGTGTTAGGGTTAGGGTTAGGGTTAGTGTTAGGGTACGGGTTAGGGTTAGGGTACGGGTTAGGGTTAGGGTTAGTGTTAGGGTTAGGAAAGGTTTAGGGTTAGATTAGGGTTAGGGTTAGGGTACGGGTTAAGGTTAGGGTTAGGGTAGGGGTTAGGTTTAGGGTTAGGGTTAGGGTTAGGGTTAGGGGTTAGGGTTAGGGTTAGGGTTAGTGTACGGGTTAGGGTACGGGATAGTGTTAGGGTTAGGGTTAGGGTTAGGGTACGGGTTAGGTTTAGGGTTAGGTTTAGGGTAAGGGTACGGGATAGGGTTAGGGTTAGTGTTAGGGTTAGGGTTTGGGTTAGGGTTAGGGTTAGCATACGGGTTAGGGTTAGGTTTAGGGTTAGGGTTAGGGTTAGGGTACGGGTTAGGTTTAGGGTTAGGGTTAGGGTTAGGGTTAGGGTTAGGGTACGGTTTAGGGTTAGGGTTAGGGTACGGGTTAGGGTTAGGGTTAGGGTTAGGGTTAGGGTACAGGTTACGGTTAGGGTTAGGGTTAGGGTTAGGGTTAGGGTTAGCAACGGGTTAGGGTTAGGGTTAGGGTTAGGGTTAGTGTTAGGGTACGGGTTAGGGTTAGGGTACGGGTTAGGGTTAGGGTTAGGGTTAGGTTTAGGGTTAGCGTACGGGTTAGGGTTAGGGTTAGGGTTAGGTACGGGTTAGGGTTAGGGTTATGTTACATGTTAGGGTTACAGTAAGTGTTAAGGTTAGGGTGAGGGTTAAGTTTAGGGTTAGAGTACAGTTAGGGTAAGGGTTAGGGTTAGGTTTAGGGTTAGGGTTAGGGTACGGGTTAGGGTTAGGGTTAGGGTACGGGTTAGGGTTAGGGTTAGGGTTAGGGTTAGGGTACAGGTTAGGGTTAGGGTTAGGGTTAGGGTTAGCAACGGGTTAGGGTTAGGGTTAGGGTTAGGGTTAGTGTTAGGGTACGGGTTAGGGTTAGGGTACGGGTTAGGGTTAGGGTTAGGGTTAGGTTTAGGTTTAGGGTTAGCGTACGGGTTAGGGTTATGGTTAGGGTTAGGTACGGGTTAGGGTTAGGGTTATGTTACATGTTAGGGTTACAGTAAGTGTTAAGGTTAGGGTGAGGGTTAGGTTTAGGGTTAGAATACAGTTAGGGTAAGGGTTAGGGTTAGGTTTAGGGTAAGGGTTAAGGTTAGTGTTCGGGTTAGGGTTAAGGTTAGGGTTAGGGTTAGGGAAAGGTTTAGGGTTAGGGTTAGGGTACGGGTTAGGGTTAGGTTTAGGTTTAGGGTTAGGGTTAGATTACGGGGTAGGGTTAGTGTTAAGGTTAGGGTTAGGTTTAATGTACGGGTTAGGCTTAGGGTTAGGTTTATGGTTAGGTTTCGGGTTAGGGTTAGGTTTAGGGTACGAGATAGGGTTAGCATATGGGATAAGTTTAGGGTTACGGTTAGGTTTAGGTTACGGGTTGCGGTTAGGGCACGGGTTAGGGTACGGGTTAGGGTTCGTGT
This sequence comes from Urocyon cinereoargenteus, assembly GCA_032313775.1. Taxonomy (NCBI): domain Eukaryota; kingdom Metazoa; phylum Chordata; class Mammalia; order Carnivora; family Canidae; genus Urocyon; species Urocyon cinereoargenteus. Next base: position 6,497,424 of record JAVLSZ010000035.1, read on the forward strand.
TAGGTTTAGGGTTAGTATTAGGGTTAGGGTTAGTGTACGGTTAGCTTTAGGGTTAGGGTTAGGGTTAGGGTTAGGGTTAGGGTTAGTGTTAGGGTTACCGTACAGGTTAGGGTTAAGTTTAAAGTACAGGATAGGGTTAGTGTACGTGTTAGGTCTAGGGTTAATGTTAGGTTTAGTGTGCGGGTTAGGGTTAGGGTTAGGTTAGGGTTAGGGTTAGGGTTCGTGTTAGAGTTAGGGTTTGGGTACGGGTTAGGGTTACATTTAGGGTTAGGGTACGGGTTAGGTTTAGGGTTAGGGTAAGGGGTAGTTTTAGGGTACGGGTTAGGGTCAGAGTACAGGTTAGGGTTAGGTTTAGTGTTAGGTTTAGTGTTAGAGTACGGGTTAGCGTTAGTGTTAGGGTTAGGGTTAGGGTTAGTGTACAGAAGTGTTAGGGTTAGGGTTAGGGCTAGTGTATGGGTTAGGGTTAGGTTTAGGGTACGGGATAGGTTTAGTGTTCAGGTTAAGTTTAGGGTTAGGTTTCGGTATGGTTATGGGTTAGGGTTAGGTTTAGATGGGGGTGATGGTTAGTGTTGGGGTTAGGGTACTGGTTAGTTTTAGGGTTAGGGTACGGGATAGGGTTACCTTAAGGTTCGGATTAGTGTTAGGGTATGTGTTAGGGTTAGGGTACGGGTATGGGTTATGGTTAGGGTTAGGGTACGTGTTAGGTTTAGGGTATGGGTTAGGGTTAGGTTTAGGTTACGGTGTAGCTTTAGGGTTAGGGGTTAGGGTAAGGGTTAGTGTTAGGGTACGTGTTAGGGTTAGGGTATGGGTTAGGGTTAGGTTTAGGGTTAGGTTTAGTGTTAGAGTACGGGTTAGCGTTAGTGTTAGGGTTAGGGTTAGGGTTAGTGTACAGATAGTGTTAGGGTTAGTGTTAGGGTTAGGGTTAGTGTTAGAGTACCGATAGGGTTAGGGTTAGGGTTAGGGTACAGGTTAGAGTTAGGTTTAGGGAACAGGATAGGGTTAGCGTACGGGTTAAGTTTAGGGTTAGGCTTAGGTTTAGGTTACGGGTTAGGTTTAGGTTACGGGTTAGGGTTAGGGTTATTGTACGGGTTAGGGTTACAGTACGGATAGGGTTAGGGTGAGGGTTAGTGTTAGGGTTAGAGTACAGTTAGGGTTAGGGTTAGGGTTAGGGTTAGGGTTAGGGTTAGGGTTAGAGTACGGATTAGGGTTAGTGTTAGGGTTAGGTTTAGGGTTAGGGTACAGGTTAGGGTTAGGGTTAGGGTTAGAGTACGGGGTAGGGTTAGTGTTAGAGTTAGGGTTAGGGTTAATGTACGGTTTAGGCTTAGGGTTAGGTTTAGGGTTAGTTTACAGGTTAAGGTTAGGTTTAGGGTACGGGATAGGGTTAGCGTACGGGTTAAGTTTAGGTTTAGGGTTAGGTTTAGGTTACGGGGTAGGGTTAGGGTATGGGTTAGGGTTAGATTTAGGATGCGTGTTAGGGTTAGGGTTAGGGTTAGTGTACGGGTTAGGGTTAGGTTTAGGGTCAGGGTTAGGGTTTGGGTTAGGGTTAGTGTTAAGGTACAGGTTAGCGTTAGGGTTAGGGTTAGGGTTAGGGTTAGGGTTAGGATTAGTGTATGGGTTAGGGTTAGGGTTAGGGTTAGGTTTGGATTACGGGGTAGGGTTAGTGTTAGGGTTAGGTTTAGGGTTAGGGTACGGGTTAGGGTTAGGGTTAGGCTTAGGGTTAGGGTTAGAGTACGGGGTAGAGTTAGTGTTAGGTTTAAGGTTAGTGTTAATGTACAGATTAGGCTTAGGGTTAGGTTTAGGGTTAGGATACGGATTAGGGTTAGGGTTAGGGTACGGGATAGGGTTAGCGTACGGGTTAAGTTTAGGGTTAGGGTTAGGTATAGGTTACGGGTTAGGGTTATGGTACGGGTTAGGGTTAGGTTTAGGGTGCGTGTTAGGGTTAGGGTTAGGTTTAGTGTAAGTGTTAGGGTTAGGTTTAGGGTCAGGTTTAGGGTTAGGGTTAGTGTTAGGGTACGGGTTAGGGTTAGGGTTGGTGTTAGGGTATGGGTTAGGTTTAGGGTTACGTTACGGGTAAGGGTTACGGTTAAGGTTAGGGTTAGGTTTAGGGTATGGTTTAGGGTTAGGTTATGGTTAAGGGTTATGGTTTGGGTTAGGGTTAGTGTTAAGTTAAGTGTGCGGGTTTGGGTTAGGGTTCGGGTTAGAGTACGGGTTTGGGTTAGTGTTAGGGTACGGGTTAGGTTTACCGTTTGGGTACGGGTTAGGGTAAGTGTTAGGGTCAGGGTTAGGGTTAGGGTTTAGGGTTAGATTTAGGGTTAGAGTACAGGTAGGGTTAGGGTACGGGTTAGGGTAGGGTTAGGGTTCGGGTTAGGGTTAAGGCTGGGCTACGTTATAGGGTTAGTGTACGTGTTAGGTCTAGGGTTTGTGTTAGGTTTAGTGTGCCAGTTAGGGTTAGGGTACGTGTTAGGGATAGGGTTTGGGTACGGGTTAGTGTTACGTTTAGGGTTAGGGTACGGGTTTGGTTTAGAGTTAGGGTTTGTGTTAGGGTATGGGTTAGGGTTACTGTACGGGTTAGGGTTGGGTTTAGGTTTAGGGTTAGGTTTAGGGTTAGGGTTAGAGTACGGATTAGGGTTAGGGTACCGGTTAGGGTCAGGGTCAGGGTTAGGGTTAGGGTTAGGGTACGAGTTAGGGTTAGTGTTAGGTTTAGGTTATGGTGTAGCGTTAGGGTTAGGGGTTAGGGTAAGGGTTAGTGTTAGGGTATGAGTTAGGGTTAGGGTATGGGTTAGGGTGAGGGGTAGGGTATGGGTTAGGTTTATGGTTAGGGTTAGGATTAGGGTTAGGGTTATGGTACGTGTTAGCGTACAGGTTAGGTTTAGGTTTAGGTTACGGGTGAGGGTACGGGTTAGGATTAGGGTTAAGGTACGTGTAATGGTACTGGTTAGGGTTAGGGTACGGGTTAGGGTTAGTGTACAGGATAGGGTTAGGATTAGTGTTAGTGTTAGTGTTAGGGTTAGGGTACAGGTTAGCGTTAGTGTTAGGGTATGGGATAGGTTGAGGGTATGGTTTAGGTCTAGGGTTATGGTTAGGTTTAGTGTGTGGGTTAGGGTTAGGCATCGGGTTAGGGTTAGTGTACGTGTAAGTTTTTTGTACGGGTTAGGGTTAGTGTTAGGTTTATGGTACGGGTTATGGTTAGGGTTAGAGTTAGGTTTAGGATGCGGGTTAGGGTTACGGTTAGGGTACGGGATTAGGGTTAAGGTTAGGGTCACGGTTAGGTTTAGGGTTAGGGTTAGGGTTAGGGTACGGCTTAGGGTTAGGGTTAGGGTTAGTGTACGGGATAGGTTTAGGATTAGGATTAGTGTTAGGGTTAGGGTTAATGTTAGGTTTTGGGTACCTGTTAGGTTTAGGGTTAGGGTACTGGATAGGTTTGGGTACGGGTTAGGTCAAGGGTTAGGGTTAGGTTTAGGTTTAGGGTGCGGGTTAGGGTTAGGGTTAGGGTTAGTGTATGGGTTAGGTTAGGGTATGTGTTAGACTTAGGGTACGGGTTAGGGTTAGGGTTAGGGTCAGGGTTAGGTTTAGGTTTAGGGTATGAGTTAGGGTTAGGGTTAGGTTTAGGGTACGGGTTAGGGTAAGGGTTAGGGGTAGGGTACGGGTTAGGTTTAGGGTACGCATTAGGGTTAGGTTTAGGTGCGGGTTAGGGTTAGATTTAGGGTACTTGTAGGGTTATGTTTAGGGTCAGGGTTAGGGTCAGTGATAGGGTTATGTAGGGGTTAGGGTTAGGGTTGTGGTTAGGGAATGGGTTAGGGTTAGGGTTAGAGTACGGATAGGGTTAGGGTTAGGGTTAGGGTTAGAGTACGGGTTAGGGTTAGTGTTAGGTTTAGGGTTAGGTTTAGGGTAAGGGTTATGGTCAGGGTTAGGGTTAGCTTTAGGTTTAGGGTGCGGGTTAGGGTTAGGGTTAGTTTTAGTGTTAGGGTTAGCGCTCGGGAATGGGTTAGTGTTACTGTTAGGGTTTGTCCGGGTTAGTTTAGGGTTAGGTTACGGAATAGGGTTGGGTACGGGTTAGGTCGCGGGTTAGGTTTAGGTTTAGGGTACAGGTTAGGGTTAGGGTTAGGATTAGGATTAGGTTTAGGGTATGGGTTAGGCTTAGGGTACGGTTAGGGTTAGCGTCAGGGTTAGGGTTAGGATTAGCGTTAGGTTACATGTTAGGTTTATGTTTAGGGTACGTGTTAGGGTTAGGGTTAGGGTCAGGGTTAGGGTTAGGGTTAGGGTACGAATTAGGTTTAGGGTTAGGGTACGGGTTAGGGTTAGGGTATTGGTACGGGTTAGTGTTAGAGTACGGGTTAGGGTAAGGGTGAGGGTTAGGGTTAGGGTTATAGTACCGCTAGGTTAGTTCTAGGGTTAGGGTTAGAGTACGGGTTAGGGTTAGTGTTAGGGTTAGGGTTATGGTACGGGTTAGGTTTAGGGTTGGAGTTAGGGAACGGGTTAGGTTTAGAGTATGGGAAAGGGTTGGGTACGGGTTAGGTGAAGGGTAAGGTTTAGGTATAGGGTACGGGTTAGGGTTAGGGTTAGGTTTAGGGTTAGGGTTAGGGTTAGATTACGGGTTAGGGTTAGTGTTAGAGTTAGGGTTAGGTTTAGTGTACGGATAGGGTTAGGGTTAGGGTTAGGGTACGGTTTAGGGTCAGGTTTAGGGTACGGGATAGGGTTACTGTACGGGTTAAGTTTAGGGTTAGGGTTAGGTTTAGGTTACGGGTTAGGGTTAGGGTATGGGTTAGGGTTAGGTTTCGGAGTGGGTTAGGGTTAAGGTACGGGTTAGGTTTAGGTTTATGGTCAGGGTTAGAGTTAAGGGTAGGGTTATGGTACGGGTTAGGGTACGGTATAGGGTTATGGTTAAGGTTAGGGTTAGTGTTAGGGTATGGGTAGGGTTTGTGTACGGGTAAGGGTTATGGTTAGGGTCAGGGTTAGGTTTAGGTTTAGGGTGCGGGTTAGGCTTAGGGTTAGGGTTAGGGTTAGTGCTAGGGTATGGGTTAGGGTTACTGTTAGGGTTTGGGTATGTGTTAGGGTTAAGATTAGGGTACGGGATAGGGTTAGTGTACATGTCAGGTCTAGGATTCGGGTTAGGTTTAGTGTGTGGGTTAGAGTTAGGGTTAGGGTTAGGGTACGAGTTAGGGTTAAGGTTTGGGTACGGGTTAGGGTTACATTTAGGGTTAGGGTACGGGTTAAGTTTATGGTTAGGGTCAGGGTTAGAGTTAGGTTTAGGATAAAGGTTAGGGTACGGGTTAGTGTACGGGTTAGAGTTAGGGTTAATGTACGGGTTAGGGTTATGGTTAAAGTTAGGGTTAGGGTTCGGGTGTAGGTTAGGGTTAGGGTACGGTTATGGGTTATGGTTAGGGTTAGGTTTATGGTTAAGTTTAGGGTGCGGTTTAGAGTTAGGGTTAGGGTTAGGGTTAGAGTACGGGTTTGGGTTAGTGTTAGGGTACGGGTTAGGTTTACCATTTGGGTACGCGTTAGGGTAAGGGTTAGGGTTATGGTTAGGGTTAGGGGTTAGGGTTAGAGTTAGTGTTAGGCTATGGGATCGGGTTAGAGTACGGGTTAGTGTTAGGTTTAGGGGTAGTTTTAGGGTTAGGGTTATAGTACGGGTTAGGGTTAGAGTTAGGGTTAGGTTTAGGGTTAGAATATGGGTTAGGGATAGTGTTAGGGTTAGGGTTAGTGTTAGGGTATGGGTTAGGGTTAGAGTACGGGTTAGGGTTAGGTTTAGGGGTAGGGATAGGTTTAGAGTATGGATTAGGGTTAGTGTTAGGGTTAGGTTTAGAGTTAGGGTTAGAGTACGGATAGGGTTATGGTTAGGGTTAGGGTTAGGGTATGGGTTAGGGTTAGGTTTAGGGCACGGGATAGGGTTAGGGTACGGGTTAGGGTTAGGTTTAGGTGAGGGTTAGGGTTAGGGTTAGGTTAGGGTTTGGTTTAGGTTTAGTGTCAGGATTAACGTTAGGGATAGGGTTAGGTTAGGGTTAGGGTACGGGTTAGTTTTAGGGTTAGTGTACGGGTCAGTGTTATGGTTAAGGTTAGGGTTAGGGTTAGGGTACGTGTTAGGCTTAGGGTATGGGTAAGTGTTATGTTTAGGGTTAGGGTAAGGTTTAGTTTTAGGGGACGGGTTTGGGTTAGGGTTAGGGTTAGTGCTAGTTTATGGGTTAGGGTTAATGTTAGGTTTTGGGTACGTGTTAGGTTTAGGGTTAGGGTACGGCATAGGTTTGGGTACGGGTTAGGTCAAGGGTTAGGGTTAGGTTTAGGGTCTATGTTAGGCTTAGGGTACGGGTTAGGTTCAGGGTTAGGGTTAGTCTTAGGGTACGAGTTAGGGTTAGGTTTAGGTTTAGGGTACTGGTTAGGGTTAGGGTTAGGCGTAGGGTACAGGTTAGGTTTAGGGTACACGTTAGGGTTAGGTTTAGGTGTGGGTTAGGGTTAGTGATAGGGTTATGGTCGGGTTAAGGTTAGGGTTGGGGTTAGGGAATGGGTTAGAGTTAGGGTTAGAGTACGGTTAGGGTTAGGGTTAGGGTTAGGGTTAGAGTACAGGTTAGGGTTAGTGTTAGGGTTAGGGTTAGGTTTAGGGTAAGGGTTATGGTTAGGGTTAGGGTTAGTGTTAGCTTTAGGGTGCGGGTTAGGGTTAGGGTTAGGGTTATGGTTAGGGTTAGCGCTCGGGAATGGGTTAGTGTTACTGTTAGGGTTTGGGTAAGGGTTAGTTTAGGGTTAGGTTACGGGATAGGGTTGGGTACGGGTTAGGTCAAGGGTTAGGTTTAGGTTTAGGGGACAGGTTAGGGATAGGGTTAGGATTATGTTTAGGTTTAGTGTATGGGTTAGGCTTAGGGTACGGGTTAGGGTTAGCGTCAGGGTTAGGGTTAGGGTTAGCGTTAGGGTACGGGTTAGGGTTAGGTTTAAGGTACGGGATAGGGTTAGCGTACGGGTTAAGTTTAGGGTTAGGGTTAGGTTTAGGTTACGGGTTAGTGTTAGGGTACGGGTTAGGTTTACCGTTTGGGTACGGGTTAGGGTAAGGGTTAGAGTTAGTGTTAGGGTTAGGGCTTAGGGTTAGAGTTAGGGTAGGCTACGGGTAGGGTTAGGGTACGGGTTAGGTTTAGGGTTTGGGTTAGGGTTAGTGTACGGTTTGGGTTAGGGTTAGGTTTAGGTTTAGGGTTAGTTTTTGGGTTACGGTACGGGTTAGGGTTAAGGTTACGATACGGGATATGGCTAGTGTACATGTTAGGTCTAGGATTAGGTTTAGGTTTAGTGTGCGGGTTAGGGTTAGGGTTAGGGTTACGGTTAGGATACGTGTTAGGGTTAGGTGTTGGGTACGGGTTAGGGTTAGAGTACGGGTTAGGGTTAGGTTTAGTGTTAGGGTTAGGGTTAGAGTACGGGTTAGGGTTAGTGTTAGGGTTAGGGTTAGGTTTAGTGTAAGTATAGGGTTAGGGTTAGGGTTAGGGTTAGAGTACGGGTTTGGGTTAGTGTTAGGGTACAGGTTAGGTTTACCGTTTGGGTATGTGTTAGGGTAAGGGTTAGGGTTAGGGTTAGGGTTAGGGGTTAGGGTTAGAGTTAGGGTGAGGCTACGGGTTTGGTTAGGGTACGGGTTAGGATTAGGGTTAGGGTTAGTGTTAGGGTTACGTTACGGGTTAGGGTTAAGGTTAGGCTACGGGATAGGGTTAGTTTAGGTGTTAGGTCTAGGGTTAGGGTTAGGTTTAGTGTGCGGGTTAGGGTTAGGGTTGGGGTACGTGTTATTGTTAGGGTTTGGGTTCGGGTTAGGGTTACATTATGGTTAGGGTACGGGTTAGGTTTAGGGTTAGGGTTAGGGTACGGTTTAGGGCTAGGGTACGTGTTAGGGTTAGGTTTAGGGTCAAGGTTAGGGTTAGGTTTAGGGTTAGGTTTAGGTTTAGGTACGCGTTAGGGTTACTGTATGGGTTAGGGTTAGGGTTAGGGTTAGGGTTACAGTACAGGTTAGGGTTAGAATTAGGGTTAGGTTTAGGGTTAGAGTACGGGGTAGGGTTAGTGTTAGTGTTAGGGTAGTGTTAGGGTACGGGTTAGGGTTATAGTACAGGTTAGTGTTAGAGTTAGGTTTAGGTTTAGGGTTAGAGTACGGGTTAGGGTTAGGGCTAGGGTTAGGGTTAGTGTTAGGGTAGGGGTTAGGGATAGGGTATGGGTTAGGGTTAGAGTTCGGGTTAGGGTTAGGTTTAGGGTTAGGGTTAGGGCTAGTGTACGGATATGGTTAGGGTACGGGTTAGGGTTAGGGTTAGGGTTAGTGTACGGGGTAAGGTTAGTGTTAGGGTTAGGCTTAGGGTTAATGTACGGGTTAGGATACGGGTTAGGGTTAGGTTTAGGGTACGGGATAGTCTTAGCGTACGGGTTAAGTTTATTGTTAGGGTTAGGTTTAGGTTACGGGTTAAGGTTAGGGTATGGGTATGGGTTACGGTTAGGTTTAGGGTGCGGGTTAGAATTAGGGTTAGGGTTAGTGTAAGGGTTAGGGTTAGGTTTAGGGTCAGGGTTACGGTTAGGTTTAGTTTTAGGGTACGGTTATGGTTAGGGTTGGGGTGAGGGTACGGGTTAGTTTTAGGGTTAGGGTACGGGTTAGGGTTATGTTTAAGGTTAGGGTTAGGTTTAGGGTATGGGTTAGGGTTAAGTTACGGTTAAGGGTTATGGTTTGGGTTAGGTTTAGGGTTAAGTTTAGGGTTCGGGTTAGGGTTAGGGTTAGGTTTAGGGTTAGGGTTAGAGTACGGGTTTGGTTTAGTGTTAGGGTACGGGTTATGTTTACCGTTTGGGTATGGGTTAGGGTAAGGTTTAGGGTAAGGGTTAGAGTTAGGGTTAGTGTTAGGGTTACGCTACAGGTAGGGTTAGGGTACGGGTTAGGGTTAGGGTTCGGGTGAGGGTTAGTGTACGGGTTAGGGTTAGGGTTAGGGTTAGGGTTAGTGTTAGTGTTAGGGTTACGGTATGGGTTAGGGTTAAGGTTAGGGTACGGGATAGGGTTAGTATACATGTTAGTTCTAGGGATACGGTTAGGTTTAGTGTGCGGTTTAGGGTTAGGGTTAGGGTTACGGTTATGCTACGTGTTAGGGTACAGGTTAGGGTTAGGGTTAGTGTACGGGTTTGGGTACGGTTTAGGGTTAAGTTTAAGGTACGGGTAACGGTACGGGATAGGGTTAGGGTATGGGTTAGGGTACGGGTTTGTGTTAGTGTTAGGGTACGGGTTAGGTTTAACGTTTGGGTACGGGTTAGGATAAGGGTTAGTGTTATGGTAGGGTTATGGGTTAGGGTTAGTGTTAGGGTTAGGCTACGGGTTAGGGTTTGGGTACAGTTTAGGGTTAGGGTTAGGGTTGGTGTACGGGATAGGGTTAGGATTAGGGTTAGTTTTAGTGTGAGGGTTATGGTACGGGTTAGCGTTAGGGTTAGTGTACAGGATAGGGTTAGGGTACGGGTTAGTTCTAGGGTTTAGAGTTAGGTTTAGTGTGTGGGTTAGGGTTAGGCATCGGGTTAGGGTTAGGGTTAGTGTTAGGTATAGGGTACGGGTTAGGGTTAGGGTTAGTTTTAGGGTTAGGGTACTGGTTAGGGTTAGGGTTAGGGTCACGGTTAGGTTTATGGATAGTGTATGCATTAGTGTTAGGGTTAGGTTTAGTGTACGGGTTAGGGTTAGGGTACGGGTTAGGTTTAGGGTAAGGGTCAGGGTTAGGGTTAGAGGTAGGGTACGAGTTAGGTTTAAGGTTATGTTTAGGGTACAGTTTAGGGTTAGGGTTAGGGGTTAGGGTTAGTTTTAGCTACGGTTTAGGGTTAGGGTACGGGTTAGGGGTAGGGGTAGGGTATGTGTTAGGTTTCAGGTTAGGGTTAGGGTTAAGTATGGGTTAGCGTTAGTGTTAGGGTTAGGGTTAGGGTTAGGGCTAGGGTACGGGTTCGGGTTAGGGTTAGGGATTAGGTTAGGGTTAGTGTACCGGTTAGGGTTAGGGTTAGGGTTATTGTTAGTAATAGCGTTACGGTACGGGTTAGGTTTAAGGTTAGGGTACGGGATAGGGTTAGTGTACGTGTTAGATCTAGGGTTAGGGTTAGGTTAGGTGTGCGGGTTAGGTTTAGGTTTAGGGTTAGGGTACGGTATAGGGTTAGGTTTAGTGTCAGTGTAAGGGTTAGGTTTAGGGTTAGGGTTAGGGTTAGGGTTAGGGTTATAGTACGGGTTAGGTTTAGAGTTAGGGTTAGGTTTAGAGTTAGAGTACGGGTTAGGGATAGTGTTAGGATTAGGGTTAGTGTTAGGGTACGGGTTAGGGTTAGAGTATGTGTTAGGGTTAGGTTTAGGGTTAGGGTTAGGGTTAGGTTTAGAGTACGGGTTAGGGTTAGTGTTAGGGTTAGGGTTAGTGTTAGGGTTAGAGTACGGATAGGGTTAGGGTTAGGGTACGGGTTAGGGCTAGGTTTAGGGAACGGGATAGGGTTAGGGTATGGGTTAGGGTTAGGTTTAGGTGAGGGTTAGGGTTAGGGTTAGTGTTAGGGTTAGGGTTAGTGTTAGGGTTAGAGTACGAATAGGGTTAGGGTTAGGGTACGGGTTAGGGCTAGGTTTAGGGAACGGGATAGGGTTAGGGTATGGGTTAGGGTTAGGTTTAGGTGAGGGTTAGGGTTAGGGTTAGGGTTAGGGTTAGGGTTAGGTTTAGGTTTAGTGTCAGGTTTAGCGTTAGGGATAGGGTTAGGTTAAGGGTTAGGGTACGGGTTAGTTTTAGGGTTAGTGTATGGGTCAGTGTTATGGTTAAGGTTAGGGTTAGGGTTAGGGTATGGGTGGGTTAAGGTACGGGTAAGGGTTATGTTTAGGGTTAGGGTAAGTTTTAGGTTTAGGGGACAGGTTTGAGTTAGGGTTAGGGTTAGCGCTATGTTATGGGTTAGGGTTAATGTTAGGTTTTGGGTACGTTTTAGGTTTAGGGTTAGGGTACGGGATAGGTTTGGGTACGGGTTAGGTCAAGGGTTAGGGTTAGGTTTAGGGTACGGTTTAGGGTTAGGGTTTGGATTAGGGTTAGGTTTAGGGTATGGGTTAGGCTTAGGGTACGAGTTAGGGTTAGGGTTAACGTCAGTGTTAGGGTTAGGGTTAGCGTTAGGGTACGTTTTAGGGTTAGGTTTAGGGTACGGGTTAGGGATAGGGTTACGGTTAGGGTACAGGTTAAGTTTAGGGTACGGGTTAGGGTTAGGTTTAGGGTCAGTGTTAGGGTTAGCGTTAGGTTACGAGTTAGGGTTAGGGTTAGGGTAAGGGTTAGGGTTAGGGTATTGGTACGGGTTAGGGTTACAGTACGGGTTAGGGTTAGGGTGAGGGTTAGGGTTAGGGATAGAGTACGGTTAGGGTTAGGGTTAGGGTTAGAGTTAGGGTTAGGTTTAGGGTTAGAGTACGGGGTAGGTTTAGTGTTAGGGTAGGGTGAGGGTTAAAGTACGGGTTAGGCTTAGGGTTAGGTTTAGGGTTAGGTTACGGGTTAGGGTTAGATTTAGGGTACGGAATAGGTTTAGCGTACGGGTTAAGTTTAGTGTTACGGTTAGGTTTAGGTTATGGGTTAGAGTTAGGGTTAGTGTAGAGGTTAGGGTTAGGTTTAGGGTCAGGGTTAGGTTAAGGGTTAGTTTTAGGTTATGGGTTAGGGTTAGAGTAGGTGTTAGGGTACACCTTAATTTTAGGGTTAGGGTACGTGTTAGGGTTACGGTTAAAGTTAGGGTTATGTTAGGGTGTGGGTTAGGGTTAGGGTACGGTTAAGGGTTATGGTTAGGGTTAGGGTTAGGGTTATGTTTAGATTGCGGTTTAGGGTTAGGGTTAGGGTTAGGGTTAGAGTACAGGTTTGGGTTAGTGTTAGGGTACTGGTTAGGTTTACCATTTGGGTACGGGTAGGGTAAGGGTTAGGGTTATGGTAGGGGTTAGGGTTAGATTTAGGGTTAGGTTTAGGGTTAGAGTACAGATTAGGGTTAGTGTGAGGGTTAGGGTTAGTGTTAGGGTACGGGTTAGTGTTAGTGTACGGGTTAGGGTTAGGTTTAGGGTTAAGTTTAGGGTTAGAGTACAGGTTAGGGTTAGTGTTAGTGTTAGGGTTATGGTTAGGGTTAGTGTATGATTGGGCTCGGGTTAGGGTTACGGTTAGTGTACGGGTTAGGTTTAGGTTTAAGGTACGGGATAGGTTTAGGTTTAGGTGAGGGTTAGTGTTAGGGTTAGGGTTAGGGTTAGGGTACGGGTTAGGGTTAGGTTTAGGGTCAGGGTTTGAGTTAGGGATAGGGTTATGGTACGGGTTAGGTTACGGTTGGGGTTAGGGTATGGGAAAGTGTTATGGTTAGGGTTATGGTTAGTTTTAGGTTTAGGGTGCGGGTTAGGGTCAGGGATAGGGTTAGGGTACGAGTTAGGGTTAGGGTTAGGTTAAGGGTACGGGTTAGGGTTAGTGTTAGAGTTAGGGTACGGGTTAGGTTTAAGGTATGGGTTAGGGTTAGGGTTAGGGTTAGGGTACGAGTTAGGGTTAGGGTTAGGGTACGGGTTAGAGTTAGGGTTATGTTACGGGTTAGGGTTACAGTACGGATTATTGTTAGGGTGAGTGTTAGTGTTAGGGTTAGAGTACGAGTTGGGTTAGGGTTAGGGTTAGGGTTAGAGTACGGAGTAAGGTTAGTGTTAGTGTTAGGGTTAGGGTTAATGTACGGGTTAGGCTTAGGGTTAGGTTTAGGGTTTGGTAACGGGTTAGGGTTTGGTTTAGGGTATGGGATAGGGTTAGCGTACGGGTTAAGTTTAGGGTTAGCTTTAGGTTTAGGTTACGGGTTAGGGTTAGGGTACGGGTTAGGGTTAGGTTTAGGGTGCGGGTTACGGTTAGGGTTAGGTTTAGTGTACAGGTTAGGGTTAGGGTTAGTGTTAGCGTATGGGTTAGGGTTAGGGTTGTGGTTAGAGTACGGTTTAGTTTTAGGTTTAGGGTGCGGATTAGGTTTACGGTTAAAGTTAGGGTTAGGATTAGGGTGTGGGTTAGGGTTAGGGTACGGTTAAGGGTTATGGTTAGGCTTAGGGTTAGGGTTAAATTTCGGGTGCGGTTTAGGTTTAGGGTTAGGGTTAGGGTTACGGTTAGAGTACGGGTTTGGGTTAGTGTTAGGGTATGGGTTAGGTTTACCGTTTGGGTACGGGTTAGGGTAAGGGTTAGGGTTAGGGGTTAGGGTTAGATTTAGGGTTAGGCTACAGGATAGGTTTAGAGTACGGGTTAGTATTAGGGTTAGCGTTAGGGTTAGGGTTAGGGTTATAGTACGGGTTAGGGTTAGAGTTAGGGTTAGGGTACGGGTTAGGTTTAGTGTACGGGTTAGGGTTAGGGTTAGGGTACGGGTTAGGTTTAGGGTACGGGTTAGGTTTAAGGTTATGGTACGTGTTAGGGTTACAGTACGGGTTAGTGTTAGGGTGAGGGTTAGGGTTCGGGTTAGAGAACGGTTAGGGTTAGGGTTAGAGTACGGTTTAGGTTTAGTGTTAGGGTTAGGGTTAGGTTTAGAGTACGGGGTAGGGTTAATTTTAGTGTTACGGTTAGGGTTAATGTATGGGTTTGGCTTAGGTTTAGGTTTAGGGTTAGGATAAGAGTTAGGGTTAGGTTTAGGGTACGGGATAGGGTTAGCGTACGGATTAAGTTTAGGGTTAGGGTTAGGTTTAGGTTACGGGTTAAGTTTAGGGTACGGGTTAGGGTTAGGTTTAGGGTGCGGGTTTTGGTTAGGGTTATGGTTAGTGTAAGGTTTAGGGTGCCGGTTTAGTGTCAGGGTTAGGGTTAGCGTTAGTGTTAGGGTACGGGTTAGTTTTAGGGTTAGGGTACGGGTTAGGGTTAGGTTTAGGGTTAGGGTTAGGTTTAGAGTACGGGTTAGGGTTAGTGTTAGTCTTAGGGTTAGGGTTAGTGTATGGATAGGGTTAGGGTTAGGGTTAGGGTACGGGTTAGGGTTAGGTTTAGGGACAGGGTCATGGTACGGGTTAGGGTTAGGGTGGGGTTAGGGTACGGGTTAGTTTTAGGGTTAGAGTACGGGTTAGGGTTACGGTTATAGTTAGGGTTAGTGTTAGGGTATGGGTTAGGGTCAGGGTACAGGTAAGGTTTACGGTTAGGGTTAGGGTTATGTTTAGGGTGGGTGCGGTTTAGGCTTAGGGTTAGGGTTAGGGTTAGCGCTATGGTATGGGTTAGGGTTACTGTTAGGGTTGGGTACGGGTTAGGGTTAAGTTTAGGGTATGAGATAGGTTTGGGTACGGGTTAGGTCAAAGGTTAGGGTTCGGTTTAGCGTACGGTTTAGGGTTCGGGTTAGGTTTAGGGTTAGGTTTAGTGTTAGGGTTAAGTTTAGGGTTAGGGTTTGGGTTACAGTACAGGTTAGGGTTAAGGTTCTGGTACGGGATAGCGTTAGTGTACGTGTTAGGTCTAGGGTTAGGGTTAGGTTTAGTGTGCGGGTTAGGGTTAGGTTTAGGGTACATGTTAGGGTTAGGGTTTGGGTACGGGTTACGGTTTGAGTAAGGGTTTAGTGTTAGGGTTAGGGTTAGAGTTCGGGTTAGGGTTAGTGTTAGGGATAGGTTTAGTGTTAGTGTGCGGATAGGGTTAGGGTTAGGTTTAGGGTACGGTTTAGGGTACGGTTTAGGGTACGGGATAGGGTTAGTGTACGGGTTAAGTTTAGGGTTAGGGTTAGGTTTAGGGTACGAGTTAGGGTTAGGGTTTGGGTACGGGTTAGGGTGTGGGTATGTTACGGTTTAGGGTTACAGTACGGGTTATTGTTAGGGTGAGTGTTAGTGTTAGGGTTAGAGTACGAGTTGGGTTAGGGTTAGGGTTAGGGTTAGAGTACGGAGTAACGTTAGTGTTAGTGTTAGGGTTAGGGTTAATATACGGGTTAGGCTTAGGGTTAGGTTTAGGGTTAGGTTATGGGTTAGGGTTAGGTTTAGGCTATGGGATAGTGTTAGCGTACGGGTTAAGTTTAGGGTTAGCTTTGGGTTTAGGTTACGGGTTAGGGTTAGGGTACGGTTTAGGGTTAGGTTTAGGGTGCGGGTTAGGGTTAGGGTTAGGTTTAGTGTACAGGTTAGGTTTAGGTTT
This sequence comes from Urocyon cinereoargenteus, assembly GCA_032313775.1. Lineage (NCBI taxonomy): Eukaryota > Metazoa > Chordata > Mammalia > Carnivora > Canidae > Urocyon > Urocyon cinereoargenteus. The sequence continues at coordinate 6,512,447 of JAVLSZ010000035.1, forward strand.
AGGGTCAGGGTTAGAGGTAGGGTTAGTGTTAGCGTATGGGTTAGGGTTAGGGTTGTGGTTAGAGTACGGTTTAGTTTTAGGTTTAGGGTACGGATTAGGGTTACGGTTAATGTTAGGGTTAGGGTTAGGGTGTGGGTTAGGCTTAGGGTACGGTTAAGGGTTATGGTTAGAGTACGGTTAGGGTTAGGGTTAGGGTTAGGGAAAGGGTTAGGGTGGGGTTAGGGTATGGGTTAGATTTAAGGTTAGTGTTAGGTTAGGGTTAGAGTACTGGGTAGGTTTAGTGTTAGGATAGGGTGAGGGGAAAAGTATGGGTTAGGCTTAGGGTTAGGTTTAGGGTTAGGTTACGGGTTAGGTTTAGATTTAGGGTACGGAATAGGTTTAGCATAAGGGTTAAGTTTAGTGTTAGGGTTAGGTTTAGGTTATGGGTCAGGGTTAGGGTTAGGGTTAGTGTTAGGTTATGGGTTAGGGTTAGGGTTGGGGTTAGGGTACGGGTTAGTTTTAGGGTTAGGGTACGTGTTCGGGTTACGTTTAAATTTAGGGGTATGTTAGCATGTGGGTTAGGTTAGGGTACCATTAAGGGTTATGGTTATGGTTATGGTTATGTTTAGATTGCGGTTTAGGGTTAGGGTTAGGGTTAGGGTTAGAGTACGGGTTTGGGTTACTGTTAGGGCACGGGTTATGTTTACCATTTGGGTAAGGGTTAGGATAAGGGTTAGGGTTAGTGTTAGGGTATGAGTTAGGGTTAGGGTTAGGTTTAGGTTACTGGTTAGGGTTAGGGTTATGGTAAGAGTTAGGTTTAGGTTACGAGTTAGGGTTAGTGTTAGGGTCAGGGTTAGGGTAGCGAATGAGTTAGGGTTAGGGTACGGGTTAGGGTTAGGGTCATGTTATGGGTTAGGGTTACAGTACGTGTTAGGGTTAGGGTGAGGGTTAGGGTTAGGGTCATGTTACGGGTTAGGGTTAGAGTACGGGTTAGTGTTAGTGTTAGGGTTAGGGTAAGGGTTTCTATTAGGGTTAGGGTATTGTTTATGGTTATGGTTAGGTTTAGGGTTAGGGTTAGAGTACGGGGTACGGTTAATGTTAGGGTTAGTGTTAGGTTTAATGTACGGGTTAGGCTTAGGGTTAGGTTTAGGGTTAGGTTACGGTTTAGGGTTAGGTTTAGGGTACGGGATAGGGTTAGCATACGGCTTAAGTTTATTGTTAGGTTTAGGTTTAGGTTACGGGTTAGGGTTAGGGTACGGATTAGGGTTAGGTTTAGGGTACGAGATAGGGTTGGGTCCGGGTTAGGTCAAGGGTTAGGGTTAGGTTTAGGATACGGGTTAGGTCTAGGGTTAGGTTTAGGGTTAAAATAAGAGTTAGTGTTGGGTTTAGGGTACAGGATAGGGTTAGCGTACGGGTTAAGTTTAGGGTTAGGATTAGTTTTAGGTTATGGGTAATGATTAGGGTACGGGTTAGGGTTAGGTTTAGGGTGCGGGTTAGGGTTAGGGTTAGGGGTAGTGTACAGGTTAGGGTTAGGTTTAGGGTCAGGGTTAGGGTTAGAGTACGGGTTTGGGTTAGTGTTAGCGTACGGGTTAGGTTTATCGTTTGGGTAAGGTTTAGGGTAAGGGTTAAGGTTAGTGTTAGGGTTAGAGTTTAGTGTTAGAGTTATGGTTAGGCTATGGGATAGGGTTAGAGTACGGGTTCGGGTTAAGGTTAGGTTTGGGTTAGGGTTATAGTACAGGTTAGGGTTAGAGTTAGGGTTAAGTTTAGGCTTAGAGTACGGGTTAGGGTTAGTGTGAGGGTTAGGGTTAGTGTTAGGGTACGGGTTAGGGTTAGAGTATGGTTTCGGTTAGGTTAGATTTAAGTTTAGGGTTAGAGTACGGGTTAGGGTTAGTGTTAGGGTTGGGGTTAGGGTTAGGGTTAGTGTACGGATCGGGTTCGGGTTAGGTTTAGGGTTAGGGTACTGGTTAGGGTTAGGTTTAAGTTACGGGATAGGTTTAGGTTTAGGTGAGGGTTAGTGTTAGGGTTAGGGTTAGGGTTAGGGTACGGGTTAGGGTTAGGTTTAGGGTCAGGGTTTGCGTTAGGGATAGGGTTATGGTACGGGTTAGGGTTAGGGTTGGGGTTAGGGTATGGGATAGTTTTAGGGTTAGTATACCGGTCAGGGTTACGGTTAAGGTTAGTTTTATGGTTAGGGTATGGGTTAGGGTTAGGGTACGGGTAAGTGTTATGGTTGGGGTTAGGGTTAGTTTCAGGTTTAGGGTGCGGGTGAGGCTCAGGGTTAGTGTTAGGGTACGAGTTAGGGTCAGGGTTAGGTTTAGGGTACGAGTTAGGGTTAGGGTTATGGTACGGGTTAGGGTTAGGGTTATGTTACGGGTTACGGTTACAGTACGCGTTAGGGTTAGGGTGAGTTTAGTTTTAGGTTTAGAGTACGAGTAGTGTTAGGGTTAGGGTTAGGGTTAGAGTACGGAGTAAGGTTAGTGTTAGCATTAGGATTAGGGAAAGGGTTAGGGTTAGGGTTAGGGTATGGGTTAGGTTTAGGGTTAGGGTTAGGTTTAGGTTAGGGTTAGAGTACGGGTAGGGTTAGTGTTAGTGTTAGGGTGAGGGTTAAAGTACGGGTTAGGCTTAGGGTTAGGTTTAAGGTTAGGTTACGGGTTAGGGTTAGGTTTAGGGTGCGGAATAGGTTTAGCGTCCGGGTTAAGTTTAGGGTTAGGTTTAGGTTTAGGTTATGGGTTAGGGTTAAGGTTAGTGTAGAGGTTAGGGTTAGGTTTAGGGTCAGGGTTAGGTTTAGGGTTAGTTTTAGGGTATGTGATAGGGTTAGAGTTGGGGTTAGGGTACGCGTTAGTTTTAGGGTTAGGGTACGTGTTAGGGTTATGGTTAAAGTTAGGGTTATGTTAGGGTGTGGGTTAGAGTTAGGGTACGGTTAAGGGTTATGGTTAGGGTTAGGGTTATGTTTAGATTGTGGTTTAAGGTTAGTGTTAGGGTTAGGGTTAGAGTACAGGTTTGGGTTAGTGTTAGGGTACGGGTTAGTTTTACCGTTTGGGTACGGGTTAGGGTAAGGGTAAGGGTTAGGGTTAGGGTTAGGGGTTAGGGTTAGAGTTAGGGTAGGTTTAGGGTTAGAGTACGGGTTAGGGTTAGTGTGAGGGTTAGAGTTAGTGTTAGGCTATGGGTTAGGTTTAGATTACGGGTTAGGGTTAGGTTTAGGGTTAAGTTTAGGGTTAGAGTACGGGTTAGGGTTAGTGTTAGGTTTAGGATTAGGGTTCGGGTTAGTGTATGGATCGGATTCGGGATAGGGTTAGGATTAGGGTACGGGTTAGGTTTAGGTTTAAGGTACGGGATAGGGTTAGGTTTAGGTGAGGGTTAGTGTTAGGGTTAGGGTTAGGGTACGGGTTAGGGTTAGGTTTAGGGTCAGGGTTTGTGTTAGGGATAGGGTCATGGTACGGGTTAGGTTAGGGTTGGGGTTAGGGTATGGGAAAGTGTTATGGTTAGGGTTATGGTTAGTTTTAGGCTTAGGGTGCGGTTTAGGGTCAGGGATAGGGTTAGGGTACGATTTAGGGTTAGGGTTAGGTTTAGGGTAAGGGTTAGGGTTAGGGTTACGGTACGGGCTAGTTTTAAGGTATGGGTTAGGGTTAGGGTTAGGGTACGAGTTAGGGTTAGGGTTAGGTTTACGGGTTAGATTTAGGGTTATGTTACGGTTTAGGGTTACAGTACAGGTTAGGGTTAGGGTGAGTGTTAGTGTTAGGGTTAGAGTACGAGTTGGGTTAGGGTTAGGGTTAGGGTTAGGTTTAGAGTACGGAATGAGGTTAGTGTTAGTGTTAGGGTTAGGTTTAATGTACGGGTTAGGCTTAGGGTTAGGTTTAGGGTTAGGTTACGGGTTAGGTTTAAGTTTAGGGTAGGGGATAGGGTTAGCATACGGGTTAAGTTTAGGGTTAAGGTTAGGTTTAGGTTACGGGTTAGGGTTAGGGTACGTGTTAGTGTTAGGTTTAGAGTGCGGGTTAAGGTTAGGGTTAGGGTTAGTGTACAGGTTCGGGTTAGGTTTAGGGTCAGGGTTAGGGGTAGGGTTAGTGTTAGGTTATGGGTTAGGGTTAGGGTTGTGGTTAGAGTACGGGTTAGTTTTAGGTTTAGGGTACGGGTTAGGGTTACGGTTAAAGTTAGGGTTTGGTTAGGGTGTGGGTTAGGGTTAGGGTACGGTTAAGGGTTATGTTAGGCTTAGGGTTAGGGTTAAGTTTATGGTGCGGTTTAGGGTTAGGTTTACGGTTAGGGTTAGAGTACAGGTTTGGGTTAGTGTTAGGGTTCGGGTTAGGTTTACCTTTTGTGTACAGGTTAGGGTAATGTTTAGGGTTACGGTTAGGGGTTAGGTTTAGAGTTAGGGTTAGGCTATGGGATAGGTTTAGAGTATGGGTTAGTGTTAGTGTTAGGGTTAGAGTACAGGTTAGGGTTAGAGTTATGGTTAGTGTACGGGTTAGGTTTAGGTTACGGGTTAGGGTTAGGGTTATGGTACGGGTTAGGGTTACAGTGCGGGTTAGTGTTAGGGTGAGGGGACGGTTAGAATTAGGGTCAGGGTTAGGGTTAGTGTACGAGTTAGGGTTAGAGTTAGGGTACGGGTTAGGGTTAGGGTTATGGTACGGTTTAGGGTTACAGTACGGGTGAGTGTTAGGGTGAGGGTTAGGGTTAGGGTTAGAGTACGGTTATGGTTAGGGGTAAGGTTAGGGTTAGAGTATTGGTTAGGGTTAGTTTTATGGTTATGGTTAGGGTTAGGGTTAGGGTTAGGTTTAGAGTACGGGGTAGGGTTAGTGTTAGGGTTAGGGTTAGGGTTAATGTACGGGTTAGGCTTAGGGTTAGGTTTAGGGTTAGGATAAGAGTTAGGGTTAGGTTTAGGTACGGGATAGGGTTAGCGTACGTGTTAAGTTTAGGTTTAGGGTTAGGTTTAGTTACTGGTTAGGGTTAGGGTACGGGTTAATGTTAGGTTTAGGGTGCGGGTTAGTGTTAGGGTTAGTGTAAGGGTTAAGGTTAGGTTTAGGGTCAGGGTAGTGTAAGGGTTAGTGTTAGGGTACGGGTTAGTTTTAAGGTTAGTGTACGGGTTAGGGTTAGGTTTAGGGTTAGGGTGAGGTTTAGAGTACAGGTTAGGGTTAGTGTTAGTGTTAGGGTTAGGGTAAGTGTACAGATAGGGTTAGGGTTAGTGTTAGGGTACAGGTTAGGGTTAGGTTTAGGGTACGGAATAGGGTTAGTGTACGGGTTATGTTTAGGGTTAGAGTTAGGTTTAGGTTACGGGTTAGGGTTAGGGTATGGGTTAGAGTTAAGTTTAGGTGCGGGTTAGGGTTAGGGTACGGGTTAGGGTTAGGTTTAGGGTCAGGGTTAGGGTTAGGGATAGGGTCATGGTACGGGTTAGGGTTAGGGTTGGGGTTAGGGTACGGGTTAGTTTTAGGGTTAGGGTACGTGTTAGATTTACGGTTAAAATTAGGGTTAGTGTTAGGGTATGGGTTAGCGTTAGGGTACGCGTAAGGGTTATGGTTAGGGTTAGGGTTACGTTTATGTTTAGGGTGCGGGTTAGGCTTAGGGTTAGAGTTAGAGTTAGCACTAGGGTATGGGTTAGGGTTACTGTTAGGGTTTGGTACGGGATAGGGTTAGGTTTAGAGTACGAGATACGGTTGGGTACGGGTTAGGTCAAGGGTTAGGGTTAGGTTTAGGGTATGGGTACGGGTTAGGGTTAGGTTTAGGGTTAGGATAAGAGTTAGGGTTAGGGTTAGGGTACGGGTTAGGGTTAGGGTACGGGTTAGGATTAGGTTTAGGGTGCAGTTAAGGGTTAGGAATAGGGTTCGGGTCAGTGTTAGGTTTGTGGTTAGGGTACGGGTTAGTTTTAGGTTTAGGGTACGGGTTAGGGTTACTGTTAAGTTAGGGGTTAGGGTTACAGTTACAGTACATGTTAGGTTTAGGGTTAGTGTGTGGGTTAGGGTTAGGGTACGGTAAAGGGTTATGGTAAGGGTTAGGGTTAGGGTTAAGTTTAGGGTGCGGTTTAGAGTTATGGTTAGGTTTAGGGTTAGGGTTAGAGTACGGGTTTGAGTTAGTGTTAGGGTACGGGTTAGGTATACCGTTTGGGTATGTGTTAAGGTAAGTGTTAGGGTTAGGGTTAGGGTTAGGCATTAAGGTTAGAGTTAGGGTTAGGTTACGGGATAGTGTTAGAGTAAGGTTTAGGGTTAGGGTTAGGGTAAGGGTTAGTGTTTCGGTTATACTGTGGGTTAGGGTTAGAGTTAATGTTAGGTTTATTGTACGGATAGGGTTAGGGTTAGTGTTAGGGTAGAGGTTAGGGTTAGGTTTAGGGTTTGGGCTAGGTTTAGCATACGGGTTAAGTTTAGGATTAGTGTTAGGTTTAGGTTACAAGTTAGGGTTAGGGTACGGGTTAGGTTTAGGTGAGTCTTAGGGTTAGGGTTAGGGTAAGGGTTCGGGTACGGTTTACGGTTAGGTTTAGGGTCAGGGTTAGCGTTAAAGATAGGGTTATGGTACGGGTTAGGGTTAGGGTTGGGGTTAGGGTACAGGTGAGTTTTAGGGTTAGATACGGGTTAGGGTTACGGTTAAGGTTAGGGTTAGTGTAGGGTATGGGTTAGGGTTAAGGTATGGGTAAGGGTTATGGTTAGGATTAGGGTTAGGTTTAGGTTTAGGGTGCGGGTCAGGCTTAGGGTTAGGGTTAGGGTAAGCGCTAGGGTATGGGTTAGGGTTAATGTTAGGTTTTGGGTACGGGTTAGGGTTAGGGTACGGGATAGGGTTGGCTACAGGTTAGGTCAAGGGTTAGGGTTAGTTTTAGGGTATGGTTTATGGTTAGGGTTAGGTTTCGGGTTAGGGTTAGGGTATGGGTTAGGTTTAGGGTTCGGGTTAGGGTTAAGGTTAGGTTAAGGGTTAAGGTTAGGGTTAGGGAACGAGTTAGGTTAGGATTACGTTTAGTGTACGGTTTATGGTTAGTGTTAGGGTCAGGGTTATGGTTAGGGTACAAGGTAGGGTTAGGTTAGGGTACGGGTTAGGGTTAGGGTTATGTTACGGGTTAAGGTTACAGTACGGGTTAGGGTTAGGTTGAGGGTTAGGGTTAGGTTTAGAGTACGGTTAGGCCTAGGGTTAGGGTTAGGGTTAGATTACGGGTTAGGGTTAGTGTTAGGGTTAGGGAAAGGGTACGGGTTAGGGTACGGGTTAGAGTTAGGGTTAGGGTTAGGGTTAGGGTACGGGTTAGGGTTAGGTTTAGGGTACGGGCTATGGTTAGCGTATGGGTTAAAATTATGTTTAGGGTTAGGTTTAGGTTACGGTTTAGGGTTAGGGTACGGGTTAGGGTTAGGTTTAGGTGAGCGTTAGGATTAGGATTAGGGTTAGGGTACGGGTTAGTTTTAACGTTAGGGTACGTGTCAGGGTTACGGTTAAGGTTAGGGTTAGCGTATGGGTTAGTGTTTAGGGTACGGGTAAGGGTTTTGGTTAGGGTTAGGTTTAGGTTTAGGGTGTGGTTAAGGGTTAGGGTTAGGGTTACTGTTAGGCTATGGGTTAGGGTCACGGTTAGGGTTTTGGTACGGGTTAGGGTTAGGGTTAGGTTACAGGATAGGCTTGGGTACGGGTTAGGTCAAGGGTTACGGTTAGGTTTAGGGTACGGTTTAGGGTTAGTGTTAGCGTCAGGGTTAGGGTTAGGGTTAGGGTTACGGTACGCTTTAGGGTTACTGTACGGGTTAGGGTTATTGTTAGGGTTAGGGTTAGGGTTAGGGTTAGGGTTAGGGTTAGGGTTAGCGTTATAGTACGGGTTAGGGTTCGAGTAAGGGTTAGGTTTAGGGTTAGAGTACGGGTTAGTGTTAGTGTTAGGGATAGGTTTAGTGTTAGGTTTAGGGTTAGAGTTCGGGTTAGAGTTAGTGGTAGTGTTAGGGTTAAGGTTAGGGTTAGTGTACGGATAGGGTTAGGGTTAGGGTACGGGTTAGGGTTAGGTTTAGGATACGGGTTACGATTAGCATACGGGTTAAGTTTACGGTTAGGGTTAGGTTTAGTTTACGTGTTTGGGTTAGGGAACGGGTTAGGGTTAGGTTTATGTGCCGGTTAGGGTTAGGGTTAGGGTTAGGGTTAGGGTAGGGTTTGGGTTAGGTTTAGGTTTAGGGTCAGGGTTAGGGTAAGGGATAGGTTTATGGTACGGCTTAGGGTTAGGTTTAGATTTAGGATAAGGGTTAGGTTTAGCTTTAGGGTACGGGATAGGGTTAGTGTACAGGTTAAGTTTAGGGTTAGGGTTAGGTTTAGGTTACGGTTTAGGGTTAGGGTACGGTTTAGGGTGCGGGTTAGCTTTAGGGTTAGGATTAGTGTAAGGGTTAGAGTTAGGGTTAGGGTCAGGGTTAGGGTTAGGGTTAGTGTTAGGGTTAGTGTTAGGTTAGGTTTAGGGTTAGGGTTAGTGTATGGGTTAGGGTTAGGGTTAGGGTTAGGGTTAGGTTTAGAGTACGGGGTAGGGTTAGTGTTAGGGTTAGGGTTAATGTACGGGTTAGGTTTAGGTTTAGGTTTAGGCTTAGAATACTGGTTAGAGTTAAGTTCAGGTTACGGGATAGGGTTAGGTATGGGTTAAGTTAAGGGTAAGGGTTAGTTTAAGGTTACGGGTTAGGGTTAGGGTACGGGTTAGGGTTAGGTTTAGGATACGGGATAGGATTAGCGTACGGGTTAAGTTTAGGGTTAGGGTTAGGTTTAGGGTACGGGTTAGGGTTAGGGAACCGGTTAGGTTTAGGTTTGGGTGCGGGTTAGGGTTAGGGTTAGGGTTTGGGTTAGGGTTAGGTTTAGGGTCAGGGTTAGGGTTAGGGATAGGGTTATGGTACGGATTAGTGTTAGGTTTGGGGTTAGGGTACAGGTTAATTTTTGGGATAGGGTATGGGTCAGAGTTACAGTTAAGTTTAGGGTTAGGGTTAGGATATGGGTTACGGTTAGGGTACGGATAAGGGTTATGTTTAGGGTTAGGCTTAGGTTTAGGTTTAGGGTTCGGGTTAGGGTTTGGGTTAGGGTTAGTGCTAGGTTAAGGGTTGCGGTTACTGTTAGGGGTTGGTACGGGTTAGGTCAAGGGCTAGGGTTAGGTTTAGGGCACGGGTTAGGGTTAGGTTTAGGTTTAGGGTTAGTGTGAGAGTATGGGTTAGGCTTAGGGTATGGGTTAGGGTTAAGTTTAGGGTAGGGTTAGGGTTAGGGCTACGGTACGAGTTAGGGTTAGGGTTAGGTTTAGGGTACGGGTTAGGGTTAGGATCAGGGTTAGAGTACGGGTTAGGTTTAGGGTACGGGTTATGGTTAGTGTTAGGGTCAGGGTTAGTGTTAGGGTTAGGGTACAAGTTAGGGTTAGGCTTAGGGTACGGGTTAGGATTAGTGTTATGGTACGGGTTAGGGTTAAAGTACGGTTTAGGGTTAGGGTGAGGTTTAGGGTTAGAGTTAGAGTATGGTTAGTGTTAGGGTTAGGGTTAGAGTACGGGTTAGGGTTAGTGTTAGGTTTGGTTTAGGGTTAGGGTTAGTGTACGGGTTAGGGTTAGGATTAGGGTTAGGGTTAGGGTTAGAGTACAGTGTATGATTAGTGTTAGGGTTAGGGTTAGGATTAATGTACGGGTTAGGCTTAGTTTTGGTTTAGGGTTAGAATATGGGTTAGGGTTAGGTTTAGGATACAGAATAGGGTTAGCGTACGGGTTAAGTTTAGGGTTAGGGTTAGGTTAAGGTTACGGGTTCGGGTTAGGGTACGGGTTAGGGTAAGGTTTAGGATACGGTATAGGATTAGCGTACGGGTTAGGTTAGGGTTAGGGTTAGGTTTAGGTTACGGTTTAGGTTTAGTGTACGGGTTAGGGTTTGGTTTAGGTGAGGGTTAGGGTTAGGGTTAGGGTAGGCGTTAGTTTTAGGGTTGGGGTACGGGTCAGGGTTACTGTTAAGGTTAGGGTAGGGTTAGGGTATGGGTTAGTGTTAGGGTACGGGTAAGGGTTATGGTTAGGGTTAGGGTTAGGTTTATGTTTAGGGTGCGGTTTAAGGTTAGGGTTAGGGTTAGTGCTAGGCTATGGGTTAGGGTTACGGTTAGGGTTTTGGTACGGGTTAGGGTTAGGGTTAGGTTAGAGGATAGGGTTGGGTACGGGTTAGGTCAAGAGTTATGGTTAGGTTTAGTGTACTGTTTAGGGTTATGGTTAGCGTCAGGGTTAGGGTTAGGGTTAGGATACAATTTAGGGTTAGGTTTAGGTTTAGGGTACGGTTTAGGGTTAGGGATAGGATTAGGGTACGTGTTAGGTGTAGGGTACAGTTTAGGGTACGGGTACGGGTACAGGTTAGGGTTAGGGTACGGGATAGGCTTAGTGTTAGGGTTAGGGTTAGGGTTAAAGTACGAGTTAGGCTTAGGGTTAGGTTTAGGGTTAGGATACGGGTTAGGGTTAGGTTTAGGATTCGGGATAGGGTTAGCGTACGGGTTTAGTTTAGGTTTAGGTTTAGGTTTAGGTTACGGGTTAGGGTTAGGGTATGGGTTAGGGTTAGGTTTAGGGTGCAGGTTAGCGTTAGGGTTAGGATTAGTGTAAGGGTTAGGGTTAGGTTTAGGGTCAGTGTTACGGTTAGGTTTTGTGTTTGGGTACGGGTTAGGCTTAGGGTTCGGGTTAGGGCATGGGTTAGTTTTAGGGTTAGGGTACAGGTTAGGGTTACGATTAAGGTTAGGGTTAGGGTTAGGGCATGGGTTAGGGTTAGATTACGGTTAAGGGTTTTGGTTTGGGTTAGGGTTCTGGTTAAGTTTAGGGGGCGGGTTAGGGTTAGGTTTAGGTTTAGGTTTAGGGTTAGAACACGGGTTTGTGTTAGTGTTAGTGTACAGGTTAGGTTTACCGTTTGGGTACGGGTTAGGGTAAGGGTTAGTGTTATGGTTAGGGGTTAGGGTTAGAGTTAGGATTAGGCTATGGGTAGGGTTAGGGTATGGGTTAGGGCTAGGGTTAGGGATCGGGTTAGGGTTAGTGTATGGTTTAGGTTTAGGGTTAGGGTTAGTGTTAGGTTTACGATACGGGTTATGGTTAAGTATGGGGTATGGGATCGGGTTAGTGTACGTGTTAGGTCTAGGGTTAGGTTTAGGTTTAGTGTGCGGATTAGGGTTAGGTTTAGGGTATGTGTTAGTGTTAGGGTTTGGGTACGGGTTAGCGTTACGTTTAGGGATAGGGTACGGGTTAGGTTTAGGGTTAGGGTTAGGGTACGTTTTAGGGTTAGATTACGTGTTAGGGTTAGGGTTAGGTTCAGGGTTAGGGTTAGGGTTAGAGTTAGGGTACGGATTAGGGTTAGGGTTGGGGTTAGGGTACGCGTTAGTGTTAGGTTTGGTGTTAGGGTACAGGTTAGTTTTAGGGTTAGGGTACAGGTTAGGGTTACGGTTAAGGTTAGGGTTAGGGTTAGGGTATGGGTTTGGGTTAGGTTACGGTTTAGGGTTATGGTTTTGGTTAGGGTTCGTGTTAAGTTAGGGTGCGGGTTAGGGTTAGTTTTAGGGTTAGGGTTAGGTTTAGAGTACGGGTTTGGGTTAATGTTAGGGTACGGGTTAGGTTTACCTTTTGGGTATGGGTTAGCGAAGGGTTATGTTTAGGGTTAGGGTTTAGGGTTATAGATAGGGCTAGGCTACGGGTAGGGTTAGGGTACGGGTTAGGGTTAAGGTTAGAGTTCGGGTTAGGGTTAGTGTAAGGGTTAGGGTTAGGTTTAGGCTTAGGGTTAGTGTTAGGGTTACGATACGGGTTAGGGTTAAGTTTCGGGTATGGGAAAGGTTTAGTGTACGTATTAGGTCTAGGATTAGGTTTACGTTTAGTGTGCGGGTTAGGGTTAGGGTTAGGGTACGTGTTATTGTTAGGGTTTGGTTACGGGTTAGCATTATGTTTAGGGTTAGGGTACGGGATAGGTTTAGGGTTAGGGCTAGGGTACGGTTTAGGGTTAGGGTACGGGTTAGGGTTAGGTCAGGGTTAGGTTTAGGGTTAGGGTACCGGTTAGGGTTACTCTACGCGTTAGGGTTATGGTTAGGGTTAGGGTTAGCGTTAGCGTTATAGTACGGGTTAGGGTTAGAGTTAGGGTTAGGTTTAGGGTTAGAGTACGGGTTACGGTTAGTGTTAGGGTTAGGGTTAGTGTTAGAGTACGGGTTAAGGTTAGAGTACGGGTTAGGGTTAGGTTTAGGGTAAGGGTTAGGTTTAGAGTACGGGTTAGGGTTAGTGTTAGTGTTAGGGTTAGGGTTAGGGTTAGTGTGCGGTTAGGTTTGGGTTAGGGTGATTGTACGGGTTAGGGTTAGGTTTAGGATCCGGGATAGGGTTAGTGTACGGGTTAAGTTTAGGGTTAGGGTTAGGTTTAAGTGACGGGTTAGGGTTAGGGAACGGGTTAGGGTTAGGTTTAGGTGCGGGTTAGAGTTAGGGTTAGGGTTAGGGTTTGGTTTAGGGTTACATTTAGGGTCAGGATTAGGGTTAGGGATAGAGTTATGGTAAGGGTTAGGGTTAGGTTTGGGTTTAGGGTACAGGTTAGTTTTAGGGTTAGGGTACAGGTCAGGGTTACAGTTAAGGTTATGGTTAGGGTTAGGGTATGGGTTAGGGTTAAGATACGGGTAAGGGTTATGTTTAGGGTTAGGGTTAGGTTTAGGTTTAGGGTGCGGGTTAGGGTTAGGGTTAGGGTTAGTGCTAGGTTATGGGTTAGGGTTACTGTTAGGGTTTGGGTATGGGTTAGGTTTAGGGTACGGGTTAAGGTTAGGGTTAGGGTCAGGCTTAGGTTTTGGATTACGGTACAAGTTAGGGTTAGGGTTAGAATACAGGTTAGGGTTAGGGTTATGGTACGGGTTAGGGTTACAGTACGGGTTAGGGTTAGGGTGAGGGTTAGGGTTAGTTTATGGTTAGGATTAGGGTAGGCTTAGGGTTAGAGTAAGGGTTAGGGTTAGTGTTAGGTTAGGTTGACGGTTAAGGTTAGTGTACGGTTTAGGGTTAGGTTCAGGGTACGGGATAGGGTTAGCGTACGGGTTAAGTTTAGGGTTAGGGTTAGGTTTAGGTTACAGGTTAGGGTTAGGGTACGGGTTAGGGTTAGGTTTAGGGTGCGCATTAGGGTTAGGGTTAGGATTAGTATAAGGGTTAGGGTTATTTTACGGGTTAGGGTTAGGGTTAGGGTTAGTGTTAGGGTACGCGTTAGTGTTAGGGTTGGTGTTAGGGTACGGGTTAGTTTTAGGGTTAGGGTACAGGTTAGGGTTATGGTTAAGGTTAGGGTTAGGGTTAGGGTATGGTTTAGGGTTAGGTTACGATTAAGGGTTATGGTTTCGGTTAGGGTTTGGGTTAAGTTTAGGGTGCTGGTTAGGGTTAGGGTTAGGGTTAGGGTTAGGGTTAGAGTACAGGTTTTGGTTACTGTTAGTGTACCAGTTAGTTTTACCTTTTGGGTACGGGTTAGTGTAAGGGTTAGGGTTAGGGTTAGGGTTAGGATTTAGGGTTAGAGTTAGGGTTAGGCTATGGGTAGGGTTAGGGTATGGGTTAGAGTACGGGTTAGGGTTCGGGTTAGGGTTAGTGTATGGGTTAGGGATACGGTTAGGGTTAGAGTTATGGTTCGGGTTAGGGTTAGTGTTAGGGTTACACAATGGGTTAGGGTTAAGATTCCGGTACAGGATAGGGTTAGTGTACGTTTTAGGTCTAGGGTTAGGTTTAGTTTTAGTGTGCAGTGTAGGGTTAGGTTTAGGGTTAGGTTTAGGGTACGAGTTAGGGTTAGGGTTTGGGTAGGAGTAAGGGTTACATTTAGGGTTAGGGTACGGGTTAGGTTTAGGTTTAGGGTAAGGGTTAGTGTTAGGGTACGGGTTAGGGTTACATAACGGGTTAGGGTTAGGTTTACGGTTAGGTTTAGGGTTAGAGTACGTGTTAGGGTTAGTGTTAGTGTTAGCGTTAGTGTTACTGTGCGGATAGGGTTAGGGTTAGGGTTAGGGTACGGGTTAGGGTTAAGTTTAGGGTACGGGATAGGGTTTGTGTACAGGATAAGTTTAGGGTTAGGGTTAGGTTTAGGGTACGAGTTAGGGTTACGGTTAGTTACGGGTTAGGGTTAGGGTTATGTTATGGGCTAGGGTTACACTACGGGTTAGTGTTAGGGTGAGGGTTAGGGTTAAGGTTAGATTAACATTAGGGTTAGGGTTAGGGTTAGGGTTAGAATACGGTTTAGGGTTAGTGTTAGGGTTAGGTTTAGGGTTAGGGTTAGGGTTAGGTTTAGGGTACGGGATAGGGTTAGCATAAGGGTTAAGGTTAGGGTTAGGGTTAGGTTTAGGTTACGGGTTATGGTTAGGGTATGGGTTAGGGTTAGGTTTAGGGTGCGGGTTAGTGTTAGGGTTAGGGTTAGTGTAAGGGTAAGGATTAAGTTTAGGGTCAGGGTTAGGGTTAGGGTTAGTGTTAGGGTACGGTTTAGGGTTAGGGTTGGGGTAGGGTAGGGGCTATGGTTAGCGTACGGGTTAAAATTAGGTTTAGGGTTGGGTTTAGGTTATGGTTTAGGGTTAGGGTACGGGTTAGGGTTAGGTTTAGGTGAGTGTTAGAGTTAGGATTAGGGTTAGGGTACGGGTTAGTTTTAGGGTTAGGGTGCGTGTCAGGGTTAAGGTTAAGGTTAGGTTTAGGGTTAGGGTATGGGTTAGTGTTTAGGGTAAGGGTAAGGGTTTTGGTTAGGGTTAGGTTTAGGTTTAGGGTGTGGTTTAGTGTTAGGGTTAGGTTTAGTGGTAGGCTATGGGTTAGGGTTACGGTCAGGGTTTTGGTACGGGTTAGGGTTAAGATTAGGTTACGGGCTAGGCTTCGGTACGGGTTAGGTCAAGGGTTACGGTTAGGTTTAGGGTACGGTTTAGGGTTAGGGTTAGCGTCAGAGTTAGGGTTAGGGTTAGGGTTACGGTACGCTTTAGGGTTACTGTACGGGTTAGGGTTATGGTTATGTTTAGGGTTAGGGTTAGCGTTATAGTACGGGTTCGGGTTAGAGTTAGGGTTAGGTTTAGGGTTAGAGTACAGGTTAGGGTTAGTGTTAGGGTTAGGTTTAGTGTTAGGTTTAGTGTTAGAGTACGGGTTGGAGTTAGTGGTAGTGTTAGGGTTAAGGTTAAGGTTAGTGTACGGATAGGGTTAGGGTTAGGGTTAGGGTTAGGGTACGGGTTAGTGTTAGGTTTAGGATACGGGATACGATTAGCATACGGTTAAAGTTTAGGGTTAGGGTTAGGTTTAGTTTACGGGTTTGGGTTAGGGAACGGGTTAGGGTTAGGTTTAGGTGCGGTTTAAGGTTAGGGTTAGGGTTAGG
Organism: Urocyon cinereoargenteus; assembly: GCA_032313775.1. Classification (NCBI taxonomy): domain Eukaryota; kingdom Metazoa; phylum Chordata; class Mammalia; order Carnivora; family Canidae; genus Urocyon; species Urocyon cinereoargenteus. Next base: position 6,527,639 of record JAVLSZ010000035.1, read on the forward strand.
GTTAGGGTTAGGCTTTGGGTTAGGTTTAGGTTTAGGGGCAGGGTTAGGGTTAGGGATAGGGTTATGGTACGGCTTAGGGTTAGGTTTAGATTTAGGATAAGGGTTAGGTTTAGCTTTAGGGTACGGGATAGGGTTAGCGTACGGGTTAAGTTTAGGGTTAGGGTTAGGTTTAGGTTACGGGTTAGGGTTAGGGTACGGGTTAGGGTTAGGTTTAGGGTGCGGGTTAGCGTTAGGGTTAGGATTAGTGTAAGGGTTAGGGTTACGTTTAGGATGAGGGTTAGGGTTAGTGTTAGGGTACGGGTTAGTTTTAGGGTTAGGGTACGGGTTACGGTTATGGTTAAGGTTAGAGTTAGGGTTAGGGCATGGGTTAGGGTTAGATTACGGTTAGGGGTTTTGGTTAGGGTTAGTTTTCGGGTTAAGTTAATGGTGCGGCTTAGGGTTAGGTTTAGGTTTAGGGTTAGGGTTAGAACATGGTTTTGGGTTAGTGTTAGGGTACGGGTTAGGTTTACCGTTTGGGTATGGGTTAGGGATCGAGTTAGGGTTAGTGTACGGTTAAGATTTAGGGTTAGGGTTAGGGTTAGTGTTAGGGTTACGATTCGGGTTAGGGTTAAGGTTGGGGTATGGGATAGGGTTAGTGTAAGTGTTAGTTCTAGGGTTAGCTTTAGGTTTAGTGTGCGGGTTAGGGTTAGGGTTAGGGTATGTGTTAGGGTTAGGGTTTGGGAATGGGTTAGCATTACGTTTAGGGTTAGGGTACGGGTTAGGTTTAAGGTTAGTGTTAGGGTACGGTTTAGGGTTAGGGTAAGGGTTAGGGTTAGGGTTATGTCAGGGTTAGCGTTAGGGTTAGGGTACGGTTTAGGTTTAGTGTACGGGCTAGGGTTATGGTTATGGTTAGGGTTAGGGTTAGCGTTATAGTACGGGTTAGGGTTAGAGTTAGGGTTAGTTTTAGGGTTAGAGTACGGATTAGGGTTAGTGTTAGGGTTAGGTTTTGGGTTAGGGTTAGAGTTAGAGTACGGGTTAGGGTTAGTGTTGGTGTTAGGGTTAGGGTAAGGGTTAGTGTACGGATAGGGTTAGGGTACGGGTTAGGGTTAGGGTTAGGGTTAGTGTACGGGTTAGGGTTAGGGTACGGGTTAGGGTTAGGGTTAGGGTACGGGTTAGGGTTAGGGTTAGGGTTAGGGTTAGGGTTAGGGTACGGATTAGGGTTAGTTTACGGGTTAGGGTTAGGGTTAGGGTACGGGTTAGGGTTAGGGTTAGGGTACGGGTTAGGGTTAGGGTTAGGGTTAGGGTACGGGTTAGGGTTAGGTTTAGGGTACGGAGTATGGTTAGGGTACGGGTAGGGTTAGGGGACGGGTTAGGGTACTGGTTAGGGTTAGGGATAGGGTACGGTTTAGGTTTTAGGATTGGGTTAGGGTTAGGGTTAGGGTTAGGGTACGGGTTAGGGTTAGGGTACGGGTTAGGGTACGGGTTAGGGTACGGGTTAGGGTAGGTGTTAGGGTTAGGGTACGGGTTAGGGTTAGGGTTAGGGTACTGGTTAGGGTTAGGGTTAGGGTACGGGTTAGGTTTAGGGTTAGGGTTAGGGTACGGTTTAGGGTTAGGGTTAGGTTTAGGGTACGGGTTAGTGTTAGGGTTAGGGGTTAGGGTTAGGGTTACAGTTAGGGTACGGGTTAGGTTTAGGGTACGGTTTAGGGTACGGGTTAGGGTTAGGTTTAGGGTTTGGTTACGGGTTAGGGTTAGTGTTAGGGTAAGGGTTAGGGTTAGGGTACGGATTAGGGTACGGGTTAGGGTTAGGGTACGGGTTAGGGTACGGGTTAGGGTTAGGGCAAGGGTTAGGGTTAGGGTACCGGTTAGGGTTAGGGTACGGGTTAGGGTTAGGCTTAGGGTACGGGTTAGGGTTAGGTTTAGGGTTTAGGGTTAGGGTTAGGGTTAGGGTACAGGTTAGGGTTAGGGTACGGGTTAGGGTTAGGTTTAGGGTTAGGTTTAGGGTACGGGTTAGTGTTAGGGGACGGATTAGGGTTAGGGTTAGGGTACGGGTTAGGGTTAGGGTTAGGGGTTAGGGTTAGGGATATGGTTAGGGTTAGGGTTAGGGTACGGGTTAGGGTTAGGGTACGGGTTAGGGTTAGGGTTAGGATTAGGGTTAGCATACGGGTTAGGGTTAGTGTTAGGGTTAGGTACGGGTTAGGGTTAGGGTACGGGTTAGGGTTCGGGTACGGGTTAGGGTACCAGTTAGGGTTAGGATTAGGGTTAGGGTACGGGTTAGGGTTAGGGTACGGTTTAGGGTTAGGGTTAGGGTACGGGTTAGGGTTAGGGTTAGGGTTAGGGTACGGGTTAGGGTTAGGGTTAAGGTTCGGTTTAGGGTACGGGTTAGGGTTAGGGTTAGGGTAAGGGTTAAGGTAGGGTACGGGTTAGGGTAGGGTACGGGTTAGGGTTAGCGTTAGGGTAGGGTTAGGGTACGGATTAGGGTTAGGGTACGGGTTACGGTTAGGGTTAGGGTATGGGTTAGTGTTAGGGTTAGGGTACGGATTAGGTTTAGGGTAAGGGTTAGGGTACGGGTTAGGGTTAGGGTTAGGGTTAAGTTTAGGGTACGGATTAGGGTTAGGGTTAGGGTTAGGGTACAGGTTAGGGTTAGGTTACGGGTTAGGGTTAGGTTACGGGTTAGGGTTAGGGTACAGGTTAGGGTTAGGGTTAGGGTACGGGTTAGGTTTAGGGTTAGGGGATAGGGTTAGGGTTAGGGTTAGGGTTAGGGTACGGGTTAGGGTTAGGGTACGGGTTAGGGTTAGGGTTAGGGTTAGGTTTAGGGTACGGGTTAGGGTTAGGGTATTGGTTAGGGTTAGGGTTAGGGTACGTGTTAGGGTTAGGGTTAGGGTTTAGGGTTAGGGTTAGGGTTAGGGTTAGGTTTAGGGTACGGGTTAGGGTTAGGGTACGGTTTAGGGTTAGGGTGAGGGTTAGGGTTAGGGTTAGCATACGGGTTAGGTTTAGGGTTAGGGTTAGGGTTAGTGTTAGGGTACGGGTTAGGGTTAGGGTACGGGTTAGGGTTAGGGTTAGTGTTAGGGTTAGGGTGAGGTTTAGGAAAGGGTTATGGTTAGGATTAGGGTTAGGGTTAGGGTACGGGTTAAGGTTAGGGTTAGGGTAGGGGTTAGGTTTAGGGTTAGGGTTAGGGTTAGGGTTAGGGGTTAGGGTTAGGGTTAGGGTATGGGTTAGGGTACGGGATAGGGTTAGGGTTAGGGTTAGGGTTAGGGTTAGGGTACGGGTTAGGGTTAGGGATAGGGTACGGGATAGGGTTAGGGTTAGTGTTAGGGTTAGGGTTAGGGTTAGGATTAGGTTTAGCATACGGGTTAGGGTTAGGGTTAGGGTTAGGGTACGGGTTAGGGTTAGGGTTAGGGTACGGGTTAGGGTTAGGGTACGGGTTAGGGTTAGGGTTAGGGTTAGGGTACGGGTTAGGGTTAGGGTTAGGGTATGGGTTAGGGTTAGGGTTAGGGTTAGGGTTAGGGTACAGGTTAGGGTTAGGGTTAGGGTTAGGGTTAGGGTTAGCTACGGGATAGGGTTAAGGTTAGGGTTAGGGTTAGGGTTAGGGTTAGGTTACGGGTTAGGGTTAGGGTACTGGTTAGGGATAGGGTTAGGGTTAGGGTTAGGGTTAGGGTTAGGGTTAGGAAAGGGTTAGGGTTAGGGTTAGGGTTAGGGTACGGGTTAGGGTTAGGGTTAGGGTAAGGGTTAAGGTTAGGGTTCGGGTTAGGGTTTGGGTACGGGTTAGGGTTAGGGTTAGGGTTAGGGTTAGGGTACGGGTTAGGGTTAGGGTTAGGGTAAGGGTTAGGTTTAGGGTACGGGTTAGGGTTAGGGTTAGGGTTAGGGTTAGGGTTAGGGTACGGATTAGGGTTAGGTTACGGGTTAGGGTTAGGGTTAGGGTACGGGTTAGGGTTAGGGTTAGGGTACGGGTTAGGGTTAGGGTTAGGGTTAGGGTTAGGGTTAGCAACGGGATAGGTTCAGGGTTAGGGTTAGGGTTAGGGTTAGGGTTAGGGTACGGGTTAGGGTTAGGGTACGGGTTAGGGTTAGGGTTAGGGTACGGGTTAGGGTTAGGGACGGATTGGGGTTAGGTTACGGGTTAGGGTTAGGTTTAGGGTACGGGTTAGGGTTAGGGTTAGGGTACGGGTTAGGGTTAGGGTTAGGGTAAGGGTTAGGGTTAGGGTACGGGTTATGGTTAGGGTAAGGGTTAGGGTTAGTGTTAGGGTACGGATTAGGGTTAGGTTACGGGTTAGGGTTAGGGTACGGGTTAGGGTTAGGGTTAGGGTACGGGTTAGGGTTAGGGTTAGGGTTAGTGTACGGGTTAGGGTTAGGGTTAGGGTTAGGTTTAGGGTACGGGTTAGGGTTAGGGTAAGGTTTAAGGTTAGGGTACGGGTTTGGGTTAGGGTACGGGTTAGGGTTAGGGTTAGGTTTAGGGTACGGATTAGGATTAGGGTACGGGTTAGTGTTAGGGTTAGGGTACGGGTTAGGGTTAGGGTTAGGGTACGGATTAGGTTTAGGGTAAGGGTTAGGGTACGGGTTAGGGTTAGGGTTAGTGTTAGGGTACGGGTTAGGGTTAGGTTACGGGTTAGGGTTAGGTTACGGGTTAGGGTTAGGGTACGGGTTAGGGTTAGGGCTAGGGTACGGGTTAGGGTTAGGGTTAGGGGATAGGGTTAGGGTTAGGTTGAGGGTTAGGGTTAGGCTACGGGTTAGGGTTAGGGTACGGGTTAGGGTTAGGGTTAGGGTTAGGTTTAGGGTACGGGTTAGGGTTAGGGTATGGGTTAGGGTTAGGGTTAGGGTACGGGTTAGGGTTAGGGTTAGGGGTTAGGGTTAGGGTTAGGGTTAGGTTTAGGGTACGGGTTAGGTTTAGGGTACGGTTTAGGGTTAGGGTGAGGGTTAGGGTTAGTGTTAGCATACGGGTTAGGGTTAGGGTTAGGGTTAGGTTTAGTGTTAGGGTACGGGTTAGGGTTAGGGTACGGTTTAGGGTTAGGTTGAGGGTTAGGGTTAGGGTTAGGAAAGGGTTAGGGTTAGGATTAGGGTTAGGGTTATGGTACGGGTTAAGTTTAGGGTTACGGTAGGGGTTAGGTTTAGGGTTAGGGTTTGGTGTTAGGGTTAGGGTTAGGGTTAGGGTACGGGTTAGTGTACGGGATAGGGTTAGGGTTAGGGTTAGGGTTATGGTTAGGGTACGGGTTAGGGTTAGGGTTAGGGTACGGGATAGGGTTAGGTTTAGTGTTAGTGTTAGGGTTAGGGTTAGGGTTAGGGTTAGGGTTAGCATACGGGTTAGGTTTAGGTTTAGGGTTAGGGTTAGGGTACGGGTTAGGGTTAGGGTTAGGGTTAGGGTTAGGGTTAGGGTTAGGGTACGGGTTAGGGTTAGGGTTAGGTTTAGGGTTAAGGTTAGGGTACGGGTTAGGTTTAGGGTTAGGTTACGGGTTAGGGTTAGGGTACGGGTTAGGGTTAGGTTTAGGGTGCGGGTTAGCGTTAGGGTTAGGATTAGTGTAAGGGTTAGGGTTACGTTTAGGATGAGGGTTAGGGTTAGTGTTAGGGTACGGGTTAGTTTTAGGGTTAGGGTACGGGTTACGGTTATGGTTTAGGTTAGAGTTTGGGTTAGGGCATGGGTTAGGGTTAGATTACGGTTAGGGGTTTTGGTTAGGGTTAGTTTTCGGGTTAAGTTAATGGTGCGGCTTAGGGTTAGGTTTAGGTTTAGGGTTAGGGTTAGAACATGGTTTTGGGTTAGTGTTAGGGTACGGGTTAGGTTTACCGTTTGGGTATGGGTTAGGGATCGAGTTAGGGTTAGTGTACGGTTAAGATTTAGGGTTAGGGTTAGGGTTAGTGTTAGGGTTACGATTCGGGTTAGGGTTAAGGTTGGGGTATGGGATAGGGTTAGTGTAAGTGTTAGTTCTAGGGTTAGCTTTAGGTTTAGTGTGCGGGTTAGGGTTAGGGTTAGGGTATGTGTTAGGGTTAGGGTTTGGGAATGGGTTAGCATTACGTTTAGGGTTAGGGTACGGGTTAGGTTTAAGGTTAGGGTTAGGGTACGGTTTAGGGTTAGGGTAAGGGTTAGGGTTAGGGTTATGTCAGGGTTAGCGTTAGGGTTAGGGTACGGTTTAGGTTTAGTGTATGGGCTAGGGTTATGGTTATGGTTAGGGTTAGGGTTAGCGTTATAGTACGGGTTAGGGTTAGAGTTAGGGTTAGGTTTAGGGTTAGAGTACGGATTAGGGTTAGTGTTAGGGTTAGGTTTTGGGTTAGGGTTAGAGTTAGAGTACGGGTTAGGGTTAGTGTTGGTGTTAGGGTTAGGGTAAGGGTTAGTGTACGGATAGGGTTAGGGTACGGGTTAGGTTTAGGGTTAGGGTTAGTGTACGGGTTAGGGTTAGGGTACGGGTTAGGGTTAGGGTTAGGGTACGGGTTAGGGTTAGGGTTAGGGTTAGGGTTAGGGTTAGGGTACGGATTAGGGTTAGTTTACGGGTTAGGGTTAGGGTTAGGGTACGGGTTAGGGTTAGGGTTAGGGTACGGGTTAGGGTTAGGGTTAGGGTTAGGGTACGGGTTAGGGTTAGGTTTAGGGTACGGAGTATGGTTAGGGTACGGGTAGGGTTAGGGGACGGGTTAGGGTACGGGTTAGGGTTAGGGTTAGGGTACGGTTTAGGTTTTAGGATTGGGTTAGGGTTAGGGTTAGGGTTAGGGTACGGGTTAGGGTTAGGGTACGGGTTAGGGTACGGGTTAGGGTACGGGTTAGGGTACGTGTTAGGGTTAGGGTACGGGTTAGGGTTAGGGTTAGGGTACTGGTTAGGGTTAGGGTTAGGGTACGGGTTAGGTTTAGGGTTAGGGTTAGGGTACGGTTTAGGGTTAGGGTTAGGTTTAGGGTACGGGTTAGTGTTAGGGTTAGGGGTTAGGGTTAGGGTTACAGTTAGGGTATGGGTTAGGTTTAGGGTACGGTTTAGGGTACGGGTTAGGGTTAGGTTTAGGGTTTGGGTACGGGTTAGGGTTAGTGTTAGGGTAAGGGTTAGGGTTAGGGTACGGGTTAGGGTACGGGTTAGGGTTAGGGTACGGGTTAGGGTACGAGTTATGGTTAGGGCAAGGGTTAGGGTTAGGGTACCGGTTAGGGTTAGGGTACGGGTTAGGGTTAGGCTTAGGGTACGGGTTAGGGTTAGGTTTAGGGTTTAGGGTTAGGGTTAGGGTTAGGGTACGGGTTAGGGTTAGGGTACGGGTTAGGGTTAGGTTTAGGGTTAGGTTTAGGGTACGGGTTAGTGTTAGGGGACGGATTAGGGTTAGGGTTAGGGTACGGGTTAGGGTTAGGGTTAGGGGTTAGGGTTAGGGATATGGTTAGGGTTAGGGTTAGGGTACGGGTTAGGGTTAGGGTACGGGTTAGGGTTAGGGTTAGGATTAGGGTTAGCATACGGGTTAGGGTTAGTGTTAGGGTTAGGTACGGGTTAGGGTTAGGGTACGGGTTAGGGTTCGGGTACGGGTTAGGGTACCAGTTAGGGTTAGGATTAGGGTTAGGGTACGGGTTAGGGTTAGGGTACGGTTTAGGGTTAGGGTTAGGGTACGGGTTAGGGTTAGGGTTAGGGTTAGGGTACGGGTTAGGGTTAGGGTTAAGGTTAGGTTTAGGGTACGGGTTAGGGTTAGGGTTAGGGTAAGTGTTAAGGTAGGGTACGGGTTAGGGTAGGGTACGGGTTAGGGTTAGGGTTAGGGTAGGGTTAGGGTACGGATTAGGGTTAGGGTACGGGTTACGGTTAGGGTTAGGGTATGGGTTAGTGTTAGGGTTAGGGTACGGATTAGGTTTAGGGTAAGGGTTATGGTACGGGTTAGGGTTAGTGTTAGGGTTAGGTTTAGGGTACGGGTTAGGGTTAGGGTTAGGGTTAGGGTACAGGTTAGTGTTAGGTTACGGGTTAGGGTTAGGTTACGGGTTAGGGTTAGGGTACAGGTTAGTGTTAGGGTTAGGGTACGGGTTAGGTTTAGGGTTAGGGGATAGGGTTAGGGTTAGTGTTAGGGTTAGGGTACGGGTTAGGGTTAGGGTTAGGGTTAGGGTTAGGGTACAGGTTAGGGTTAGGGTTAGGGTTAGGGTTAGGGTTAGCTACGGGATAGGGTTAAGGTTAGGGTTAGGGTTAGGGTTAGGGTTAGGTTACGGGTTAGGGTTAGGGTACGGGGTAGGGATAGGGTTAGGGTTAGGGTTAGGGTTAGGGTTAGGAAAGGGTTAGGGTTAGGGTTAGGGTTAGGGTTAGGGTACGGGTTAGGGTTAGGGTTAGGGTAAGGTTTAAGGTTAGGGTTCGGGTTAGGGTTTGGGTACGGGTTAGGGTTAGGGTTAGGGTACGGGTTAGGGTTAGGGTTAGGGTAAGGGTTAGGTTTAGGGTACGGGTTAGGGTTAGGGTTAGGGTTAGGGTTAGGGTTAGGGTACGGATTAGGGTTAGGTTACGGGTTAGGGTTAGGGTTAGGGTACGGGTTAGGGTTAGGGTTAGGGTACGGGTTAGGGTTAGGGTTAGGGTTAGGGTTAGGGTTAGCAACGGGATAGGTTCAGGGTTAGGGTTAGGGTTAGGGTTAGGGTTAGGGTTAGGGTACGGGTTAGGGTTAGGTTACGGGTTAGGGTTAGGGATAGGATACGGGTTAGGGTTAGGGTACTGATTGGGGTTAGGTTACGGGTTAGCGTTAGGTTTAGGGTACAGGTTAGGGTACGGGTTAGGGTTAGGGCTAGGGTTAGGGTAAGGGTTAGGTTTAGGGTAGGAGTTAGGGTATGGGTTACGGTTAGGATTAGGGGTTAGGGTTAGGGTTAGTTATAGGTTTAGGCTACGGGTTAGGGTTAGGGTACGGGTAGGGTTAGGGATAGGGTACGGCTTAGGGTGAGGGTACGTGTTAGGGTTAGGGTAGGGTTAGGGTTAGGGTTAGCGTTAGGGTACGGTTAGGGTTAGGGTTCGGATACAGGTTAGGTTTAGGGTTAGGGGTTAGGGTTAGGGTTAGGGTTAGGGTTCGGGTTAATGTTAGGGTACGGGTTAGGGTTAGGGTACGGGTTAGGGTACGGGTTAGGGTTAGGGTTAGGGTACGTGTTAGGGTGAGGGTACGGGTTAGGGTACGGGTTAGCATTAGGGTTAGGGTTAGGGTTATGTTTAGGAAAGGGTTAGGGTTAGAGTTAGGGTACGGGTTAGGTTTAGGGTTAGGGGTAGGTTTAGGGTTAGGGTACGGGTTAGGGTTAGGGTACGGGTTAGGGGTTGGGTACGGGTTAGGGTACGGTTAGGGTTAGGGTTAGGGTACATTTAGGGTTAGGGTACGGGTACGGGTTAGGGTTACAGTTAGGGTACGGGTTAGGTTTAGGGTACGGTTTAGGGTACGGGTTAGGGTTAGGTTTAGGGTTTGGGTATGGGTTAGGGTTAGTGTTAGGGTTAGGGTAAGGGTTAGGGTACAGGTTAGGGTACGGGTTAGTGTTAGGGTTAGGTTTAGGGTACGGGTTAGGATTAGGGTTAGGGTAAGGTTTAGGTTTAGGGTACGGGTTACGGTACGGGTTAGGGTTAGGGTTAAGGTTAGGTTTAGGGTACGGGTTAGGGTTAGGGTTAGGGTAAGTGTTAAGGTAGGGTACGGGTTAGGGTAGGGTACGGGTTAGGGTTAGGGTTAGGGTAGGGTTAGGGTACGGATTAGGGTTAGGGTACGGGTTACGGTTAGGGTTAGGGTATGGGTTAGTGTTAGGGTTAGGGTACGGATTAGGTTTAGGGTAAGGGTTATGGTACGGGTTAGGGTTAGTGTTAGGGTTAGGTTTAGGGTACGGGTTAGGGTTAGGGTTAGGGTTAGGGTACAGGTTAGTGTTAGGTTACGGGTTAGGGTTAGGTTACGGGTTAGGGTTAGGGTACAGGTTAGGGTTAGGGTTAGGGTACGGGTTAGGTTTAGGGTTAGGGGATAGGGTTAGGGTTAGGGTTAGGGTTAGGGTACGGGTTAGGGTTAGGGTACGGGTTAGGGTTAGGGTTAGGGTTAGGTTTAGGGTACGGGTTAGGGTTAGTGTATTGGTTAGGGTTAGGGTTAGGGTACGTGTTAGGGTTAGGGTTAGGGTTTAGGGTTAGGGTTAGGGTTAGGTTAGGTTTAGGGTACGGGTTAGGGTTAGGGTACGGTTTAGGGTTAGGGTGAGGGTTAGGGTTAGGGTTAGCATACGGGTTAGGTTTAGGGTTAGGGTTAGGATTAGTGTTAGGGTACGGGTTAGGGTTAGGGTACGGGTTAGGGTTAGGGTTAGTGTTAGGGTTAGGGTGAGGGTTAGGAAAGGGTTAGGGTTAGGATTAGGGTTAGGGTTAGGGTACGGGTTAAGGTTAGGGTTAGGGTAGGGGTTAGGTTTAGGGTTAGGGTTAGGGTTAGGGTTAGGGGTTAGGGTTAGGGTTAGGGTTAGGGTATGGGGTAGGGTACGGGATAGGGTTAGGGTTAGGGTTAGGGTACGGGTTAGGGTTAGGGATAGGGTACGGGATAGGGTTAGGGTTAGTGTTAGGGTTAGGGTTAGGGTTAGGATTAGGTTTAGCATACGGGTTAGGGTTAGGGTTAGGGTTAGGGTTAGGGTACGGGTTAGGGTTAGGGTTAGGGTATGGGTTAGGGTTAGAGTACGGGTTAGGGTTAGGGTTAGGGTTAGGGTACGGGTTAGGGTTAGGGTTAGGGTATGGGTTAGGGTTAGGGTTAGGGTTAGGGTTAGGGTACAGGTTAGGGTTAGGGTTAGGGTTAGGGTTAGGGTTAGCTACGGGATAGGGTTAAGGTTAGGGTTAGGGTTAGGGTTAGGGTTAGGTTACGGGTTAGGGTTAGGGTACGGGTTAGGGATAGGGTTAGGGTTAGGGTTAGGGTTAGGGTTAGGAAAGGGTTAGGGTTAGGGTTAGGGTTAGGGTTAGGGTACGGGTTAGGGTTAGGGTTAGGGTAAGGGTTAAGGTTAGGGTTCGGGTTAGGGTTTGGGTACGGGTTAGGGTTAGGGTTAGGGTTAGGGTACGGGTTAGGGTTAGGGTTAGGGTAAGGGTTAGGTTTAGGGTACGGGTTAGGGTTAGGGTTAGGGTTAGGGTTAGGGTTAGGGTACGGATTAGGGTTAGGTTACGGGTTAGGGTTAGGGTTAGGGTACGGGTTAGGGTTAGGGTTAGGGTACGGGTTAGGGTTAGGGTTAGGGTTAGGGTTAGGGTTAGCAACGGGATAGGTTCAGGGTTAGGGTTAGGGTTAGGGTTAGGGTTAGGGTTAGGGTACGGGTTAGGGTTAGGGTACGGGTTAGGGTTAGGGTTAGGGTACGGGTTAGGGTTAGGGTACGGATTGGGGTTAGGTTACGGGTTAGGGTTAGGTTTAGGGTACGGGTTAGGTTTAGGGTACGGTTTAGGGTTAGGGTGAGGGTTAGGGTTAGTGTTAGCATACGGGTTAGGGTTAGCTTAGGGTTAGGTTTAGTGTTAGGGTACGGGTTAGGGTTAGGGTACGGTTTAGGGTTAGGTTGAGGGTTAGGGTTAGGGTTAGGAAAGGGTTAGGGTTAGGATTAGGGTTAGGGTTATGGTACGGGTTAAGGTTATGGTTACGGTAGGGGTTAGGTTTAGGGTTAGGGTTTGGTGTTAGGGTTAGGGTTAGGGTTAGGGTACGGGTTAGGGTACGGGATAGGGTTAGGGTTAGGGTTAGGGTTAGGGTACGGTTTAGGGTTAGGGTTAGGGTACGGGATAGGGTTAGGTTTAGTGTTAGTGTTAGGGTTAGGGTTAGGGTTAGGGTTAGCATACGGGTTAGGTTTAGGTTTAGGGTTAGGGTTAGGGTACGGTTTAGGGTTAGGGTTAGGGTATGGGTTAGGGTTAGGGTACGGGTTAGGGTACGGGTTAGGGTTAGGGTACGGGTTAGGGTTAGGGTTAGGGTATGGGTTAGGGTTAGGGTTAGGGTTAGGGTACAGGTTAGGGTTAGGGTTAGGGTTAGGGTTAGCTACGGGATAGGGTTAAGGTTAGGGTTAGGGTTAGGGTTAGGGTTAGGTTACGGGTTAGGGTTAGGGTACGGGGTAGGGATAGGGTTAGGGTTAGGGTTAGGGTTAGGGTTAGGAAAGGGTTAGGATTAGGGTTAGGGTTAGGGTTAGGGTACGGGTTAGGGTTAGGGTTAGGGTAAGGTTTAAGGTTAGGGTTCGGGTTAGGGTTTGGGTACGGGTTAGGGTTAGGGTTAGGGTTAGGGTACGGGTTAGGGTTAGGGTTAGTGTAAGGGTTAGGTTTAGGGTACGCGTTAGGGTTAGGGTTAGGGTTAGGGTTAGAGTACGGATTAGGGTTAGGTTACGGGTTAGGGTTAGGGTTAGGGTACGGGTTAGGGTTAGGGTTAGGGTACGGGTTAGTGTTAGGTTTAGGGTTAGGGTTAGGGTTAGCAACGGGATAGGTTCAGGGTTAGGGTTAGGGTTAGGGTTAGGGTTAGGGTTAGGGTACGGGTTAGGGTTAGGGTACGGGTTAGGGTTAGGGATAGGATACGGGTTAGGGTTAGGGTACTGATTGGGGTTAGGTTACGGGTTAGGGTTAGGTTTAGGGTACAGGTTAGGGTACGGGTTAGGGTTAGGGCTAGGGTTAGGGTAAGGGTTAGGTTTAGGGTAGGAGTTAGGGTATGGGTTACGGTTAGGATTAGGGGTTAGGGTTAGGGTTAGTTATAGGTTTAGGCTACGGGTTAGGGTTAGGTTACGGGTAGGGTTAGGGATAGGGTACGGCTTAGGGTGAGGGTACGTGTTAGGGTTAGGGTTAGGGTTAGGGTTAGCGTTAGGGTACGGGTTAGGGTTAGGGTTAGTGTTAGGTTTAGGGTACGGGTTACGGTTAGGGTACGGTTAGGGTTAGGGTTCGGATACAGGTTAGGTTTAGGGTTAGGGGTTAGGGTTAGGGTTAGGGTTAGGGTTAGGGTTCGGGTTAATGTTAGGGTACGGGTTAGAGTTAGGGTACGGGTTAGGGTACGGGTTAGGGTTAGGGTTAGGGTACGTGTTAGGGTGAGGGTACGGGTTAGGGTACGGGTTAGCATTAGGGTTAGGGTTAGGGTTATGTTTAGGAAAGGGTTAGGGTTAGAGTTAGGGTACGGGTTAGGTTTAGGGTTAGGGGTAGTTTTAGGGTTAGGGTACGGGTTAGGGTTAGGGTACGGGTTAGGGGTAGGGTACGGGTTAGGGTACGGTTAGGGCTAGGGTTAGGGTACATTTAGGGTTAGGGTACGGGTACGGGTTAGGGTTACAGTTAGGGTACGGGTTAGGTTTAGGGTACGGTTTAGGGTACGGGTTAGGGTTAGGTTTAGGGTTTGGGTATGGGTTAGGGTTAGTGTTAGGGTTAGGGTAAGGGTTAGGGTACAGGTTAGGGTACGGGTTAGTGTTAGGGTTAGGTTTAGGGTACGGGTTAGGATTAGGGTTAGGGTAAGGTTTAGGGTTAGGGTACGGGTTACGGTACGGGTTAGGGTTAGGGTACGGGTTAGGGTACGGGTTAGGTTTAGGGTTAGGGTTAGGGCAAGGGTTAGGGTTAGGGTACCGGTTAGGGTTAGGGTACGGGTTAGGGTTAGGCTTACGTTACGGGTTAGGGTTAGGGTTAGGGTTTAGGGTTAGGGTTAGGGTTAGGGTACGGGTTAGGGTTAGGGTACGGGTTAGGGTTAGGTTTAGGGTTAGGTTTAAGGTACGGGTTAGGGTTAGGGGACGGATTAGGGTTAGGGTTAGGGTACGGGTTAGGGATAGGGTTAGGGGTTAGGGTTAGTGTTATGGTTAGGGTTAGGGTACGGGTTAGGTTTAGGGTACGGGTTAGGGTTAGGGTTAGGGTTAGGTTTAGGGTTAGCATACGGGTTAGGGTTAGTGTTAGGGTTAGGTACGGGTTAGGGTTAGGGTACGGGTTAGGGTTCGGGTACGGGTTAGGGTACCAGTTAGGGTTAGGATTAGGGTTAGAGTACGGGTTAGGGTTAGGGTACGGGTTAGGGTTAGGTTAGGGTTAGTGTACGGGTTAGGGTTAGGGTTAAGGTTAGGTTTAGGGTACGGGTTAGGGTTAGGGTTAGGGTAAGGGTTAAGGTAGGGTACGGGTTAGGGTTAGGGTACGGGTTAGGGTTCGGGTTAGGGTTAGGGTACGGATTAGGGTTAGGGTACGGGTTACGGTTAGGGTTAGGGTACGGGATAGGGTTAGGGTTAGGGTACGGATTAGGTTTAGGGTAAGGGTTAGGGTACGGGTTAGGGTTAGGGTTAGGGTTAGGTTTAGGGTACGGGTAAAGGTTAGGGTTAGGGTTAGGGTACGGGTTAGGGTTAGGTTACGGGTTAGGGTTAGGTTACGGGTTAGGGTTAGGGTACGGGTTAGGGTTAGGGTTAGGGTACGGGTTAGGGTTAGGGTTAGGGGATAGGGTTAGGGTTAGGGTTAGGATTAGGGTACGGGTTAGGGTTAGGGTACGGGTTAGGGTTAGGGTTAGGGTTAGGTTTAGGGTACGGTTTAGGGTTAGGGTATGGTTTAGGATTAGGGTTAGGGTACGTGTTAGGGTTAGGGTTAGGGGTTAGGGTTACGGTTAGGGTTAGGGTTAGGTTTAGGGTACAGGTTAGGGTTAGGGTACGGTTTAGGGTTAGGGTGTGGGTTAGGGTTAGGGTTAGCATACGGGTTAGGGTTAGGGTTAGGGTTAGGGTTAGTGTTAGGGTACGGGTTAGGGTTAGGGTACGGGTTAGGGTTAGGGTTAGGGTTACTGTTAGGAAAGGGTTAGGGTTAGGATTAGGGTTAGGGTTAGGGTACGGGTTAAGGTTAGGGTTAAGGTAGGGGTTAGGTTTATGGTTAGGGTTAGGGTTAGGGTTAGGGGTTAGGGTTAGGGTTAGGGTTAGGGTATGGGTTAGGGTACGGGATAGGGTTAGGGTTAGGGTTAGGGTTAGGGTACGGGTTAGGGTTAGGGTTAGGGTACGGGATAGGGTTAGGGTTAGGGTTAGGGTTAGGATTAGGTTTAGCATATGGGTTAGGGTTAGGTTTAGGGTTAGGGTTAGGGTACGGGTTAGGGTTAGGGTTAGGGTACGGGTTAGGGTTAGGGTACGGGTTAGGGTTAGGGTTAGGGTTAGGGTTAGGGTTAGGGTTAGGGTACGGGTTAGGGTTAGGGTTAGGGTACGGGTTAGGGTTAGGGTTAGCGTTAGGGTTAGGGTTAGGGTAGAGGTTAGGGTTAGGGTTAGGGTTACGGTTAGGGTTAGCAACGGGATAGGGTTAGGGTTAGGGTTAGGGTTAGGGTTAGGTTACGGGTTAGGGTTAGGGTACGGGTTAGGGATAGGGTTAGGGTTAGGCTTAGGTTAGGGTTAGGGTACGGGTTAGGGTTAGGGTTAGGGTTAGGGTTAGGTTTAGGGTTAGGAAAGGGTTAGGGTTAGGGTTAGGGTTAGGGTTCGGGTTAGGGTACGGGTTAAGGTTAGGGTTAGGGTAAGGGTTAAGGTTAGGGTATGGGTTAGGGTTAGGGTACGGGTTAGGGTTAGGGTTAGGGTTAGGGTTAGGGTACGGGTTAGGGTTAGGGTTAGGGTAAGGTTTAGGGTTAGGGTACGGGTTAGGGTTAGGGTTAGGGTTAGTGTTAAGGTACGGATTAGGGTTAGGTTAAGGGTTAGGGTTAGGGTTAGGGTACGGGTTAGGGTTAGGGCTAGGGTACGGGTTAGGGTTACGGTTAGGGTTAGTGTACGGGTTAGGGTTAGGGTTAGGGTTAGGTTTAGGGTACGGGATAGGGTTAGGGTTAGGGTAAGGCTTAAGGTTAGGGTACGGGTTAGGGTTAGGGTACGGGTTAGGGTTATGTTTAGGGTTAGGTTTAGGGTACGGATTAGGATTAGGGTACGGGTTAGGGTTAGGGTTAGGGTACGGGTTAGGGTTAGGGTTAGGGTACGGATTAGGTTTAGGGTAAGGTTTAGGGTACGGGTTAGGTTTAGGGTTAGGGTTAGGTTTAGGGTACGGGTTAGGGTTAGGGTTAGGGTTAGGGTACGGGTTAGGGTTAGGTTACGGGTTAGGGTTAGGTTACGGGTTAGGGTTAGGGTACGGGTTAGGGTTAGGGTTAGGGTACGGGTTAGGGTTAGGGTTAGGGGATAGGGTTAGTGTTAGGGTTAGGGTTAGGGTTAGGGTACGGGTTAGGGTTAGGGTACGGTTTAGGGTTAGGGTTAGGGTTAGGTTTAGGGTACGGGTTAGGGTTAGGGTATGGGTTAGGGTTAGGGTTAGGGTACGGGTTAGGGTTAGGGTTAGGGTTAGGGGTTAGGGTTAGGGTTAGGGTTAGGGTTAGGTTTAGGTTTAGGGTACGGGTTAGGTTTAGGGTACGGTTTAGGGTTAGGGTGAGGGTTAGGTTAGTGTTAGCATACGGGTTAGGGTTAGGGTTAGGGTTAGGTTTAGTGTTAGGGTACGGGTTAGGGTTAGGGTAGGGGTTAGGGTTAGGGTGAGGGTTAGGGTTAGGGTTAGGAAAGGGTTAGGTTTAGGATTAGGGTTAGGGTTAGGGTACGGGTTAAGGTTAGGTTTAGGGTAGGGGTTAGGTTTAGGGTTAGGGTTAGGGGTTAGGGTTAGGGTTATGGTTAGGGTACGGGTTAGGGTACGGGATAGGGTTAGGGTTAGGGTTAGGGTTAGGGTACGGGTAAGGGTTAGGGTTAGGGTACGGGATAGGGTTAGGGTTAGTGTTAGTGTTAGGGTTAGGGTTAGGGTTAGGGTTAGGGTTAGCATACGGGTTAGGGTTAGGTTTAGGGTTAGGGTTAGGGTACGGGTTAGGGTTAGGGTTATGTTTAGGGTACGGGTTAGGTTTAGGGTACGGGTTAGGGTACGGGTTAGGGTACGGGTTAGGGTTAGGGTTAGGGTATGGGTTAGGGTTAGGGTACGGGTTACGTTTAGGGTTAGGGTACGGGTTAGGGTTAGGGTTAGGTTTAGTGTACGGTTACGGGTTCGGGTTAGGGGTTAGGGTTAGTGTACGGGATAGGGTTAGGGTTAGGGTTAGGGTTAGGATACTCGTTAGGGTTAGGGTTAGGGTTAGTGTTAGGGTTAAATTACGGGTTAGGGTTAGGGTTAGTGTTAGGGTTAGGGTTAGGTGTTAGGGGTTAGTGTTAGGGTAAGGGTTAGGGTTAGGGTTAGGGTACGGGTTAGGGTACAAGATAGGGTTAGGGTTAGGGTTAGGGTACGGGTTAGGGTTAGGGTTAGGGTTCCGGTTGGGGTTAGGGTTAGGGTACGAGTTAGGGTTAGAGTTAGGGTTAGGGTTAGGTTTAGGGGTTAGGGTTTAGGGTTAGGGTTAGGGTTAGTGTTAGGGTACGGGTTAGGGTTAGGTTACGGGTTAGGGTTAGGTTACGGGTTAGGGTTAGGGTACGGGTTAGGGTTAGGGCTAGGGTACGGGTTAGGGTTAGGGTTAGGCGATAGGGCTAGGGTTAGGGTGAGGGTTAGGGTTAGGCTACGGGTTAGGGTTAGGGTACGGGTTAGGGTTAGGGTTAGGGTTAGGTTTAGGGTACGGGTTAGGGTTAGGGTATGGGTTAGGGTTAGGTTTAGGGTACGGGTTAGGGTTAGGGTTAGGGGTTAGGGTTAGGGTTAGGGTTAGGTTTAGGGTACGGGTTAGGTTTAGGGTACGGTTTAGAGTTAGGGTGAGGGTTAGGGTTAGTGTTAGCATACGGGTTAGGGTTAGGGTTAGGGTTAGGTTTAGTGTTAGGGTACGGGTTAGGGTTAGGGTACGGTTTAGGGTTAGGTTGAGGGTTAGGGTTAGGGTTAGGAAAGGGTTAGGGTTAGGATTAGGGTTAGGGTTATGGTACGGGTTAAGGTTAGGGTTAGGGTAGGGGTTAGGTTTAGGGTTAGGGTTTGGTGTTAGGGTTAGGGTTAGGGTTAGGGTACGGGTTAGGGTACGGGATAGGGTTAGGGTTAGGGTTAGGGTTAGGGTACGGGTTAGGGTTAGGGTTAGGGTTAGGGTTAAGGTTAGGGTACGGGTTAGGTTTAGGGTTTGGGTACGGATTAGGGTTAGGGTTAGGGTTAGGGTACAGGTTAGGGTTAGGGTTAGGGTTAGGGTTAGGATTAGCAACGGGATAGGGTTAGGGTTAGGGTTAGGGTGTGGGTTAGGGTTAGGGTACGGGTTAGGGTTAGGGTACGGGTTAGGGTTAGGGTTAGGGTTAGGGTTAGGGTTAGGGTTAGGAAAGGGTTAGGGTTAGCGTTAGGGTTAGGGTTAGGGTTAGGTTTAGGGTTAGGTTACGGGTTAGGGTTAGGGTTAGGGTACGGGTACGGGTTAGGGTTAGGGTTAGGGTTAGGTTTAGGGTTAGGTTTAGGGTACGGGTTATGGTTAGGGTTAGGGTTAGGGGTTAGGGGTTAGGGTTAGTGTTAGGGTACGGGTTAGGTTTAGGGTTAGGTTTAGGGTACGTGTTAGGGTCAGGGTACGGGTTAGTGTGAGTGTTAGGGTTAGGGTTAGGTTTAGGAAAGGGTTAGGGTTAGGGTTAGGGTACGGGTTAGGGTTAGGTTTAGAGTACGGAGTATGGTTAGGGTACGGGGTAGGGTTAGGGTATGGGTTAGGGTACGGGTTAGGGTTAGGGTTAGGGTACGGGTTAGGGTTAGGAATGGTTTAGGGTTAGGGTTAGGGTTAGGGTACGGGTAAGGGTTAGGGTACGGGTTAGGGTACGGTTTAGGGTACGGGTTAGGGTACGGGTTAGGGTTAGGGTACGGGTTAGGGTTAGGGTTAGGGTACGGAGTATGGTTAGGGTACGGGTAAGGTTAGGGGACGGGTTAGGGTACGGGTTAGGGTTAGGGTACGGGTTAGGGTTCGGGTTAGGGTTAGGGTACGGATTAGGGTTAGGGTACGGGTTACGGTTAGGGTTAGGGTACGGGTTAGGGTTAGGGTTAGGGTACGGATTAGGTTTAGGGTAAGGGTTAGGGTACGGGTTAGGGTTAGGGTACGGGTTAGGTTTAGGGTACGGGTAAAGGTTAGGGTTAGGGTTAGGGTACGGGTTAGGGTTAGGTTACGGGTTAGGGTTAGGTTACGGGTTAGGGTTAGGGTACGGGTTAGGGTTAGGGTTAGGGTACGGGTTAGGGTTAGGGTTAGGGGATAGGGTTAGGGTTAGGGTTAGGGTTAGGGTACGGGTTAGGGTTAGGGTACGGGTTAGGGTTAGGGTTAGGGTTAGGTTTAGGGTACGGTTTAGGGTTAGGGTATGGTTTAGGATTAGGGTTAGCGTACGTGTTAGGGTTAGGGTTAGGGGTTAGGGTTACGGTTAGGGTTAGGGTTAGGTTTAGGGTACAGGTTAGGGTTAGGGTACGGTTTAGGGTTAGGGTGTGGGTTAGGGTTAGGGTTAGCATACGGGTTAGGGTTAGGGTTAGGGTTAGGGTTAGTGTTAGGGTACGGGTTAGGGTTAGGGTACGGGTTAGGGTTAGGGTTAGGGTTAATGTTAGGAAAGGGTTAGGGTTAGGATTAGGGTTAGGGTTAGGGTACGGTTTAAGGTTAGGGTTAAGGTAGGGGTTAGGTTTATGGTTAGGGTTAGGGTTAGGGTTAGGGGTTAGGGTTAGGGTTAGGGTTAGGGTATGGGTTAGGGTACGGGATAGGGTTAGGGTTAGGGTTAGGGTTAGGGTACGGGTTGGGTTAGGGTTAGGGTACGGGATAGGGTTAGGGTTAGTGTTAGGGTTAGGGTTAGGGTTAGGATTAGGTTTAGCATATGGGTTAGGGTTAGGTTTAGGGTTAGGGTTAGGGTACGGGTTAGGGTTAGGGTTAGGGTACGGGTTAGGGTTAGGGTACGGGTTAGGGTTAGGGTTAGGGTTAGGGTTAGGGTTAGGGTACGGGTTAGGGTTAGGGTTAGGGTACGGGTTAGGGTTAGGGTTAGCGTTAGGGTTAGGGTTAGGGTAGAGGTTAGGGTTAGGGTTAGGGTTAGGGTTAGGGTTAGCAACGGGATAGGGTTAGGGTTAGGGTTAGGGTTAGGGTTAGGTTACGGGTTAGGGTTAGGGTACGGGTTAGGGATAGGGTTAGGGTTAGGCTTATGGTTAGGGTTAGGGTACGGGTTAGGGTTAGGGTTAGGGTTAGGGTTAGGTTTAGGGTTAGGAAAGGGTTAGGGTTAGGGTTCGGGTTAGGGTACGGGTTAAGGTTAGGGTTAGGGTAAGGGTTAAGGTTAGGGTATGGGTTAGGGTTAGGGTACGGGTTAGGGTTAGGGTTAGGGTTAGGGTACGGGTTAGGGTTAGGGTTAGGGTAAGGTTTAGGGTTAGGGTACGGGTTAGGGTTAGGGTTAGGGTTAGTGTTAAGGTACGGATTAGGGTTAGGTTACGGGTTAGGGTTAGGGTTAGGGTACGGGTTAGGGTTAGGGCTAGGGTACGGGTTAGGGTTAGGGTTAGGGTTAGTGTGCGGGTTAGGGTTAGGGTTAGGGTTAGGTTTAGGGTACGGGTTAGGGTTAGGGTTAGGGTAAGGCTTAAGGTTAGGGTACGGGTTAGGGTTAGGGTACGGGTTAGGGTTATGTTTAGGGTTAGGTTTAGGGTACGAATTAGGATTAGGGTACGGGTTAGGGTTAGGGTTAGGGTACGGGTTAGGGTTAGGGTTAGGGTACGGATTAGGTTTAGGGTAAGGGTTAGGGTACGGGTTAGGTTTAGGGTTAGGGTTAGGTTTAGGGTACGGGTTAGGGTTAGGGTTAGGGTTAGGGTACGGGTTAGGGTTAGGTTACGGGTTAGGGTTAGGTTACGGGTTAGGGTTAGGGTACGGGTTAGGGTTAGGGTTAGGGTACGGGTTAGGGTTAGGGTTAGGGGATAGGGTTAGTGTTAGGTTTAGGGTTAGGGTTAGGGTACGGGTTAGGGTTAGGGTACGGTTTAGGGTTAGGGTTAGGGTTAGGTTTAGGGTACGGGTTAGGGTTAGGGTATGGGTTAGGGTTAGGTTTAGGGTACGGGTTAGGGTTAGGGTTAGGGGTTAGGGTTAGGGTTAGGGTTAGGTTTAGGGTACGGGTTAGGTTTAGGGTACGGTTTAGAGTTAGGGTGAGGGTTAGGGTTAGTGTTAGCATACGGGTTAGGGTTAGGGTTAGGGTTAGGTTTAGTGTTAGGGTACGGGTTAGGGTTAGGGTACGGTTTAGGGTTAGGTTGAGGGTTAGGGTTAGGGTTAGGAAAGGGTTAGGGTTAGGATTAGGGTTAGGGTTATGGTACGGGTTAAGGTTAGGGTTAGGGTAGGGGTTAGGTTTAGGGTTAGGGTTTGGTGTTAGGGTTAGGGTTAGGGTTAGGGTACGGGTTAGGGTACGGGATAGGGTTAGGGTTAGGGTTAGGGTTAGGGTACGGGTTAGGGTTAGGGTTAGGGTTAGGGTTAAGGTTAGGGTACGGGTTAGGTTTAGGGTTTGGGTACGGATTAGGGTTAGGGTTAGGGTTAGGGTACAGGTTAGGGTTAGGGTTAGGGTTAGGGTTAGGATTAGCAACGGGATAGGGTTAGGGTTAGGGTTAGGGTGTGGGTTAGGGTTAGGGTACGGGTTAGGGTTAGGGTACGGGTTAGGGTTAGGGTTAGGGTTAGGGTTAGGTTTAGGAAAGGGTTAGGGTTAGCGTTAGGGTTAGGGTTAGGGTTAGGTTTAGGGTTAGGGTACGGGTTAGGGTTAGGGTTAGGGTACGGGTACGGGTTAGGGTTAGGGTTAGGGTTAGGTTTAGGGTTAGGTTTAGGGTACGGGTTATGGTTAGGGTTAGGGTTAGGGGTTAGGGGTTAGGGTTAGTGTTAGGGTACGGGTTAGGTTTAGGGTTAGGTTTAGGGTACGTGTTAGGGTCAGGGTACGGGTTAGTGTGAGTGTTAGGGTTAGGGTTAGGTTTAGGAAAGGGTTAGGGTTAGGGTTAGGGTACGGGTTAGGGTTAGGTTTAGAGTACGGAGTATGGTTAGGGTACGGGGTAGGGTTAGGGTATGGGTTAGGGTACGGGTTAGGGTTAGGGTTAGGGTACGGGTTAGGGTTAGGAATGGTTTAGGGTTAGGGTTAGGGTTAGGGTACGGGTAAGGGTTAGGGTACGGGTTAGGGTACGGTTTAGGGTACGGGTTAGGGTACGGGTTAGGGTTAGGGTACGGGTTAGGGTTAGGGTTAGGGTACGGAGTATGGTTAGGGTACGGGTAAGGTTAGGGGACGGGTTAGGGTACGGGTTAGGGTTAGGGTACGGGTTAGGGTTCGGGTTAGGGTTAGGGTACGGATTAGGGTTAGGGTACGGGTTACGGTTAGGGTTAGGGTACGGGTTAGGGTTAGGGTTAGGGTACGGATTAGGTTTAGGGTAAGGGTTAGGGTACGGGTTAGGGTTAGGGTACGGGTTAGGTTTAGGGTACGGGTAAAGGTTAGGGTTAGGGTTAGGGTACGGGTTAGGGTTAGGTTACGGGTTAGGGTTAGGTTACGGGTTAGGGTTAGGGTACGGGTTAGGGTTAGGGTTAGGGTACGGGTTAGGGTTAGGGTTAGGGGATAGGGTTAGGGTTAGGGTTAGGGTTAGGGTACGGGTTAGGGTTAGGGTACGGGTTAGGGTTAGGGTTAGGGTTAGGTTTAGGGTACGGTTTAGGGTTAGGGTATGGTTTAGGATTAGGGTTAGCGTACGTGTTAGGGTTAGGGTTAGGGGTTAGGGTTACGGTTAGGGTTAGGGTTAGGTTTAGGGTACAGGTTAGGGTTAGGGTACGGTTTAGGGTTAGGGTGTGGGTTAGGGTTAGGGTTAGCATACGGGTTAGTGTTAGGGTTAGGGTTAGGGTTAGTGTTAGGGTACGGGTTAGGGTTAGGGTACGGGTTAGGGTTAGGGTTAGGGTTAATGTTAGGAAAGGGTTAGGGTTAGGATTAGGGTTAGGGTTAGGGTACGGTTTAAGGTTAGGGTTAAGGTAGGGGTTAGGTTTATGGTTAGGGTTAGGGTTAGGGTTAGGGGTTAGGGTTAGGGTTAGGGTTAGGGTATGGGTTAGGGTACGGGATAGGGTTAGGGTTAGGGTTAGGGTTAGGGTACGGGTTGGGTTAGGGTTAGGGTACGGGATAGGGTTAGGGTTAGTGTTAGGGTTAGGGTTAGGGTTAGGATTAGGTTTAGCATATGGGTTAGGGTTAGGTTTAGGGTTAGGGTTAGGGTACGGGTTAGGGTTAGGGTTAGGGTACGGGTTAGGGTTAGGGTTAGGGTTAGGGTTAGGGTTAGGGTACGGGTTAGGGTTAGGGTTAGGGTACGGGTTAGGGTTAGGGTTAGCGTTAGGGTTAGGGTTAGGGTAGAGGTTAGGGTTAGGGTTAGGGTTAGGGTTAGGGTTAGCAACGGGATAGGGTTAGGGTTAGGGTTAGGGTTAGGGTTAGGTTACGGGTTAGGGTTAGGGTACGGGTTAGGGATAGGGTTAGGGTTAGGCTTATGGTTAGGGTTAGGGTACGGGTTAGGGTTAGGGTTAGGGTTAGGGTTAGGTTTAGGGTTAGGAAAGGGTTAGGGTTAGGGTTCGGGTTAGGGTACGGGTTAAGGTTAGGGTTAGGGTAAGGGTTAAGGTTAGGGTATGGGTTAGGGTTAGGGTACGGGTTAGGGTTAGGGTTAGGGTTAGGGTACGGGTTAGGGTTAGGGTTAGGGTAAGGTTTAGGGTTAGGGTACGGGTTAGGGTTAGGGTTAGGGTTAGTGTTAAGGTACGGATTAGGGTTAGGTTACGGGTTAGGGTTAGGGTTAGGGTACGGGTTAGGGTTAGGGCTAGGGTAAGGGTTAGGGTTAGGGTTAGGGTTAGTGTGCGGGTTAGGGTTAGGGTTAGGGTTAGGTTTAGGGTACGGGTTAGGGTTAGGGTTAGGGTAAGGCTTAAGGTTAGGGTACGGGTTAGGGTTAGGGTACGGGTTAGGGTTATGTTTAGGGTTAGGTTTAGGGTACGAATTAGGATTAGGGTACGGGTTAGGGTTAGGGTTAGGGTACGGGTTAGGGTTAGGGTTAGGGTACGGATTAGGTTTAGGGTAAGGGTTAGGGTACGGGTTAGGTTTAGGGTTAGGGTTAGGTTTAGGGTACGGGTTAGGGTTAGGGTTAGGGTTAGGGTACGGGTTAGGGTTAGGTTACGGGTTAGGGTTAGGTTACGGGTTAGGGTTAGGGTACGGGTTAGGGTTAGGGTTAGGGTACGGGTTAGGGTTAGGGTTAGGGGATAGGGTTAGTGTTAGGGTTAGGGTTAGGGTTAGGGTACGGGTTAGGGTTAGGGTACGGTTTAGGGTTAGGGTTAGGGTTAGGTTTAGGGTACGGGTTAGGGTTAGGGTATGGGTTAGGGTTAGGGTTAGGGTACGGGTTAGGGTTAGGGTTAGGGGTTAGGGTTAGGGTTAGGGTTAGGGTTAGGTTTAGGTTTAGGGTACGGGTTAGGTTTAGGGTACGGTTTAGGGTTAGGGTGAGGGTTAGGTTAGTGTTAGCATACGGGTTAGGGTTAGGGTTAGGGTTAGGTTTAGTGTTAGGGTACGGGTTAGGGTTAGGGTACGGGTTAGGGTTAGGGTGAGGGTAAGTGTTAGGAAAGGGTTAGGTTTAGGATTAGGGTTAGGGTTAGGGTACGGGTTAAGGTTAGGTTTAGGGTAGGGGTTAGGTTTAGGGTTAGGGTTAGGGGTTAGGGTTAGGGTTAGGGTTAGGGTACGGGTTAGGGTACGGGATAGGGTTAGGGTTAGGGTTAGGGTTAGGGTACGGGTAAGGGTTAGGGTTAGGGTACGGGATAGGGTTAGGTTTAGTGTTAGTGTTAGGGTTAGGGTTAGGGTTAGGGTTAGGGTTAGGGTTAGCATACGGGTTAGGGTTAGGTTTAGGGTTAGGGTTAGGGTACGGGTTAGGGTTAGGGTTAGGTTTAGGGTACGGGTTAGGTTTAGGGTACGGGTTAGGGTACGGGTTAGGGTACGGGTTAGGGTTAGGGTTAGGGTATGGGTTAGGGTTAGGGTACGGGTTAGGGTTAGGGTTAGGGTACGGGTTAGGGTTAGGGTTAGGTTACGGTTTAGGGTTAGGGTTAGGGTTAGGGTACGGTTTAGGGTTAGGGTTAGGTTTAGTGTACGGTTACGGGTTCGGGTTAGGGGTTAGGGTTAGTGTACGGGATAGGGTTAGGGTTAGGGTTAGGGTTAGGGTTAGGGTTAGGTGTTAGGGGTTAGTGTTAGGGTAAGGGTTAGGGTTAGGGTTAGGGTACGGGTTAGGGTTAGGGTTAGGGTTCCGGTTGGGGTTAGGGTTAGGGTACGAGTTAGGGTTAGAGTTAGGGTTAGGGTTAGGGTTAGGGGTTAGGGTTAGGGTTAGGGTTAGGGTTAGTGTTAGGGTACGGGTTAGGGTTAGGTTACGGGTTAGGTTTAGGTTACGGGTTAGGGTTAGGGTACGGGTTAGGGTTAGGGCTAGGGTACGGGTTAGGGTTACGGTTAGGCGATAGGGTTAGGGTTAGGGTGAGGGTTAGGGTTAGGCTACGGGTTAGGGTTAGGGTACGGGTTAGGGTTAGGGTTAGGGTTAGGTTTAGGGTACGGGTTAGGGTTAGGGTATGGGTTAGGGTTAGGGTTAGGGTACGGGTTAGGGTTAGGGTTAGGGGTTAGGGTTAGGGTTAGGGTTAGGTTTAGGGTACGGGTTAGGTTTAGGGTACGGTTTAGAGTTAGGGTGAGGGTTAGGGTTAGTGTTAGCATACGGGTTAGGGTTAGGGTTAGGTTTAGGTTTAGTGTTAGGGTACGGGTTAGGGTTAGGGTACGGTTTAGGGTTAGGTTGAGGGTTAGGGTTAGGGTTAGGAAAGGGTTAGGGTTAGGATTAGGGTTAGGGTTATGGTACGGGTTAAGGTTAGGGTTAGGGTAGGGGTTAGGTTTAGGGTTAGGGTTTGGTGTTAGGGTTAGGGTTAGGGTTAGGGTACGGGTTAGGGTACGGGATAGGGTTAGGGTTAGGGTTAGGGTTAGGGTACGGGTTAGGGTTAGGGTTAGGGTTAGGGTTAAGGTTAGGGTACAGGTTAGGTTTAGGGTTTGGGTACAGGTTAGGGTTAGGGTTAGGGTTAGGGTACAGGTTAGGGTTAGGGTTAGGGTTAGGGTTAGGATTAGCAACGGGATAGGGTTAGGGTTAGGGTTAGGGTGTGTGTTAGGGTTAGGGTACGGGTTAGGGTTAGGGTACGGGTTAGGGTTAGGGTTAGGGTTAGGGTTAGGGTTAGGGTTAGGAAAGGGTTAGGGTTAGCGTTAGGGTTAGGGTTAGGGTTAGGTTTAGGGTTAGGGTAAGGGTTAGTGTACGAGTTAGGGTTAGGGTTAGTGTACGGGTTAGGGTTAGGGTTAGGATTAAGGTTAGGGTTAGGGTACGGTTTAGGGTTAGGGTTAGGGTAAGGGTTAGGGAACGGGTTACGTTTAGGGTTATGGTTAGGGTTAGGTTTAGTGTACGGTTTAGGGTTAGGGTTAGGGTTAGGGTACGGGTTAGGGTACGGGTTAGGTTTAGGGTACGGGTGAGTGTACGGGTTATGGTACGGGTTAGGGTTAGGGTTAGGGTAGGGTACGGGTTAGGGTTAGTGTTAGGGTACGGGTTAGGGTTAGGGTTAGGGTACGGATTAGGTTTAGGGTAAGGGTTAGGGTACGGGTTAGGTTTAGGGTTAGGGTTAGGTTTAGGGTACGGGTTAGGGTTAGTGTTAGGGTTAGGGTTAGGGTACGGGTTAGGGTTAGGTTACGGGTTAGGGTTAGGTTACGGGTTAGGGTTAGGGTACGGGTTAGGGTTAGGGTACGGGTTAGGGTTAGGGTTAGGGTACGGGTTAGGGTTAGGGTTAGGGTTAGGGTACGGGTTAGGGTTAGGTTTAGGTTTAGGGTACGGGTTAGGTTTAGGGTACGGTTTAGGGTTAGGGTGAGGGTTAGGTTAGTGTTAGCATACGGGTTAGGGTTAGGGTTAGGGTTAGGTTTAGTGTTAGGGTACGGGTTAGGGTTAGGGTACGGGTTAGGGTTAGGGTGAGGGTTAGGGTTAGGGTTAGGAAAGGGTTAGGTTTAGGATTAGGGTTAGGGTTAGGGTACGGGTTAAGGTTAGGTTTAGGGTAGGGGTTAGGTTTAGGGTTAGGGTTAGGGGTTAGGGTTAGGGTTAGGGTTAGGGTACGGGTTAGGGTACGGGATAGGGTTAGGGTTAGGGTTAGGGTTAGGGTACGGGTAAGGGTTAGGGTTAGGGTTAGGGTACGGGATAGGGTTAGGGTTAGTGTTAGTGTTAGGGTTAGGGTTAGGGTTAGGGTTAGGGTTAGGGTTAGGGTTAGCATACGGGTTAGGGTTAGGTTTAGGGTTAGGGTTAGGGTACGGGTTAGGGTTAGGGTTAGGTTTAGGGTACGGGTTAGGGTTAGGGTACGGGTTAGGGTACGGGTTAGGGTACGGGTTAGGGTTAGGGTTAGGGTATGGGTTAGGGTTAGGGTACGGGTTAGGGTTAGGGTTAGGGTACGGGTTAGGGTTAGGGTTAGGTTACGGGTTAGGGTTAGGGTTAGGGTTAGGGTACGGGTTAGGGTTAGGGTTAGGTTTAGTGTACGGTTACGGGTTCGGGTTAGGGGTTAGGGTTAGTGTACGGGATAGGGTTAGGGTTAGGGTTAGGGTTAGGATACTCGTTAGGGTTAGGGTTAGGGTTAGTGTTAGGGTTAAATTACGGGTTAGGGTTAGGGTTAGTGTTAGGGTTAGGGTTAGGTGTTAGGGGTTAGAGTTA
>JAVLSZ010000035.1:6557500-6562500 GCA_032313775.1 Urocyon cinereoargenteus
GTTAGGGTACGGGTTAGGGTTAGGGCTAGGGTTAGGGTACGGGTTAGGTTTAGGGTAGGAGTTAGGGTATGGGTTACGGTTAGGATTAGGGGTTAGGGTTAGTGTTAGGTTTAGGGTACGGGTTAGGGTTAGGGTACGGGTAGGGTTAGGGTTAGGGATAGGGTACGGCTTAGGGTGAGGGTACGTGTTAGGGTTAGGGTACGGGTTAGGGTTAAGGTTAGGGTACGTGTTAGGGTTAGGGTTAGGGGTTAGGGTTAGGGTTAGCGTTAGGGTACGGGTTACGGTTAGGGTACGGTTAGGGTTAGGGTTCGGATACAGGTTAGGTTTAGGGTTAGGGGTTAGGGTTAGGGTTAGGGTTAGGGTTAGGGTTCGGGTTAGGGTTAGGGTACGGGTTAGGGTTAGGGTACGGGTTAGGGTACGGGTTAGGGTTAGGGTTCGGATACAGGTTAGGTTTAGGGTTAGGGGTTAGGGTTAGGGTTAGGGTTAGGGTTCGGGTTAGGGTTAGGGTACGGTTAAGGTTAGGGGATGGGTTAGGGTACGGGTTAGGTTTAGGGTTCGGATACAGGTTAGGTTTAGGGTTAGGGGTTAGGTTTAGGGTTAGGGTTAGGGTTAGGTTACGTGTTAGGGTTAGGGTACGGGTTAGGGTACGTGTTAGCATTAGGGTTAGGGTTAGGGTTATGTTTAGGAAAGGGTTAGGGTTAGAGTTAGGGTACGGGTTAGGTTTAGGGTTAGGGGTAGGTTTAGGGTTAGGGTACGGGTTAGGGTTAGGGTACGGGTTAGGGGTAGGGTACGGGTTAGGGTACGGGTTAGGGTTAGGGTTAGGGTACATTTAGGGTTAGGGTACGGGTACGGGTTAGGGTTACAGTTAGGGTACGGTTTAGGTTTAGGGTACGGTTTAGGGTACGGGTTAGGGTTAGGTTTAGGGTTTGGGTATGGGTTAGGGTTAGTGTTAGGGTTAGGGTAAGGGTTAGGGTACAGGTTAGGGTACGGGTTAGTGTTAGGGTTAGGTTTAGGGTAAGGGTTAGGATTAGGGTTAGGGTAAGGTTTAGGGTTAGGGTACGGGTTAGGGTACGGGTTAGGGTTAGGGTACGGGTTAGGGTACGGGTTAGGGTTAGGGTTAGGTTTAGGGCAAGGGTTAGGGTTAGGGTACCAGTTAGGGTTAGGGTACGGGTTAGGGTTAGGCTTACGTTACGGGTTAGGGTTAGGGTTAGGGTTTAGGGTTAGGGTTAGGGTTAGGGTACGGGTTAGGGTTAGGGTTAGGGTACGGGTTAGGGTTAGGTTTAGGGTTAGGTTTAAGGTACGGGTTAGGGTTAGGGGACGGATTAGGGTTAGGGTTAGGGTACAGGTTAGGGATAGGGTTAGGGGTTAGGGTTAGTGTTATGGTTAGGGTTAGGGTACGGGTTAGGGTTAGGGTACGGGTTAGGGTTAGGGTTAGGGTTAGGTTTAGGGTTAGCATACGGGTTAGGGTTAGTGTTAGGGTTAGGTACGGGTTAGGGTTAGGGTACCGTTTAGGGTTCGGGTACGGGTTAGGGTACCAGTTAGGGTTAGGATTAGGGTTAGGGTACGGGTTAGGGTTAGGGTACGGGTTAGGGTTAGGTTAGGGTTAGTGTACGGGTTAGGGTTAGGGTTAAGGTTAGGTTTAGGGTACGGGTTAGGGTTAGGGTTAGGGTAAGGGTTAAGGTAGGGTACGGGTTAGGGTTAGGGTACGGGTTAGGGTTAGGGTTAGGGTTAGGGTACGGATTAGGGTTAGGGTACGGGTTACGGTTAGGGTTAGGGTACGGGTTAGGGTTAGGGTTAGGGTACGGATTAGGTTTAGGGTAAGGGTTAGGGTACGGGTTAGGGTTAGGGTTAGGGTTAGGTTTAGGGTACGGGTAAAGGTTAGGGTTAGGGTTAGGGTACGGGTTAGGGTTAGGTTACGGGTTAGGGTTAGGTTACGGGTTAGGGTTAGGGTACGGGTTAGGGTTAGGGTTAGGGTACGGGTTAGGGTTAGGGTTAGGGGATAGGGTTAGGGTTAGGGTTAGGTTTAGGGTACGGGTTAGGGTTAGGGTACGGGTTAGGGTTAGGGTTAGGGTTAGGTTTAGGGTACGGTTTAGGGTTAGGGTATGGTTTAGGATTAGGTTTAGGGTACGTGTTAGGGTTAGGGTTAGGGGTTAGGGTTACGGTTAGGGTTAGGGTTAGGTTTAGGGTACAGGTTAGGGTTAGGGTACGGTTTAGGGTTAGGGTGTGGGTTAGGGTTAGGGTTAGCATACGGGTTAGGGTTAGGGTTAGGGTTAGGGTTAGGGTTAGTGTTAGGGTACGGGTTAGGGTTAGGGTACGGGTTAGGGTTAGGGTTAGGGTTAGGGTTACTGTTAGGAAAGGGTTAGGGTTAGGATTAGGGTTAGGGTTAGGGTACGGGTTAAGGTTAGGGTTAAGGTAGGGGTTAGGTTTATGGTTAGGGTTAGGGTTAGCGTTAGGGGTTAGGGTTAGGGTTAGGGTTAGGGTATGGGTTAGGGTACGGGATAGGGTTAAGGTTAGGGTTATGGTTAGGGTACGGGTTAGGGTTAGGGTTAGGGTACGGGATAGGGTTAGGGTTAGTGTTAGGGTTAGGGTTAGGGTTAGGATTAGGTTTAGCATACGGGTTAGGGTTAGGGTTAGGGTTAGGGTTAGGGTACGGGTTAGGGTTAGGGTTAGGGTACGGGTTAGGGTTAGGGTACGGGTTAGGTTTAGGGTTAGGGTTAGGGTTAGGGTTAGGGTACGGGTTAGGGTTAGGTTACGGGTTAGGGTTAGGGTTAGGGTTAGGGTTAGGGTAGAGGTAAGGGTTAGGGTTAGGGTTAGGGTTAGGGTTAGCAACGGGATAGGGTTAGGGTTAGGGTTAGGGTTAGGGTTAGCTTACGGGTTAGGGTTAGGGTACGGGTTAGGGATAGGGTTAGGGTTAGGGTTAGGGTTAGGGTACGGGTTAGGGTTAGGGTTAGGGTTAGGGTTAGTTTTAGGGTTAGGAAAGGGTTAGGGTTAGGGTTAGGGTTCGGGTTAGGGTACAGGTTAAGGTTAGGGTTAGGGTAAGGGTTAAGGTTAGGGTATGGGTTAGGGTTAGGGTACGGGTTAGGGTTAGGGTTAGGGTTAGGGTTAGGGTACGGGTTAGGGTTAGGGTTAGGGTAAGTTTTAGGGTTAGGGTACGGGTTAGGGTTAGGGTTAGGGTTAGTGTTAGGGTACGGATTAGGGTTAGGTTACGGGTTAGGGTTAGGGTTAGGGTACGGGTTAGGGTTAGGGCTAGGGTACGGGTTAGGGTTAGGGTTAGGTTTAGTGTACGGGTTAGGGTTAGGGTTAGGGTTAGGTTTAGGGTACGGGTTAGGGTTAGGGTTAGGGTAAGGGTTAAGGTTAGGGTACGGGTTAGGGTTAGGGTACGGGTTATGGTTAGGTTTAGGGTTAGGTTTAGGGTACGGTTTAGGATTAGGGTACGGGTTAGGGTTAGGGTTAGGGTACGGGTTAGGGTTAGGGTTAGGGTACGGATTAGGTTTAGGGTAAGGGTTAGGGTATGGGTTAGGGTTAGGGTTAGTGTTAGGTTTAGGGTACGGGTTAGGGTTAGGGTTAGGGTTAGGGTACGGGTTAGGGTTAGGTTACGGGTTAGGGTTAGGTTACGAGTTAGGGTTAGGGTACGGGTTAGGGTTAGGGTTAGGGTACGGGTTAGGGTTAGGGTTAGGGGATAGGGTTAGGGTTAGGGTTAGGTTTAGGGTTAGGGTACGGGTTAGGGTTAGGGTACGGGTTAGGGTTAGGGTTAGGGTTAGGTTTAGTGTACGGGTTAGGGTTAGGGTATGGGTTAGGGTTAGGGTTAGGGTACGGGTTAGGGTTAGGGTTAGGGGTTAGGGTTAGGGTTAGGGTTAGTGTTAGGTTTAGGTTTAGGGTACGGGTTAGGTTTAGGGTACGGTTTAGGGTTAGGGTGAGGGTTAGGTTAGTGTTAGCATACGGGTTAGGGTTAGGGTTAGGGTTAGGTTTAGTGTTAGGGTACGGGTTAGGGTTAGGGTACGGGTTAGGGTTAGGGTGAGGGTTAGGGTTAGGGTTAGGAAAGGGTTAGGTTTAGGATTAGGGTTAGGGTTAGGGTAAGGGTTAAGGTTAGGTTTAGGGTAGGGGTTAGGTTTAGGGTTAGGGTTAGGGGTTAGGGTTAGGGTTAGGGTTAGGGTACGGGTTAGGGTACGGGATAGGGTTAGGGTTAGGTTTAGGGTTAGGGTACGTGTAAGGGTTAGGGTTAGGGTACGGGATAGGGTTAGGGTTAGTGTTAGTGTTAGGGTTAGGGTTAGGGTTAGGGTTAGGGTTAGGGTTAGCATACGGGTTAGGGTTAGGTTTAGGGTTAGGGTTAGGGTACGGGTTAGGGTTAGGGTTAGGTTTAGGGTACGGTTTAGGGTTAGGGTACGGGTTAGGGTACGGGTTAGGGTACGGGTTAGGGTTAGGGTTAGGGTATGGGTTAGGGTTAGGGTACGGGTTAGGGTTAGGGTTAGTGTTAGTGTTAGGGTTAGGGTTAGGGTTAGGGTTAGGGTTAGGGTTAGCATACGGGTTAGGGTTAGGTTTAGGGTTAGGGTTAGGTTACGGGTTAGGGTTAGGGTTAGGGTTAGGGTACGGGTTAGGGTACGGGTTAGGGTACGGGTTAGGGTTAGGGTTAGGGTATGGGTTAGGGTTAGGGTACGGGTTAGGGTTAGGGTTAGGGTACGGGATAGGTTTAGGGTTAGGGTTAGGGTTAGGATACTCGTTAGGGTTAGGGTTAGGGTTAGTGTTAGGGTTAAATTACGGGTTAGGGTTAGGGTTAGTGTTAGGGTTAGGGTTAGGTGTTAGGGGTTAGTGTTAGGGTAAGGGTTAGGGTTAGGGTTAGGGTACGGGTAAGGGTACAAGATAGGGTTAGGGTTAGAGTTAGGGTACGGGTTAGGGTTAGGGTTAGGGTTCCGGTTGGGGTTAGGGTTAGGGTACTGGTTAGGGTTAGAGTTAGGGTTAGGGTTAGGGTTAGGGGTTAGGGTTTAGGGTTAGGGTTAGGGTTA